>JARGCV010000526.1:187500-242500 GCA_034064705.1 Bothrops alternatus
ATATGAGCGCATTGTTGTTGTTAGATGCGAAGTCGTGTCCAACCCATCGCGACCCCATGGACCACGTTCCTCCAGGCCTTCCTGTCCTCTACCATCTTCTGGAGTCCATTGAAGCTCACGCCTCCTGCTTCAGGGACTCCATCCAGCCACCTCCTTCTCTGTCATTGTCCCCTTCTTCTTCTCTTTTATTTTATTTTATTTTTTATTATTTTATTCGGATTTGTATGCCGCTCCTCTCCGAAGACTCGGAGCGGCTTACAACATATATATATAAACAATTGAACAAATCCGAACAACATTAAAAATACAAACCCCATACAAGCGCCCTCCATCTTTCCCAGCATCGGGCTCTTCTCCAGGGAGTCCTTCCTTCTCATTAGGTGGCCAAAGGACTTGAGTTTCCACTTCAGGATCTGGCCTTCTCAAGAGCAGTCGGGGTTGATCTCCTCCAGGACTGACCGGTTGGATGGCCTGGCAGTCCAGGGGACTCGCAGGAGTTCTTCTGCAGCACCAGAGTTCAAAGGTCTCCATTCTTTGGCCTTTCTCAGCCTTTCTTATGGTCCAACTTTCCCAGCCATACATTGCAACTGGGAAAACCATGGCCTTGGCTATATGCATGAGCGCATAAGTATACATAAAAGGCTGTTAATTGGGCCGGCGTCAGCTGTGAAAGATTGGGTACGCATTTGGAAGGTCCAATTAAACTTGATTTATTGCCGAGATATTTAGGCGGAGGAATCGTCTCAACTAATGGTTAGAACCTGCTAGCTAGGAGTTAGATAAGGAGCAACTGAATTCACGGGAAGTAGGACTTACATTTGCTCGTGGCTACGTAGGGATGCTAGGCTGAGCCCTCTTTTGACCCTGCCCGGCCCCAGGTTCAGCCAGCCCTTCTCCTGCCGCTAGTCCGTTATAACCAGAATTTTTCTAAGATTGCAAGCGGAGTCTTTGGAATTACCCTTTTTTTTTCCTCCTTTCAATGTTGTATTACTTTTTTCTAGCCACAAATCCTTAATATTTCATCAGCAGCGTATTGTCTGGGTTCCAATGTTTACGGGTTAAACTCCTTTCTATCTCATTTTTCTAGCCATCAATAAAATGTATCCCATGTTCAAAAGTAATCTGAATTTTTTTTCCCCTCTTTTGTTTTGAGTGGTCAGTCTGTCCATTTCTGCACAAGCTAAAATGTTCTTAATTCTCTCTTCCTCCGCTGGTAAGTCTTCACCCTTCCAATGTTGAGCGAGTACAATTCTCGCTGCCGTTCATACACGTAACATCAAAGATGCACATTCCTTCTCATGACTTCCTACAATTATACCTCCTACGGGTCCCGTCCATCAGACAATGTCATCTGACGGGACCTAGGGCCAGGGCCTTCTCCGTTGCTGCCCCAGCCCTCTGGAACCAGCTTCCCTCAGAGGTTTGTACTGCCTCCTCCCTCCTAGCTTTCCGTAAACTTTTGAAGACCTATTTATGCCGACAGTCTTGGGGGGGTATGAACTGTGTTCTGTCCCCGGGCCGAGGAATGTGGTTCCATTGTTGATTGTGTATTTGATTGTGTTTGCATGTTGTATGTATGGATCTTTGGATTGGATGTTATCATTATTATTAAAAAAAAATTATATGTAGCTGTATTGTTGTTGTGAGCCGCCCCGAGTCTTAGGAGAGGGGCGGCATAGAAAATAAAAAAAAAATATACCGAACGAAAATAATTCTGGCTTCAAAAAACCTGTGTGTGTGTTTTTTAGTCATTTTCTCTAACCAGAGGTGTATTCTTGGCCAAAATCTTTCGGCTTTAGGGCAGGGGTGGCGAACTTGTGGCACAGGTGCCAGAGGCGGCACTCCGAGCCCTCTCTGTGGGCACACGCGCCATGCCCCGGAGATGGCAACCGTCCCTCTTCAACCAGCCGCCCGCTAACTCGCCGAGGTCCCACGTGGCCGGATGTATCCCAGCACGGCTGGTTTCCCTCCCCCCCCCCCGTCCCATCCCTCCTGGCCTCACATGCTCTCCTTTTCCCGGGCACGACCCACTGCATCGCCTCCTTAGCTGTCGGCCGGCTGGCCAGCTCAGAAGCAGCTTCTCTGAACTGCTGGCGGCAAGCTGTGGAGCCCCAGAGTGTGCCGGTGGAGGGGCCGGCAGGCTGTGGCTGCTGACGGACACCGTTGGCCCCCATGCGCTCGCTGGCCTCTTGTGTGCGGGGGCTGATGGTGTCAGGCAGCAGCCATCCCGGCCCCTCCCTCGCCTCGCCCTGCGACAATGGCACCCCCGCCCTGCCTCACTTTGCCTCGCCTCACCCTGCAGGACGAGCCGCCTGCCCACCGCCCCACCTGCCAGAGACCCCCTGGATCTCCCCCAACCCTGCCTGCCCCCCTCCCCGGCGTCCCTCCCCAAAGCAACATCGAGGTGACCGTGCCCACCTTGGCCACCCCCACCCAGTCTGCCATGACCATCATAGCCACGCCCACCCAGTGGGCCACGCCCACCTGGCACCCGGCAATAAGTGGGTTTGGGGTTGCAGTTTGGCCACTCGGTCTCTAAAAGGTTCGCCACCACTGCTTTAGGGAATAGAATAGAATGGAATCCTGGAACGCTGCTATCCTGTCTCCCCTGTTTCTTCCTTTCTTTCGACTAGCCAAACCTAAGTCCGAAATGGTATAAGGTTTCCTGCCTGAGCAGGGGGTTGGACTAGATGACCTCCAAGGTCCCTTCCAACTTTACTATTATTATTATTATTATCATCATCATTATTATTATCATTATCATCATCATCATCATTATCATTATTATTATTATTATTATTATTATTATTATTATTATTATTATTATTATTATTATTATGTCCAGCAGCTGTTCTTCGTAGGTTTTAGTCTCCAACGAGTTTGGCCCCGCTTTACGACTTTTCTTCCCACTGTCATTAAGTGAATCCCTGAAGTTGATAAGTTAGCCACACGGTTGTAAAGTGAAACCTAGCTTCCCCACTGACTTTGTTTGTCGGAAGGTTGCAAAAGGGGATCACATGACTCCCAGGGACACCACAACAGTCGTCAGTACATGTCAGTTGCCAAGTGTCTGAAACTTGGATCATGTGACCACAGGGAGGCTGCAATGGTCATAAGTGTGAAAAAATGGTCAGGAGTCCCATTTCTCAATGCCGCTGTAACTTGGAACAGTCACTAAATGAACGGTTGTAATCCAAGAACTAACCTCTCCTCTAAACCTTTTGACTCGTCAACCGGGCAGGTCTACTGCTAAGCAGCTAAATGCTATCAGTTTTATCGCAGATTAAATACCGTTTGTTCACCAAACTATACCGTAACCCTCTATTTGGGAAAAAAAAATATGCACCCTTTGCCCGGCGTGTCTGGTTAATATTGAAATATATTCCCAAAATGTAGAAGTGGAGCAGTCTTAAAGGCGAAATAACGGGTAGCCAAAATTTTCACCGTTGCATGGCAACCGGCGATGAACGTATGGTGATTTTCACAGAACAAAAAAACATGGTTTATATTTCATGCATAAACAACAAAATAGCCTAGCAAAGATAATAACTGGGTCTTCCCTTCAACCAGCCAGCTCTCCGGTCTTTTAAAAAAAAAATTGTGTTCCGGTATTACAAAACATTATAAACTGCTCCTTAATCTTTTTAACAATGCTTTGCACACTGAGAAACCCGACCTAAATTATGATGGATTAAAACGGTTAACATACATAAAAGAAGTAATAGTTCGTTAACTGACAGCCCTGAAACGTTGGGAATCCAAACACAGAGAGGAATGTATTTATATGTAAGAGTGCAGGTATATACATATGTAGGTGTATAGGTGTTATGTATGTGTACACTTTTGGGAGCATGCAACAGAATTTCATTTTTTTGTGTGTGGCAGTGTGCCCACAGTAAAAAATGTCAATAAAGGCTATCTATCTATCTATCTATCTTTCTATCTATCTATCTATCTATCTATCTATCTATCTATCTATCTATCTATCTCATATCTGTATCTATCACATCTATCTATCTCATATCTATCATATCTATCCATCCATCTATCTATCTCTCTCATATCTATATCTATTACATCTATCATATCTATCTCATATCTATCATATCTATCTATCTATCACCTATCATCTCTATCATCTATCAATCATCTATCATCTATCTCATATCTATCTATATCTATCATATCTATCCATCTATCAATCCATCCATCCTATCTATCTATCTATCTATCTATCTATCTATCTATCTATCTATCTATCTATCTATCTATCACCTATCATCTCTATCATCTATCATCTATATCATCTATCTCATATCTATCTATATCTATCATATCTATCATATCTATCTATCTATCATCTATCATATATATCTCTATCTATCATCTATCAATCATCTCCATCATCTATCATCTTTATATCTAGCTATCATCTATCTATCTATATCTATCATATCTGTCTGTCCGTCCATCCCATCCCATCCCATCCCATCCTGCTTACCTCCAGAGCTCTCGGTAAAGACGGTTAGGGTCTGTCCTCCCACATTCTGTAGAAGGAAGGGGTGGTCTCTCGGCGCACTGATGGACGTTGCCTTCCCCCCAATACCATCGATGTTTGCAAGGTCTTCGTTCAAGGTGAAAGAGACCTGACAACAGAAAACACCACTTCGTATTTATGAAAAAGCTCGGTGGGCGCTTGTAAAGGTCTAAAGGTGGGTGGGAGACAATCTGGCTGCTTCCCACCCAAGGAGAGTCAGACTCTGAACAGCCTTTCACCCAATCGGCACGTGGGGGGGGCAGGGGGCAAACCGATCAGGGTCACCATGCAGTACAGCCGATCCTGGATTTATCACCATGACAGTTTGAAGTTACAACAGCACTGGAAAAAGGGACTTGCAATTTTTTTTTTCAGACTTACCGTCGTTGCAGCATCCCCCCCCATGGTCACGTGATCAAAATTTGGAGGCTTGGCAACGGCACGTAGAGGCAGTCCTTGACTTACAACTGCA
This sequence comes from Bothrops alternatus, assembly GCA_034064705.1. Classification (NCBI taxonomy): domain Eukaryota; kingdom Metazoa; phylum Chordata; class Lepidosauria; order Squamata; family Viperidae; genus Bothrops; species Bothrops alternatus. Next base: position 192,510 of record JARGCV010000526.1, read on the forward strand.
CCTTTAATGACCGTTCAAAGTTACAACAGCACTGGGAAAAAAACGATTCAGGACCGTTTTTCACACTTTGTGGCATCCCGATGGCTACGTGACCAAAATTTGGACGCTTAGCCAGTGACTCGTACTTATGACCGTTGCTGTGTTCCAAGGTCAGGTGACCCTCTCCCCCCCTTTGGCCACCTTCTGACAAGCCAGATTCCCCTAACAACCAGGTTACTAATTTATCAACTGCGGCGATTGACTCTACAAGTCTGGTGAGAAAAGTCGTAAAAACGGGGGGGTGAAATTCGCTCAATAACTTGTCTCGCTTAGCAACGTGAATCGGGAGGTCCCCCTGCGGTCGTTCAGTTGAGCACTACCCCTGCCATCTTCTCTTTTAAGACAGGGAGAAAACGCCTCGGACCAGGGCCTGAACCGCCCCCAACACAATTTCAGGGATGATCCGACGCTTTGTCACATGCAGCCGGCCGGGAAAACAACGTGACTGGAATTTCAAGTCCGGCCTCCCGCAAAGGACGATCCTTTATTTTATGGCTTAAAAAGGCCACTTCAAGAGCCCCTCCAAAAAGGCACGTTATGTATTGACTATATCATTACACCGTTTGCTGCTGCGTAGGAGAAAGGCAGAATTGGATTGCCGGCTGTAATTCATTCTGATTTATTTCAGTCCAGAGTGACAGCTTGGAGAGGGCTGGCTGGGGTAGGAGTTAATGGGTATGGAAATTCAGTTTCTCCATCTCGGTGAGCATTTCGTCTCTCGGCCCTAATAGCCTCTAGAGCCCCCATCTGAATTAAACCTTGGCTGCAAAATTACTCTTGTCTTTTTTTCTTTTTTCTTTTGGCTTAGCTCTTCCTTTCCTTCCATTTCCCGATCCGGGGGGAAAAAAACGTAGAGGACTGAGCTGAAGAAAGCATTTTATTCTGTTTACTACCGGTAGTTGGCAAAGGCTCTTCCTAGCCCACCCCCTGAGCCCTTCCTTGGGAAACGGCTGAGTAATCCAATTACCACGTTCAATAGACAGCCTAGGATAACTCAGTTGTTACTCAGAAGTATCGCTTTCCTTCGTAAAGAAAGCATCCGTTCATTTTATTTTATTTTAATTTTTTTTTGCTTCCAACATTTAGAAAACTGGCTTTCCTCTATCTTTTTTTTTTTTTTCAGATGGCCTTGCACTTTGTGAAAAGGCATTTTAGGAAAGTTCTGGGTTCAAAACACCACGAACCTACCTAGCACGGGCCTGGATTTATAGGAGAGGCCTCTAAGAGGCTAGGCAAAAACGATTAAATTCTAAGAAAGAAAAAAAAAAGCCTGTAATATTTTGACATAACTCTGTATCAAAACTACAGACACGTATAAGGGTAATCGTTAATCTATTACTTACTTCTGTTCTGCCTTGATTTCTGTAAGAGAAACAAAACAATGTTATTTTAAGGCTGATTTGTCTAGTAACGAGAACACCAGCAACACATCCCCCCAAAAAACCTGTTTAAATTTCTAGGCAGTTGGCTAACATTTTTATGGAGGTGCCCAGCTATTTCTGCTGAAAAGAGATCCTCCTCCTTCGTGTTATTGTGGTAGTGCCTCTGTTAAATTGTGAAGCAAAAGAGATGCCTCACATTTTGCAGCTGCTCAGCTATCGTTCCAAGCCTTAACATTCCCCTCCCCAAAGGGCCCTTAGGCTGCCCCCTTCCTGGAATATATATAAAATATAAACTTTCTTACTTGGCAATTCTTAGCTTTCCTACTTCGCCTCTTCCTAAGGCTTTATTCCATTGCTGAGACAAATATTTTGGGACCTAAAAGAGATAATCAAGAAAAATCTGCAACAAATAGCAATACATATAAATATAAATAAACAGGGAGAACAATTAACCAGTGGAACAACCCGCCTCCAGAAGCAGTAAATGCTCCAACACTGGAAGTTTTTAAGAAGAGACCGGACAGCCATTTGTCCGAAATGGTATAAGGTTTCCTGCCTGAGCAGGGGGTTGGACTAGATGACCTCCAAGGTATCCTTCCAACTTTATTATTATTGTTATTATTAAATTGCAAATAAATCAGCACCCGGGTGGGTGGGTTCTGTTACAGTGGCAGCAAACGCACTGCGGGGAGACCTGGAACGGGAAAGGTACACATCATCCTGGAGAAAAATCTTTCACTAGGACTTGAAGATGACTTGATAGGATACGATCGATCCGGGAGCCTCTAACGGCCTCGTCACTAACTGAAAAATAAGTGATTTTCAAAGCAGGGAAATGTAGTCATTTACTCACACACGTTGTACTGTTTCAGAATTTTAAAAGCAGCTTTGGGAAGCAAAATGCCCACAATAAAAACTGTTTGTAAACACACAGATGCACCTCCGGCCGGAGAGATAAGCCATCTTCCAAGCGGTCGCTTAACCACGGTTCAAATCCCAAAAGGGATTAAAAACAACCCAGGTTCAAAGTCCCGATGGCTAGCCACACGCCCCCCCCCCCCTGCAGTCATGCGATCACACATTTGGGGCGCTCCGCCATCCGCCTGCGTTTATCGCCATTGGCAGCACCCTGCGGTAACGTGACTGCCATATACAACATGGGCTGTTGTTGGGTTTTTTTTTTTAAGCAGAAACTGACATATATTTCTGGTTTCTATTTTAAAAAAAAATGCCCAGTGCAGAAAATGTCTTCGCCTAAGGACCGCTGCATTTGCATAACGATGGCTGCAAAAAGTAAATACATAAATAAAAAGGTCATAAAAGTGGGCCAACCAATGGGCGTGTCTCGATTTAGGACCATCGTGACATAGGAAGGAAATTCCAGGCTCCGAGTCAAGGACTATCTAAACCAGGGGTTCTCAACCTTGGCAACTTTAAGACTTGTGGACTTCAACTCCCAGAATTCCTCAGCCAGCGTGGCTCAGCATGGAAACCTCTCCCTTTCCCCTCAGCATGGCTGGCTCAGGAATTCTGGGAGTTGGAGTCCACCAGTCATGAGGGGGCCATAGTTCCCCCATGCTGGCTAAGGAATTCTGGGAGTTGAAGTCCACCAGTCATGAGGGGGCCACAGTTCCCCCATGCTGGCTCAGGAATTCTGGGAGTTGGTCCACCAGTCATGAAGGGGGCATAGTTCCCCCATGCTGGCTCAGGAATTCTGGGAGTTGAAGTCCACCAGTCATGAAGGGGCCATAGTTCCCCCACGCTGGCTCAGGAATTCTGGGAGTTGAAGTCCACCAGTCATGAGGGGGGCATAGTTCCCCCATGCTGGCTCAGGAATTCTGGGAGTTGAAGTCCACCAGTCATGAGGGGGCCACAGTTCCCCCATGCTGGCTGAGGAATTCTGGGAGTTGGTCCACCAGTCATGAAGGGGCCACAGTTTCCCCATGCTGGCTCAGGAATTCTGGGAGTTGAAGTCCACCAGTCATGAAGGGGCCATAGTTCCCCCACGCTGGCTCAGGAATTCTGGGAGTTGAAGTCTACCAGTCATGAGGGGGCCACAGTTCCCCCATGCTGGCTGAGGAATTCTGGGAGTTGAAGTCCACAAGTCTTAAAGCTGCCAAGGTTGAGAACCCCTGATCTAAACAATATGTTATGTCCTCCGTTGCCCTCCCTTTCACCACAAATCTCTTGATCTGTTCCACTTTGCCCTCGCAAATAAGAGTATGTATATTTGAAGAATTTTGCTCTCCGATAACCATAGCTATATGTGGACAATCCCTTCAGTAGGAGCCAGCCGTGTGCTGTGGCTGCTAAAAAGGCCAACACAGGGCTGGGCTGCATTAACAGAGGGATAGAATCAAGATCAGGTGAAGGGTTAATACCACTTTACAAGGCCTTGGTAATACAGCATCCAGTTTTGGTCACCACGATGTAAAAAGGATGTTGAGACTCTAGAAAGAATACAGAGAAGAGCAACAAAGATGATTAGGGGACTGGAGGCTAAAACATATAAGGAACGGTTGCTGGAATTGGGGATGTCTAGTTTAATGAAGAGAAGGACGAGGGGGGACATGATAGCAGCCTTCCAGTATCTCAGGGCCTGCCCCAAAGAAGAGGGAGTCAAACTATTCTCCAAAGCGCCTGAAGGCAGGAAAAGAAGCAACGGATGGAAACTCATCAAGGAGAGAAGCAACCTGGAACTAAGGAGAAACTTCCTGACTGTGAGAACAATTAACCAGTGGAACCACCTGCCTCCAGAAGCGGTGAATGCTCCAACACTGGAAGTCTTTAAGAAGAGACTGGACAGCCATTTGTCTGAAATGGTATAGGGTTTCCTGTCTGAGCAGGGGGTTGGACTAGATGACCTCCAAGGTCCCTTCCAACTTTATTGTTATATCCACAAATCTCATTGAATCGTGTGTGTGTGTGTGTGTGTGTGTATGTATCTGTATGTATATATGTTTGTAGTCCACAACGGAGTCCAAAATTTCTGTTAAGCAAGCAAGACCAAGAAAAGAGTCTCATTTTTGACCGGTTGATACACCTGGCTCTTCCTTCTTGTATTCCAGTCTCCCCATAATATTTCCAACACATTTCTTCCCCTGGTTTAGCTTCCTGACCGCGATAAAGTCAAGCAAATGCTACCTGGTGCTAAGATAGAAAAAAAAAAACAGATTTCCCATAGCAGCCGGCCAGCGCAGGCAAACATTCAGACAGCAGAAGTAATAATAGGATTATTTCAGTCTAATACTATCCTCTCCTCTACAGCAAGTTTATAAAGCAGACTTTCTTCATTGGGGCAAATAAAGCACAATGTTTGGCTGCTGGATTAGGTTAACATTGATTTCTGCTCTGGCCTGTAAGGCTTCATTGCTAGCTTTTCTCTTGCACTAGTTTATATCCAAAGGCTTAGTAGACCTCTAATACGAGTCACCCAAGAAACATGGCATTAATGACACCACACATCCAAACCTCTGGCTGGATCGCTCCGATTCCAAATAATCACGTGAAGTGTTGATACCCCTTTACAAGGCCTTGGTAAGGCCACACTTGGAATACGGCATCCAGTTTTGGTCACCACGATATAAAAAAGATGCTGAGACTCTAGAAAGAGTACAGAGAAGAGCAGCAAAGATGATCAGGGGACTGGAGGCTGAAACATACAAGAAATTGGGTATGTCCAACTTAATGAAGAGAAGGACGAGGGGGGGGGGCATGATAGCAGTGTTCCAGTATCTCAGGGGCTGCCCCAAAGAAGAGGGAGTCAAGTTATTCTCCAAAGCGCCTAAAGGCCGGACAAGAAGCAACGGATGGAAACTAACCAAGGAGAGAAGCAACCTAGAACTAAGGAGAAACTTCCTGACAGTGAGAACAATAAACCAGTGGAACAACCTGCCTACAGAAGTTATGGATGCGCCAACACTGGAGGTTTTTAAGAAGAGACTGGACAGCCATTTGTCCGAAATGGTCTAGGGTTTCCTGCCTGAGCAGGAGGTTGGACTAGATGACCTCCAACGTCCCTTCCAACTTTATTATTATAACAGCACACTGCTAGACTGAACTTACAACAATTCGTTTAGTGACTGTTCAAAATTGCAGCAGCCCTGCAAAGAGTGACTTACGACCAGTTTTCACACTTACAGTCATGGCCAAAAACGGTGGAAACCTTTACAGTAGAAATGCCCCCTTGGGTTAAGTTCCCACCCATTTTTCTTCTAATGTCTTTATAACTGTAGCCTCGTTCACTTAATAATACCATTTTACATGGCTTTCTGGGCGACCGGTCAACTCTTTGCACCATGACTTTAATTTTATTACTTTTTACAAGCTCACTCAGTGAAAGAACACACAAAAAAAACCCCAACCAACTTGATAGCGATCCCATAACACACTGACCAATGTCGTCCTCTGAGCTTCAATCCGTGAGATCAATCATCGGATCCTACTGTGAACTGATTGGCTCCTGGCCAAAACAAGATGATACCTGACTGGCTCTCTAAACACTCATGCTCATTGGCTACCATCAGAGGAAGGAAGGGTACCTGAAATCAACCTGAGCAACTTGTGCTTCCTTTTTCTGATTATTTGGCTACAACTTTTCAGAGGATACAGTAAGAACATAAGAACATAAGAAGAGCCCTGCTGAATCAGGCCAAAGCCCATCGAGCCCAGCGTTCTGTGTCACCCAGTGGCCCACCAATTGTACATGGGGATCTTGAGCAGAAAGAGAAGGCAAAACCCTCCCTTTCCCTTGACCCCCAACAAATGGGACTCAAGGGAATCCTGCCTGCCTCAACCAACATAGAGGCGGCACATGGACATCCGTTTTAATAACCACCGATACACTTGGCATCCATGAATCTATCTAGCCCTGCCTTGAAGCTGTCAAGGCTGACAGCTGTCACGGCCCCTTCTGGAAGTGAATTCCATAAACCAACGACCCTCTGGGTGAAGAAATATTTCCCTTTATTTGTCCTCACTTTCTTACCTATGAGCTTTAGGGAGTGCCCCCTTGTCCTGGTATTGTGTGATAGAGAAAAGAATTTTTCTCTATCCACCTTTTCTATCCCATGCATGATTTTATACACTTCGATCAAGTCCCCCCTTAAACGCCGTCTTTCAAGACTGAAGAGACCAAGGCGTCGCAATCTGGTTTCATAAGGGAGGCGCTCCATTTCCTTGATCATTCTTGTTGCCCTTTTTTGCACCTTTTCCAGTTCCATTATATCCTTCTTGAGGTGCGGTGACCAGAACTGTACACAGTACTCCAAGTGTGGTCTCACCATCGATTTGTACACAGGCAATACAACACTTGCTGACTTATTTTCGATCCGACAGATAATTGAACCAACTTTGTTGCATTACATTCTTGATGAAATTATCTTTCCACTGATATATAATTTTATGGTACTACTCCCCCCCAAAAGTGGTGTTGTTAGCCATCAAACCTCAAGAATACACTTTCCCCAAAAGGTTTGCACAATTTTGGCCACTCTTGTACAACCGCTGCAGTGTCCCCCTAGGGTCACGTGACCAAAATTCAGCAGCTTGGTGACGGACTCATACTGATGATGGTCACCGTGCGTCCCAGGGGGGTCACATGATCCCCTTCTGTGACCTCCTAACAAGCAAAGTCCATATGGGGGGAAAGCCGGATTCACTTAAGAGCCGTGTTACTCCTTTTAAGAATTGCAGCTTATTAGGGAAACCGGCTTGGCATAAAAAGAAAGCCCGGGTTAGGTTTAAAAATGTGGCTGAAAATCCCACGGAACGGGTTAAAAAGGCTGTTGACCTTTGGATTGTTTTAATAACCAATGAAAGAGGTGATTTTGTAAAAGGATATTTTCTGTAACAATATTGGGTATTAGAGATGACAAGCAGTTGGAGGGGTAACATTTACTCGACTGATGGATAGAATATATATTTAAAATAGACAGAAACGTAGCCTTTGGGACTGATATCTTTATTTTAACCAAGACACCTATTTTGTAACAGAGAGAGAAGAGGAGGTTATGTGTGATGAGAGAAGTAATAGTATTAATAAATGATGTATTAGCTTAAGCAATAGGCTACACTTTAAAAAAATGTGAGGGTGTTGCTTTTGGGGGATAATATATTTATCTTAGATAGAATCATCATGATAGGGAAAAGAGAAAGGAGGGATGCCCAAAGTGTTAATATGTCTACATAAGCTTAATTGTCATATGGTCATTTTCAAAATAGTAAAGCTTCAAAACAGGACTTGGATTCTTATCATTGAAGTGTGATTGATGACCTATTGGACTGATTGAGGTTTTTTTTTTTACAGTTTTTTAGGACCCAGGGCAGCTTACAACAACAGTACAATTACATGTGAGGAATTAATAATAATAATCAACATCCAATCCAAAAATCCATACATACAACACGCAATCACAATCAAACACACAATCAACGATGGAGGCACAATTTCCATTGGTAAAATAATATGTGGGAAATAGAGAGGGAACTTTTAAAGAATTAATCTGGGTGATGTCTGTATGATTTTTGTTCTCGGAGAATTGACAGCCCAGCCACCACATTGTTTCTCGAGCACTTTGATGTACAAATGAAAATAAAATAAAATAAAATTTCTTCATCAAAGAATCGCAGCTTAACACAACTGTGGCAAGCTGGATCGTCAAAAACGGGGCAAAACCCGACTGCTTTCTTGCTTAGCAGAGGAAATCTTGGCTCTGCTGTGTTTGTAAGGCGAGGACTATCTTGAGCAGTAATAACAAAAGAGAAGATTTATTTCCCCCCACCCACCCACCCAGATTTTGAAGGAGACAAAGAGCAGTTGAGGAGTGGAAGCCCCGATTAAGATAAATTATTCTGACTGCACGCCCCCTCCGGTCACGCGGATCGGAGCCATTCTAGGAAAGCTCCGAGACGCAGCTTTTTTAAAACATAAAAATCACCGATCAGCCGGGAGAGTGAGACACCGGAGGAGAGGAGACGATCGAAGAGGACCCTCGGCTCGACCCAGTGAGGTGAGAATCGTCGAAGGGTCCGAGAGGGACGCGGAAGAGGCGGAGGAAGCCGATGGTGGCCGGCCGGCCGGCAGGCCCAAAGGCGCTGCGCTACAGAAGGGAGCAGGCGCGAACGGAACAACGACAGAAGACGCCGCTACAAGCAGCGAGGGCCGCCGGGAGGGCCTGCCGGCCTGAAGAGGATCACCCGAAGGGCAGAGCACGGAGAAGGGCGCCGAGAGACCAGCGGAGGAAGACGGGCGCGGAGACAAGAAGTGGAGGCAAGCGGAATCGTGGAAGAGCCGACACGAGCAGAGACAAGCGGCGCAAGCAAAGGAGGAGAAGATTACCTGCGTGAGGCCGGGAACGGACGTAGGAAGATTCCTCACCAACCCACAGACGGCCAAAATTGCACCACACAATAGAGGTGAGGAGAGAAGATCAAAGAAGGAAGCAGCAAAGCGGCAAAGAAGCAGACAGCGGGGGAAGACTCAGGCAGAGGGACTGGTGAGTGTTTCCCCACGCGCTGCGCCCCAGACCCACCAGAACGGGAGCCCCAGGGGTACAGAAGAGGGCAGGACTTACCAGGGAAGAAGGTGGGAGGAAGAAGAAAGGTGGAAGGCAACCTGGAGCACTACAAAGGAAAGGCAGAAGGGATCTCTAAACACAGGCTGCCAGAAGACAGGAGAAGGTGACCTGGGCAAGACAGCAGAGAAAGAGGGGCAAGAAAGAGCCAGAAAAGAACGAAGAGAAGGAACAGGCTGGCAGAGGGGAGTGAAGAGGAAGCCAAGGCAAAGGCACTGAATAGGCTCCCTGAACACAGAACTGCCTGAATATAGGCTCTTACCCCTACACTGCCTAAACCCTGAAGCCTCCCCCCCTGAAAGGCTAGACTACTGGACCATCATCAGACCACAACCTAGTGTCCAATTTGGTCCAAGTTGGAAACCAAAACAGGGACAGGACAACAGGAGGATAACCTCAAGATGGCCTCCAAACAGACCAAACTGACAGAAACGATGGGAGTTGTATCCTCCCTTGCCCAGCCTACTAAACCACCAGGAAGCACCTTACCCACCCGCACACCCTCCCATCCAACAGCAGATCCCCAGACCCATCAATGCACACAAGCCAGCCCAACAGCACACATAATACGAGAATTAAAAGAAGTAATAGGGACGCTGGTAACAAGGATGGATGGAATGGACAAAAAGTTGGAGGAAAGTTGCAAAGACATAAAACAAATGCTGATAAACCAAGGTAGGGAGCTGGAGAGGAAATGGGAAGAGCAACGCGAGGCGATGGCCGCAGACCTGGACCAAATGAAGGAGGCGATGCAAGCACACTACAAGGGAATAAGGGAGGAAATGGAGAAAAACTTCCAGGAGATCAGGGAGAAGGTGGACAAGCGGATGGAAGAAGTGGAGAACCAAGTAGAGGGACAGATAGCAGAAATGAAAGACCAGTCCACCATGATGCAATACTGGCAGATGGCGTCGGCAATCAGGTTTAGAGGCTGGAAAGAGGAGCCATACGAAACCCAAGAAAGCCTGCTTGGAACCTTCATAAAAGCCCTGGCAACGTTTCTGGGAAAGAGCACCACAGAGATCGTAGGGCAATTCGACAGAATACACAGTGTGGGCGCATGGAAGGCAACAGACAGGCGTCGACCAAGGGACGTGGTTATCCATTTTGTGACGCAGGGGTTCCGGAACCTCATCTCAGCAACATCTTACAACAAGAAACTATACATAGAGGGGAAGGAAGTGAAAGTACTGAAAGAGATCCCCCCCAACGATGCTGCGAGACAGAAAGGACTACCAATTTTTGGTCGACGAACTGAGACTACGCGCCATGCGATTTCGATGGGAAGCCCCAACGGGGATGTCACTTATCTATAAGAATAAAAGATGCTACCTGAACTCGGTCCAGAAAGCCAGAGAATTTCTTGCAAAGGAACTGACGTCAGGTGGGCCTCAGCACATCACGAGAGAAGAAGCAGAAGGGCCACTGGGACGCGGAAGGGACCGAGAACAACGAACAAACCACCCAGAAATACAAAGAAATACGACGCAGCAGCAAGAGAAAGGAAAGGACCAACTCGAGACACGACGACACAGAGAACAAAAAGCAACAACAACAAGGAAACAGGACAGACTGCAGAGAGCAGAATACTAAGATCCACTACCAAACGCACGGAACAGCAAGGCACGACTCCTCTACACAACATGAGCACTAACTTGGATACCATGGGAACGAGACCAAAGAAGAACATAAGAGATAGAACAGAAGCGGTCTTGCAAGAGTATTCTGACACCGGCTTCCGGTGGCTCCGCCGGCGCCGCAGGGTCTCCTTCGTGAGACTCCGTCATCTGGATGTGTAAAGCCGCGAAAAACAGCGCACATCAGCTGTTTTTTCGCGGTGAAAGATCCCCTCTCCGGGCAAAGGAGAGGTGAAGAGCATCGGGAGTAAGGTTGAGCCTTCTTAAATCCCTGGAAAAGAAGTTTTCAGGGATTAAGAGTGAGCTCCCTATAGCTCCGGAGGACGCTCCTATCCAGAGACGCTTCTGTCTTCAGGCAGAAAAAGACGCCGCGACCACCTCTGCTTTTTTTTTTAAGATTTAACACTGAAGAGATTATAAGCAGGCTGAATGACTACAGGAGTCCAAATGGTTTGCAAGTATTTTTATTGTTTTTTTTCTTGGTTATACATTTCTAACGTTTTCAATCAACAATGTTTCAAGATGGCGTTTAGCTTTCACTGTTTTCACTGTTAGGGAAAGTGCTGGAAAGTGAAAGTGGAATCTGTTACTTTTCTCTCTCTTCTTGTTCTCTCAAGCGCAGCTAGAGAGACGGCTGTGATTTGAAATTTAAAATGGAGTGGAATATACAGCCAAATGCTAAATCTAAGTTGGATTTTACTGATGAATTTTACGAAAAAAGGTCTGAAACACAGAAGACTTTTGCACAAGAGGTTAAAGAGTTTAAAGCATTTGTGAAAGAGGCTTTGACAGAAGTATTTTTGAAATTAGCTAAACTCCTTCCTCTAAATGAAATCGATGTACAACCTACTGTTGAACAATTTATTTCACAATCTGTATATGGAGATGATTACTACATAACACAAGAGAAAGAAGTTCAACAGGGAAGAGATGAGGAGGGTTTTGAGAATGAAGATGACAAATGGATTTTGCTAGATGAAAAGTTTGTTTATAGCGAGCAAGAGGTTTTGTTTCAAGAAGGGGAATTCTGTCTAGCTGGGCTGCAAGAAGATGATTTAATTGACAAAAGAGAGGCATTGTTCTACTTTATGAAGCAATTAGACTATAAAACGAAATGGATGTTGTTTGATGAACAGTTTATTTATGTAAAACAAGAGGATATGATTCAAGAAAGGAAGACTCAATTCAACAAGCAACTTAGCTACGGGGCTGAAGAAATACAGAAGAGAGACTTATTAGTTGGAAGGGTGGCCTTGTTATGGCCTTTTATTTGGTTGAAAAAGAAACCTAGAGTTCGCTTGAAGTAATGAAAATTTAAAATTGTATGTAAGGAATTATTCTAGGCGTGATATTAGGTTGGAATGTAAGTTAGAAATGCTATAAATAATTTGTTTTTATTATGGAGGTTTATTTGTCAGGTGAGAGAGTCCAGAAGTTGATTGATTAAAAGAAATTTATAACTAAATGAGAGAATTAAGGTTAATCTAAGATAATGGGTTGATTTAAAGATTTAGATTTTAGGCAAGCTGTAAGATAGGATATTTAAATGATATTTTATGATATATTACTATAAATTAAATTTAGTAGATTTGATTTAGATTGATGGTCTAGACGTTAATGATAAATATTATTTTTAACAAGATGAGCTGATTGTTTATATTATAAGTAAGGTTTAGAAGAGGATGTTTATATGATGATATATTAAGATATATTATGATAAACTAAATTGAATAAGAATATAATTATTATTATTAATATAAGTTCATAGGTAAGCTGCAAACCAGGATGTTTAAATGATATTTTAAGATATATTATTATAAACTAAATTTAGTAGATTTGACTTAGATTGACGGTTTAGAAGTTAATGATAAATATTATTCTTAACAAGATGAGTTGATTGTTTATATTATAAGTAAGGTTTAGAAGAGGATGTTTATATCATGATATATACTAAGATATATTATGATAAACTAAATTGAATAAGAATATAATTATTATTATTAATATCATTATTATTATCTTGAATTGAGGGATTTATTGATATTGTTATGGTTAATATTATTTGTTTAACTTTAATAAGATGGGTTTTTTTTTCTTGTTTTTTTTTTGTTTTTTTTCCCTTTTTTGTTTTTTTTTTTGTGTGTTTTGAGTAAGAGATAGTATATAGTTTAAAATTCTTGTTAAGTTCATATAATAATTTTGTTTGATGTAGTGGGGCTTTCTTTTGTTATACCCTGTAATCATTCTGGGAAGCCGCATAATTTTAGGTATGATGTTTTTTTTAGCTGTAATTAGGGTTGGTGGAAGAATAATTAATTATTGTTACTAATGGGTTGTTTGGGTGGCCTTTGGTGGATTGAAGGATGAGTTAAGTGTGAGCTGATAAGAAGGGGGAAGAATGATGGTAAATTGTTTGAGATGCTTATTTTCAGTTGAGTTATTATTATTAGAAGTATTGGAAATTGTATTTATGTTTTGTTGTTGATTGTTTATTTGTATATTAAGATTTGATATGATTAGCTTTCTTTTCTGTTAAAATTGGGGGAAAAAAAAGTCAATAAAAAAAAATTTTTTTTTTTAAAAAAAAAAGAGTATTCTGACACTGACAATGACAACTAAATACTTGACATGGAACGTTAACGGACTAAATTCCCCACAGAAAAGGAGGAAGATATTTCATTATCTGTTTCAAGGAGGAAACGACATAATTTGCCTACAAGAAACACACATTAGAGCAGCGGACCAGAAATACTTAATCAACAACAGACTAGGTACACATTTTGTCGCAGCGGCGCCACGAAAGAAGAACGGGATTGTTATATACGTGAAGAAACATGTAACAGCCAAGCTAATAGAGTCGGATTCCCAGGGTAGATACCTAGCAATCGAAGTGACACAGGACGACAAGAAAATTCTAGTGATGGGCATATATGCACCAAATCAACAACAAGGAAAATTCTACAAAAAGATACACAAGAAGTTAATACAATTTAACTACAGATCATGTATTATACTGGGAGATTGGAACGGGGTCATAGAGATTGCCTTGGACAAGAAGAAGACAAAACCTAAACCACAAAAGCACTCCAAGTTGCCTAAATCTTTCTACGACATGAAGGAGGACCTTGTACTGACTGACATCTGGAGGGAACGGCACGGCAAAGAGCAAGAATTCACCTTTTTTTCTGACAGGCATCAGTTGTGCTCCAGAATTGATTTCATCCTGACATCTAGTGACTTGCTAGTTCGCCTAAACGCTGTGTCAATACTACCCAAAGTACTAACAGACCATAACCCGGTAAGGATGGAATTAAGACAAGATCGGAAATCGACGAGATCCTGGAGGATAAATGAAAACCTGTTTAGACACGAGAAAAGGGTGGCTGAATGCAAAAGTGCCATGAAGGAATGTTTCAGTATAAATATGAACAATGAAACACCCATTGAAATGATTTGGGACGCTAGCAAGGCATATATGCGCGGGATCCTCATGAACATGAACGCCAGGCACCGTCGTAAACAAGAACAAAAAAGGAAGGAGCTAGAGGAGGAGATAAGGAAACAGGAGCTATTATTAATAAAAAGACCGGAGGACAAAGCCACAAAAGAAGGAATTAAGATACTAAGAAAACAATTCGACCTGCTGATAGCGGATCAAGTAGCAAGGAATATACAATATGCAAAACATAAGACATTCTGCAACGCCAACAAACCGGGGCGGTGGCTGGCTTATACTTTAAGAAAGAAACAGAAAGCCCGCATAATTGAAAAGATAGAGTACAAAGGCAAGGAAGAATTCAAACAGGAAATCATTAAGAAAGCTTTCACCAAGTTCTACTCAAAACTATACGCCGAGGAGAAGGTACAGGACAAAGAGATAGAAAAGTTTCTACAAAACGAAAACTTAATGGTACTCACCGATACACAACGATATGCCCTGAATGCCCCAATCACAAAGGAGGAAATACACTCAGCAATCAAACAACTGAAAACAGGAAAGTCACCCGGGACGGATGGGATAACGGCTATCTATTACAAGCATCTCCAAGAGGAAACGATAGAACCCCTCAGAGAGCTATTTGTCAACATACAAGAAGGCGGCCAAGTCCCACCCTCCTGGAAAACAGCCTACATTTCTTTAATTCCCAAAGAGGGAAAAGATAATGCGCAACCGGCAAACTATAGGCCCATCTCACTATTGAATACAGACTACAAAATCTTTACAAAGGTTCTGGCCAACAGACTAATGACTGTACTACAAAAAATAATTCACCCGGATCAAACGGGGTTTATACAAGGACGTCAGATGAAAACCAACGTGAGACAGCTGCTGAACATAATAGAGTACTTGGAAAGGCACAACCAGGTACCTGCAACCCTCATGTTTGTGGACGCAGAAAAAGCCTTTGACAGACTGAATTGGCCATTCCTGATGAACCTAGCCCGGGGGATGAAAATGGGAAAGCAGTTCCTCAACTCCATAACAGCAATCTACCAGAAACAAACGGGCCAGATCATCGTGAACGGCGAACTAACAGACCCATTCAATATAGAAAGAGGCACGAGACAGGGTTGTCCGCTGTCACCACTGCTATTTGTCTTAACGATGGAGATTCTGCTGAACAAGATAAGAGCAGCAGAAGACGTAAAGGGCATACAGATTGGAAAACAGGACTACAGGCTGTGTGCCTTTGCAGACGACCTACTGGTGACAGTATCGCAACCAGTACAATCAACAAGGAGTTTGATGGAGATAATGAAAGACTATGGCAAGGTATCAGGTTTTAAAGTTAATATATCAAAAACGAAGATGCTAGTTAAAAATCTAGACAGCAAAGCAAAACAGGACTTGGAAAGAATAACGGGTTGTGAAATAGTTAAGAAAGTTAAATACCTGGGAGTGGAGATAGAAACAACGAATGCGAAATTATACAAAAATAACTACGAGGTGCTGTGGAGCAAGATACAAGCAGATCTGGAAAGGTGGAAAACACTACGACTATCCTTGCTGGGCAGGATAGCAGCAATAAAGATGAACGTCCTGCCAAGATTTCTATTTCTCTTCCAAATGCTACCCATACTCAAAAAGGATGAGGACTTGGACAATTGGCAGAGGGGCATCACCAGATTTATTTGGGATGACAAGAGACCGAGGGTGAAACTAAAAATTATCCAGGACACAAG
Source organism: Bothrops alternatus (assembly GCA_034064705.1). Classification (NCBI taxonomy): domain Eukaryota; kingdom Metazoa; phylum Chordata; class Lepidosauria; order Squamata; family Viperidae; genus Bothrops; species Bothrops alternatus. The sequence goes on from JARGCV010000526.1 coordinate 208,326, forward strand.
GAAGAGAGGGGGACTAAAAATGCCTAATCTAAAGCTATACTACTATGCAGCGACGTTGGTGGCGGTGAGTGACTGCATCAATATGACGAATGATAGAATACTGAATGTTGAAGGGCATGGTCTACTATTTGGCTGGCACGCATACTTAGTATACGACAAAAAGGCAGACAGGAACTTCAAGGAGAACCCACTACGAATCCCATTGTTATGGGTCTGGAAGAAATATAAACACCTCCTACACGACAAGATTCCCATATGGACGATCCCCGGACACGCAATAGGGGATATAAACACATCCCAAGGGCAAGAAGTGGTGCCCTACAGTAAACTTGTACTGGGAGAAGAAAATGGGTTCTCCTTGAAACCCCAAGCAACGCTAGCAAACAAAGGAATAGGAGGTACCTGGCTATCATATATACAACTGCAATCAAGGTGGCGTAAAGATAAGAAAAAGGGATTCTCCCAGACCGACGAGAACCTAATTGAACAGATTAGAGAACAGGGGATCATGCACATCAAACGAGTGTACAGCATTCTGATAGAAATGGACTCTGAAACCGAGCTAGTCAAAAACTGTATGATAAAGTGGGGACAAGACTTTGGGCATTCTATCACCATGGACACGTGGGAGAAAATCTGGGTGAGAAATGTAGAATTTACGAAATCGCAACACTTAAGGGAAAACTTCTACAAGATGTTCTATAGGTGGCACCTCGACCCGAAAAAACTATCACTCATCTATCCAGACTCCCAGCCCAAATGCTGGAGGTGTGGTGACGGGGAGGCTACCTACTTCCATGAATGGTGGACATGCAGAAAAATCAAAGCCTTCTGGAGGAAGATACGGTGGACACTCCAAACCATTTTCAAAAAGCGTATTGAATTTCTACCTCAGGTGTTTTTGTTAGGGATAACAAAGGACTGCACTACCTCAGAGACGAGCTTATTTCTGAACTTGATCACAGCAGCCAGATTGTTGGTGGGACAATACTGGAAGAATCCAGAAATACCGCCTATGGAAGAATGGACTGTGAAAGTAACAAATCTGGCGGAGATGGCGAAAATATCGGCATACCTGAAAGATCGCTCAAATGAACAATATTTGACAGACTGGAAACAGTGGATAGACTATATACAAGAGAAACACCAATCAAACAAAATGCACCTGGTGTTTAGTTGAGACTCGACGTAAAGAGGGAAGAATGTTTACCAAATCAAATGTTTACAAAGACTAACACCTAATGTTGTATGCATATGTTATATGACGAAAGCATCTTAATATGATCTTAATATGATCTTATGCTTAATGTTGTTTGCTTTAATATTGATAAAGCGAAATGAATTTCTATCTCAGGTTATGAAACTTCTACCTCAGGATCTTTGGTTAGGGACTATAAAAGATTGCACTATTACTGAGACGAAGTTAATTCAGAAGCGTGAATGAACAATATGGCTCAGGAATTCTGGGAGTTGAAGTCCACCAGTCATGAGGGGGCCATAGTTCCCCCATGCTGGCTGAGGAATTCTGGGAGTTGAAGTCCACAAGTCTTAAAGTTGCCAAGAGAGTTCCTCCTCCTCCTCTTCCTCCTCCTCCTCTTCCTCCTTCTCCTCCTCAACTCCTTCTAGCACTGATGATGTTACCTAGTTGGGTAATAAAACGTCTGCAAAAAAAACAGCAGAGCTCGGAGAGCACGAAGGACCCCACACTCCTCCTCCTCCTCCTCTTCCTCCTCCTCCTCCTCCTCAACTCCTTCTAGCACTGATGATGTTACCAAGTTGGGTCATGAAACGTCTGCAAAAAAACAAGCAAGCTCAGAGAGCACCAGGGACCCCACACTCCTCCTCCTCCTCCTCCTCCCTCTCCACAATCCCCTCTCCCTTCTAGCACTGATGATGTAACCTAGTTGGGTATTGAAATGTCTGCAAGAAAACCACCCAGCTCAGAGAGCACCAAGGACTCCTCATTTCTTCTCTTCTTTCTCTTCCTCCTCCTCCTCCTCCTCCTCCCCCTCCCCCCCTCCCCCTCCTCCATCAAGCCCAATTTCTCCTCGCACTGATGATGTTCCCTAGTTGGGTCATGAAACGTCTGCAAGAAAGCAGGCACGCTCAGAGAGCATCCGGGACCCCTCCTGTCCACCTAAGCGTGGCTAAGATCTTCTTCCCAAGGAAGACACCAGAAGCTTGGAAGCACGAGGCCTCTAAGGCAGTGTGGAATTCTGGGAGTTGAAGTCCACATGCCTTAAAATTGTCAAGGTTGAGAAACACTGCTCTAAGGGTTATCTCAACCATAAAAAAAAAAAACCAGTTTCCTAATTCTCAAACCTGGGAGCTATGTAATGGTGACCTGTTCAAGTTCTACTAAGTCTAATACGATTGTCATCGGGTTAACCACATCACGGCAGAAACACAATTCAGCGGCTTGACACACGACTGTAGCGGAGACGGAAAAAAAGCTACTGACTGCTGCATTTGCCATCTGACTCTGCTCCCTTTTTTTATGCCTACTGTACTTACTTCCTCCTTACTGAAAAAGTAACACATACTTGAAAGGAGGAAGAAGGAAGCAGCAAAGGGCATCCTTTTAAAAGCTAAAAGTCAAAATGAATCAGTGAGGCCTCCTTAGCCCTGAACTCCCGAAGGAAAGTGCTTTTTCGAACGGAGAACGGTTGGAAATCAGTGTGCAGTTCCTCAGCACTGCAGTCAGGAATCACACGTACTATGACAGTCTTATAATAAGATTAAAGCATCTGGGGGAAAAAAAATCCAAAGAAATCCTAATTCCACGTCTTTTATCATCTTAAAAAAACAATCCTGGGAGAAAGAAAAAAAAATCTTAATTCTATCCACATGAGTTACACACCCTTCCCAATGTTGAATCCAAAACACTCACTTTATTCAATGTGTATCTCTTGCTCCAGAAACCCCCCAAGCATTAAATGTGATACTTAGTGGCCAAAATGTTCTTTCCTGTTTTATTTACATCTTGGTTTTCCTGCAAACCTAATAATAGTACTTCTGTTAAGGTCTGCCTGCTTTTTTTTTTTTTTTTAGTCTTTTATGGACTACTCTATAAAGAAAAATATATTAATACAAGAAGAAACACTGAAAAGAGATTTGTGTGTGTGTGTGTGTGTATAAACAGATAAATAAACCAGAGATTTAAAATACGAAGACAGCTTTCTAGATTATTTTGTTATACTGAATACGTAAATATTGTTAATTCATTAGAAATACTGATTAAAATTCTGGGAGGAGGGGGCTTCGTGGTATCCGTAGCCGAACATCCAGATTCAGCCATAGTTTCATTCCATACAGCATCAACCTTGTGAACTCTCAAGCTTCCTCCTTCCGTTATATATTCAAGACAGACAGTATTTAATATTTATTTGCTACATACTGTATATGTAGGGGTGTGGTTCTATACATATGTTGTACATAGTATGTTTTAGGTGTGCGTCATGTGTGTGTTTCACTTTGAGAGCTGGCAACTAAATTTCATTTTTGATGTGTGCCGTTGTACCCCAGTAAAAAAATGACAATAAAGGTTATCTTATCTTAATTATTAGTGCATATAACTTCATGCTATGACACAAAGCATAAGCTAAAAATGAAGGACTGAAGCCAATGAACTAGAAATCAAATAAAATCCAACTATTCTGATTTAGATATTTCACAAAAAGTAGAAATGCAGATTTCACGCACTGAAAAAGGCTATATATAGCTGTCCCTGGTGAAATCTCATTTCAGAAAAGGATTTTTCCTCATCTGAAAAAGAGCTATACAATTTCAGATTTCAGTCTCCTGCAGCTGTTAGAGATGCTACCTAATTAAGCTTAATTGGAGTTAGTGAAGCAGCAAAAGATTACTTTCCAGCTTTAATGTTCAGCTCAGACCATTTCTCCTTTATGGTGTGTTCCCCCGTCTTGCTTGATGAAAATTGCTAGTAATTTAGATTGGTTATATATTTTGTACAGTGCAAAAAGAAACCAGAGTATGTTCATAATCAGAATGTAAATCGGTTCCTTTTTTAGAAAACCCACTTGGGTAAGATTGATAGGCTGTTCTGGACAATCAGGTCAATGAAACAATAACAGGAGAAAAGTTGAAAGGGACTTTGGAGGTCTTCTAGTCCAACCCCATGCTCAAGCACAGCTGTCCAATCTCATCAAATCCTTTGCTGAAATCAAGTCGATATTAGGACTATTGCACTCCTGCTATTAAGAAAGCTATCCTTACAAAAAAAGTAAAATAAGATGACAGACAAACCTATGCTGATTTCTTGTAATTCCTTTGGATGTAAGTTAAGAACAATGCCTTGCAATAGGATGCTATTTATCCCTGCTCTGAAATTCACCTTTTAGAAGTCTTACAGGATTGAGAATGCAGAGTTTCACTTTTCCTTTGCAGAACGCTAAACAGAAGCTGATTACTACAGCGCCAGGGCTAAAAAAATGCAAAGCAGGAATAAAAGGCCCTTATGAGGCTTTAATGTGGGGTCTAATCCATCATGGTTTACTCAGTATTCAGTGACGCCCAGAATAAATAAATTCCCTCCCCTCTCTCAATATATAGTGCAAAATACTATAGGACAGTTTATTGAGTTTACAGGTAGTCCTTGACTTACAATGGATAGATAGATAGATAGATAGATAGATAGATAGATAGATAGATAGATAGATAGATAGATAGATAGATAGATAGATAGATAGATAGATAGATAGATAGATAGATAGATAGATAGAAAAGGTAAGTAGAGAAAGATAGATGATAGATTAGATACAGATATAGATTATAGATAGATGATAGATATATAGATAGAGAGATAGAGATAGACAGACAGACAGACCTTTGTCATTTTTTTACTATGGGCACAACGGCACACATTAAAAATGAAATTTAGTTGCTCTCAAAGTGTACACATACATAACACACATTTAAACATTCTATACACAATATATGTATAGACCTTCAGTCTTACATATAAGCAACATATAAATATTAATCACTGTCCATTTTGAATATATAACCGAAAGACGCTGCTAAAATAAATGACTTATGACCGTTTCTCACACTTACGACCATTGCAACAGTCCCCACGGTCACGTGATCGAAATTGAGGTGCTGGTCAATTGACTCATATTTATGACGGTGGCAGCATCATCCCAGTGTCATTGACAAGTCCATGGGGAAGCCAGATTCGCTTAACAACCGTGTCGCTAACTTAACAACTGTGGCAAACAGGTCGTAAAATGGACCAAAATTCACTCAACTAATGTCTCACTGAGCGACGGAAAATTTTGGGTCCAACTCTGGTCGTAAATCGAGGACCACCCGTATAGGGTAAGTTTACCTTTTATTTAATGACTATTTGAAGTTTCAAGGCCAAACGGAAGAGAGAGACTTATGACCGTTTTTTCACACTTACGACCACTGCAGTCACGTGATCGAAACTGAGACGCAGCTGACTCGCATTCATGGCGGTCACAGCGTCCTTCGGGAGGGGTCATCACGTGATCCCCTTTTGTGCGACCTTTTGACCAGCTGAGCCAAGGGGGAAGGGAAGGTTCACTTTAAGCCACCACTGGGTTACAAACTTCACAACTGCAGCGATCCGCTTAACAACGGCGGGGGAAAGAGAAAGGTCGCAAGACGGGGCAGAATCGACTTCGCCGCTGTCTCGCTTAGCGACGGAAATTTCGGCCTCCACTGCGGTCGCATGTCGAGGACCGCTCCTTCCCCCGCCCTGCATTTTAGCGGGCTTCCCCCACCCCCCCACCCCGTGCAAAAGGTGGTCCAGCAATGCTTGATATCAGCACTGGACCCGCCCCCCCTCTCAAGGCCCACTGCTCCTGACCATGGAGGCTCCACTGAGCCCAACTCTCCTCCTGGGGACCGGCTTCCTCACCCGCCGGCCACCCTTACCGCGTCTCGTGGCGGGGAGTTCCGCAGATTAACCGTCTGCCCCCACCCACCCCCCCACCCCAAATCACTGGAGATTCTTCAGGAGAGACTACTAGACGATCCCCCGTCTGAGATGGCGCAGGGTGGACTAGAAGACCTCCAAGGCCCCTTCCAGCTCTTATTCTATTCTATTCTATTCTCTCCTGGCTGGGAAGAGCGGAAGGGAAGCCGCCCCGGCTTCTTCCCCCGCCGAAAGGCCACCTTCCCCCGGGCAAGGACCCCCCTCCGGCCCCCGAGGCTCACCTTGACCAGCCACATCCCCGTGTTCTGCTTAGCGCCCGTCAGATCCAGCTCCCCCTTCTCGCTCATGGCGGCGGCGGCGGCGGCGGACTCTTCCTCTCCGCCTGGAGTCGCGGCAGCCACCCGGACCGCAATCGGCGACGGACCGGCGGCGACGGGTCCTCGCCGGGGCCAAAACCAAAAACAACGAAAACGCTTCACGCCCGAGCGCGTAGCCAGCGCCTTGCGCCCAGGCGGCGTTCGATGGGAGGGGCGGGGCGTGTCTGCGAGGGGGGGCGGGCTAGAAGGAGGGGGAGGGGCGAGGGTGGGCGTGGCAGAAGGGGGCGGGGGCGGGGACGGAACTTTCTGCCAAGAGTTTTATCTTTCCGTTTCAATAAATACATTTACAATTCCTTAAATTAAAAGTGCAGGAGGAGGCAGGTTCGCCTTGCTCCCGTCTAGGGTGAACGTGGTCGTGTGTGTTTGTGTGTGTGTGTGTGTGTGTGTGTTGTGCTTCCCTTTAATAGAATTTATATTATATTTATTTATACAGTGATTAATACTTATGTGTTATTTGTATGTAAGGGTGTAGGTCTATACATATGTTGTATATAGTACGTTTAAATGTGTGTTATGTTCGTGTACACTGAGAGCAAGCGACTAAATTTCATTTTTAATGGGTGAAATGTGCTCACAGTAAAAAATGACAATACAGGTTTATCTATCTCTATCTATCTAACTATCACTATCCTATCTATCTGTCTATCCCAGTGGTTCTCAACCTTTTTCAGGTTGAGACCCCACTTGCGCCGCCCATGCGCGCCGCGACCCCGATCCGGGCGCGCGCGCGCGCGATGGGCCGATCCGCACATGCGCGGCACGCGCGCGACGAAAAAAAAAAAAATAAAATAAAAAAAAATGGTGGACTGCGACGGCCCGATCCGCACATGCGCAGCACGCGCACGGCGGCCCGATCCGCACATTCACGGGGCACGCGTGACAAAAAAAAATAAAAAAAACCAAACAAAATGGCGGACCGCGGTGTCCGGCGACCCCCGCGAAACAGTCGTTCGACCCCAAATGGGGTCGCGACCCATAGGTTGAGAACCCCTGGTCTATCCTATCATCTATATCCATCATCTATATCATCACTATATCTATATCTATCTATCTATCTATCTATCTATCATTATCCTATCTATCTGTCACTATCCTATCTATCATCTATATCAGTGTTTCTCAACCTTGACAATTTTAAGGCATGTGGACTTCAACTCCCAGAATTCCACAGCCAGCAACGCTGGCTGTGGAATTCTGGGAGTTGAAGTCCACATGCCTTAAAATTGTCACGGTTGAGAAACACTGATCTATATCTATCATCTATATCATCACTATCCTATTTATCATCTATCTATCTATCTATCTATCTATATCATCACTATCCTATATCTGTCACTATCCTATGTATCATCTATATCTATATCATCTATATCATCACTATCCTATTTATCATCTATATCTATCTATCTATAATATCATCACTATCATCTATATCTATTATACTTATTCCGACAAGCCGGCCTGGGATGATAGCTCCAGCTCCAACAATGGCCATAACTGTTTTTAGGGGATTGTGTTTTTAGTTGGGTTTTTAAATATTAGGCCAAATTGTTTAATTTATTTTTAATAATTTTAATTTGTGTGTGTTGTTGTTTTAATTGGGCTGTACACCGCCCCGAGTCCTTCGGGAGGGGGGCGGTATAAAAATTGTAAATAATAATAAAATAATAATAATCTACCTACCTACCTACCTACCTACCTACCTACCTACCTATCTATCTATCTCTATCTATACATCTATCTTGTTTGGCTAATTTTGCTCAGTTGATCTAATAGAACATTTTCTTTAATTAAAATACATTGATCAAACGTATTCAACAATACATTAATTAATCTGTTGTTTTATTCCATTGCAGGCCACCCACAGTTGGGTTTTGTGAGATGGGAGACCATATCAATGTGATTAAATTACTAATTTTATTTATTTGGTGGCTTGGCAACTTCAGTACTCCCAACTCACTTGGCTGGGAGATGCAAAAGTCAGAAAGGGTGAATTCAATTAGCAGATTATGTTTTTCAGTTCCTTCCCGCCCCCCCCCCAAGCCTTACCCCCAACATCCTAGAGAATTTAGTTATTGGCTATTTCAAAAGGAATTTGAGATGGAGACACATTGATTTAGATACCTCCTGTGGCATGAATCTTATTGTTTATGAATTAGGTGGCTGGCAGGTTTGCTAATTTTTATTATTGAGTTTGTTTAATATGTTTTGTTTTGTTTTCTTTGTTTAATAAAAAATATTTCTTTGAGGTTTAGGCCACAGCAAACAGACAACTACTGGGGGGGGGGGGTTTACCAAAAATATAACATCCAAGGCACAATAACGATAAATACAAATAATAAAAACAGCATCCCAAAGATGCTTTTTTTTTTCATGAGGCAACTAGACTTTGTTTTTCTTTGAAAATGTTTCGCTTCTCCTCCAAGAAGCTTCTTCAACTCTGACTGGATGGTGGGGAATGGGAATAAAAAACAGCACTTGTTGTTAAAGTAAACTAAAATTAAACCAGCCTAACTATCAGTCCTTTTCTCATTAATACTGTACAGAAATGCAACATCTTCTTAGGAACAAGTATCGTTGTTTTGAGTATTAGAAAATCGAGTAATAGGGCACCCAGTTCTAATTTTGGAATTTCCTTCCCTCTTTCCTTTCCACCTTGATTTTGTTCTTTTTAAAAAGTCGCGGGCAAGATTTGAAAGGGCTTTTCGGAATCTGTTAACCTATCCTTGGCATCTCTGCAGATGCTGTTTCTGGGCCTTGTTTGAAGGACCGACAGGACTGAAAGAGCGGCCCCAAATTTGCCCTTTGGGTGAAAGTGATCCTCCACCATGTGACCGATGACCTTATCTGTGAGCAAACCTACTTTTGACATTTTTGCCGTAAGGGAAGCAATGAAATGTCAGGGCAAAAGCCACTTTTCTGGAAGGATTAGGAAAAAATGACATTTAGAAAGGACACGTAGCATAAGCAAAGCCACTTCAGAAGATATAAATCGGATGGAACCAAAAGCTAAACCTGCCAACAGCCCATTCAAAACCAGGATTGCAATTTAGTTGGTTGGTTAGTTAGTTTATTATTATTATTAACAATAACAACAACAAAACAACGAGAAGGAGGAGGAGGAGGAGGAGGAGGAGGAGGAGAAGAAGAAGAAGAAGAAGAAGAAGAAGAAGAAGAAGAAGAAGAAGAAGAAGAAGAAGAAGAAGAAGAAGAAGAAGAAGAAGAAGAAGAAGAAGTTGGTAGGGACCTTAGAGGTCATCTAGTCCAACCCCCTGCTCAGGCATGAAGTCCTATACCATTTCAGACAAATGGCTGTCCAATCGCTTCTTAAAAACTTCCAGTGTTGGAGCACCCACAACTTCTGGTGGCCACCTGTCCCACTGGTTAAATGTTTTCACTGTTAGGAAGTTTCTCCTTAATTCCAGGTTGCTTCTCTCCTGGATTAGTTTCCATCCGTTGCAGCAGTAAAAAAAAAAAGCAAATTCCATGCTTGGCATGATTAGGAAGGGAATCGAAAATAAGTCAGCAAGTGTTGTATTGCCTCTGTACAAATCGATGGTGAGACCACACTTGGAGTACTGTGTACAGTTCTGGTCACCGCACCTCAAGAAGGACATAATGGAACTGGAAAAGGTGCAAAAAAGGGCAACAAGAATGATCAAGGAAATGGAGCGCCTCCCTTATGAAACCAGATTGCAACGCCTTGGTCTCTTCAGCCTTGAAAGACGGCGTTTAAGGGGTGACTTGATCAAAGTGTATAAAATCATGCATGGGGTAGAAAAGGTGGATAGAGAAAAATTCTTTTCTCTATCACACAATACCAGGACAAGGGGGCACTCCCTAAAGCTCATAGCTAGGAAAGTGAGGACAAATAAAGGGAAATATTTCTTCACCCAGAGGGTCGTTGGTTTATGGAATTCACTTCCAGAAGGGGTCGTGACAGCTGTCAGCCTTGACAGCTTCAAGGCAGGGTCAGACAGATTCATGGAGGCCAAGTGTATCGGTGGTTATTAAAACGGATGTCCATTTGTTGGGGGTCAAGGGAAAGGGAGGGTTTTGCCTTCTCTTTCTGCTCAAGATCCCCATGTACAATTGGTGGGCCACTGTGTGGCACAGAATGCTGGACTCGATGGGCTTTGGCCTGATTCAGCATGGCTCTTCTTAGGTTCTTATGTTCTTATGTTCTTGTCCTGCCTTCAGGCGCTTTGGAGAATAGCTTGACTCCCTCTTCTCTGGGGCAGCCCCTGAGATATTGAAAGGCTGCTATCATGTCACCCCTCATTAAACTAGACATACCCAATTCCTGCAACCGTTCCTTATATGTTTTAGCATCCAGTCCCCTGATCATCTTTGTTGCTCTTCTCCTTGTTAAGATTTTTCCCCCCTCCATTTCTATCCTGTCTCTTTTAATATTCCCCAAAATATTTCATTCTCGTGTGTTTGTGTGTGTGTTTGTGTGTGTGTGGTGTGTGTGTGCTGACTTCCTACATTACTCAACTGTGCATACCAAATAGATAAATATTGATCTTTCCAAGAACCTCTGACAAGCAAAGTCAATAGGGAAGCCGGACCCATCTAACAATTGCATGATTCAATTAACAATGGCAGCGATCAGCTTAACCAATATTGGAAAAAAAAATATTATAAAATCAAGCCTGACTTACTTAAGAACACGCCTTCTTGAGCAACAGAAATTCTGGTCACAGAATTTGTCTCTCTACAAAATCAGTATTGTCTTCCATTGTTTCTTTCTGGAAACAACACAGCAGAAGAATTGAACTAAACTTCAAGGAGTAGGAAAATTACTGACCATGTGGAAATGTCATCACAATCCATAGGAAACCCTATACAAGGAATCCTTCCAGAATATTGTTTCCTGCAGAAATCCCTAAGAATTCAAGGACTTGCTAAATTAAATGGGTTTAAGATTAGGGGAAAAAATCTAGTCTACTCCCTTTTAATTATAACATAAGGAATGGCTGCAGGAATTGGGGATGTCTACTTTAATAAAGAGAAGGACGAGGGGGGACATGATAGAAGTCTTCCAATATCTCAGGGGCAGACCCAAAAAAGAGGGAGTCAAGCTCTTCTCCAAAGCGCCTGAAGGCAGGACAAGAGGCAATGGATGGAAAGTAATCAAGGAGAGAAGCAACCTGGAACTAAGGAGAAACTTCCTGACAATAAGAACAATTAACCAGTGGAACCACCTGCCTCCAGAAGCAGTGAATGCTCCAACACTGGAAGGTTTTTAAGAAGAGACTGGACAGCCATTTGTCTGAAATGGTATAGGGTTCCTTGCCTGAGCAGGGGGTTGGACTAGATGACCTCCAAGGTCCCTTCCAACCTTATTATTATTATTATTATTTATTCAAAAGTGTTTTAAACATCCATTATCCTCTTGAGTTGCTAGCAAATAATCAACTTGGTAACAGGAAAGCTGTGTTGGTCCTGTGTTAGGATTTGGCATCACATTTTCAGATTAACCCATTTTATTGAAAGGTATTGCGTACGCCTTTTAACAGCTGTGTTCATCCCAAGAAGTTGCTACAAGATTTCTGATGTTTAGCAAATAATAATAAGAAACTTCTGGATCCAGCTAGTTCTTTCTCTCTCTCTCTCTTCTCTTGCACTTTGGGGTCCCAAAGGTGTTTTTTTCAAGAGGCAATTTGGATTCTCTTGTTTTTCTTTGAAGACGTTTCACTTCTCATCCAAGAAGCTTCTTCAGTTCTGACTGGATAGTGGGGAAGGGAAGGATCCATTCAGAGCTGAAGAAGCTTCTTGGATGAGAGGCAAAACGTCTTCAAAGAAAAACAAGAAAATCCAAATTGCCTCTTGAAAAAACACTTTTGGGGCAGCCATGATCTGGATGCCTGCGAATCTCCATAGACACTTGGAGGCGGTGCACAATTAAGCAAATTGTAAACGAGCTCAACCGTTAGGATTTAAACAATACCAACACACACACACACACACACACACACACAAATGGACTAAAGTTAAAATTTAAATCTTGCTCGTCCTGCAGAAGTCAAGATTGTAAAATTTACGCAAGCGCAACATTTAAGGGAGAACTTTTATAAAATGTTCTATAGGTGGCACCTAGATCCGAAAAAATTATCGTATATCTATCCAGACATCCAACCCAAATGTTGGAGGTGTGGTAATATGGAGGCTACATATATTCATGTATGGTGGACATGTAGAAAAATTAAAGCCTTCTGGAGAAAAATATGGTGGACACTCCAAACCATACTGAAAAAGCATATTGAATTTCTACCTCAGGTGTTTTTGTTAGGGATCATAAAAGACTGCACTACCACAGAGACGAACTTAATTCTGAACTTGATCACAGCAGCGAGACTGCTGGTGGGACAATACTGGAAGAAGCCAGAAATACCACCTATAGAAGAATGGACTTTGAAAGTAATAAAATTGGCAGAAATGGCTAAAATATCGGCATATTTGAAGGATCGCTCAAATGAACAATATATGATAGACTGGAAACAGTGGATAGACTACATACAAGAGAAACACCAATCAAAGAAAATGTATTTGGCTTATAGTTAAATCTTGACATAAGGAGTGAAGAATGTTTACAAAATTAAATCGATTGTATTAAGCTGGATAGCAGTTAGCTTGAACTTTCCCCTGGTTTACATATACAAATATATATCTATTGATTATTGGAAGATATATTTCAAGTAGACTAAGAATGTACTTGCTGAAGGGATGGGCGTATCGACATGGAAATTATTAACCTTAATAAGAGGACTTGTTTGTTTGATGTCCAATGGATTGACCTGAAAAGAAGTGAAAGTTAAAATGTTTAAAATGTAGTTGGTTTATAGTTAAACTTGGATATATGGGGTGAAGAAGGTCTACAAATTTAAAATGATTGTATTAAGCGGAATGGCTTAAACTGGAAATATTTTTTTTTCTTTCTCTCTCTCTTTGTTTACATGTACAAATGGATATCTAATAATAATAATAATTAAAAAAAAGATTGTTAGCTGTCTGGGTTAACCATGTTGTAGAAATCTAACTAGCTTTATTGCCAAAGGGAGGGGAAATGATTTGGCTTTTATTACCCAATGCTTTGAAGCAGGCTTTTGAGGGGCCTGGACGTCTTAAACAGAAATCTCACTGTTGGGAGTGTAAAATATTGCTTTTGCGACCGTTCTGCTTTCTTCCATGCTGATTTTTTTTTCTTTTTCAAAAACATCTTTGTGATTTTTAATTGCTTGCCATTGATTCGAGCAGCACCTGACCCCTGCAATTGGATGCATTAATAGCTCTCCAGATGCTTTCTGCTAGCAAGAATTCCATCCGCCCGGATGGTTGCCAGGGAGACCGTGCGCTTGTCTCCTACAACCTGACATCAGCTTTTGACAGCCTTGACTGTTTGTTCCCTCTGGGCTGACTGACATTCCAGCCGAGGCTTCAGAACTGTGGAAAGAGTTGAACTCTTGTGATTCGTGCAGTGTTTCCTTTTGGGGCTTCGCTTGTTTCCCGTGACATTTTGACTCCAATGTTCTTCCTTCCCGTTGATAAACCGTTCAGTGACAACAGCATGAAACAAAAAAGGGACTTATCACAGTTTTTTCACACTACATGACCGTTGCAGCGCCGCCAGGATCGTGGGATCAAAATTCAGGGTGTACTTTACATGACAGGATATCATCTCATTAAAGATATGTAGCCCAGTCACAATCTATCCACTTATAAGCACATTTGTGTCTCATGGATTTGAATGGAAGATATGATAAAGTTCGCGGTGACATATGTCATCATCTGCACTGGCTTCCAATTGGTCTCCGAACAGAATTCAAAGTGTTGGTTATGACCTATAAAGCCCTTTATGGCAATGGACCAGGTTACTTGCAGGACCGTCTTCAGCCTCATGAATCCCAGGGACCAGTCCGGGCGCATAGGGTTGGCCTCCTACGGGTCCCGTCCATCAAACAATGTTACCTGACAGGCCCTAGGACAAGGGCCTTTTCCGTTGCTGCCCCAGCCCTCTGGAACCAGCTTCCTTCATAAGAACATAAGAACATAAGAAGAGCCATGCTGAATCAGGCCAAAGCCCATCGAGTCCAGCATTCTGTGTCACACAGTGGCCCACCAAATGTACATGGGGATCTTGAGCAGAAAGAGAAGAACCCTCCCTTTCCCTTGACCCCCAAACAAATGGTACTCAAGGGAATCCTGCCTGCCTCAACCAACATAGAGGCGGCACATGGACATCCGTTTTAATAACCACCGATACACTTTGCATCCATGAATCTATCTAGCCCTGCCTTGAAGCTGTCAAGGCTGACAGCTGTCACGACCCCTTCTGGAAGTGAATTCCATAAATCAACGACCCTCTGGGTGAAGAAATATTTCCCTTTATTTGTCCTCACTTTCTTAGCTATAAGCTTTAGGGAGTGCCCCCTTGTCCTGGTATTGTGTGATAGAGAAAAGAATTTTTCTCTATCCACATTTTCTATCCCATGCATGATTTTATACACTTCGATCAAGTCACCCCTTAAACGCCGTCTTTCAAGGCTGAAGAGACCGAGGCGTTGCAATCTGGTTTCATAAGGGAGGCGCTCCATTTCCTTGATCATTCTTGTTGCCCTTTTTTGCACCTTTTCCAGTTCCATTATATCCTTCTTGAGGTGCGGTGACCAGAACTGTACACAGTACTCCAAGTGTGGTCTCACCATCGATTTGTACAGAGGCAATACAACACTTGCTGACTTATTTTCGATTCCCTTCCTAATCATGCCAAGCATGGAATTTGCTTTTTTTACTGCTGCTGCGCATTGGGTTGACATCTTCATCGAGCTGTGCACCAAAACCCCAAGATCCCTTTCTTGGGTTGTCTCAGAAAGTTTGGTCCCCATCAGTTGGTAAGTATAATTGGGGTTCTTTGCCCCGATGTGCATAACTTTGCACTTGTTTAGGTTAAAATGCATTTGCCACTTTGTTGCCCACTCACACAATTTCGAGAGATCCTTCTGGAGCTCCCGACAATCAGTTTCACTTTTCACAACCCGGAACAATTTAGTGTCATCAGCAAACTTGGCTACCTCACTATTAACTTCTACATCCAGATCATTGATGAATAAATTAAAAAGTAAAGGCCCCAAAACTGAACCTTGGGGTACACCACTTCTCACTTCTTTCCATCCGGAGAATTGTCCATTTATTGCCACCCTTTGCTTCCTACAATTTAGCCAGTTACCAATCCAGGACAAGACCTGTCCTCTAATTCCGTGGCTGGAGAGCTTTTTTAGGAGCCTTCGGAGGTACGTACTGCCTCCTCCCTCCTAGCTTTCCGTAAACTTTTAAAGACCTATTTATGCCGACAGGCTTGAGGGGTATGAACTTTGTTCTGCCCCCGGGCCGAGGAATCTCCTTCCATTGTTGAGTGTTTACTTGATTGTGTTTGCTTGTTGTATGTGTGTCGATTTTTTAATTGGATGTAATTATTATTGTTTTTTTTATCTATGTTCATATTCTTGTGAGCCGCCCCGAGTCTTGGGAGAGGGGCGGCATACAAATTTAAATAAACAAACAAACAAACAAATAAATAAATAAATAAATCTGCCTTGGGAGGTGTTCCAATTTACCCAAGCAACTAATTTATAGCCAAGCTCTTTTCTGGAATTTTCACTGCCACCTGTCTCTATCGGCCAGATTCTCCTAGCCAGAGCAGAACGCCCAATCTCCTTTATTTCTTAAATTTTGGCATACGTGGTGGAAGGTAACACAGCACAGGGAGTATCTGGTCAAATTCTGTCTGTTCTTTGTAAAATCCCATGGTTTTCATCTATTTTTCGTATCTCAATTTGAATTTGCAAATATGGCCACAGTGATAGATCAATACCTTGCTCTTCTAAATCTTGTCTACATTTCAATTGCCCTTCTTGTCCAGAATATCTTCATAGGTTGCCGCTTTCTCGTAAATGATCACACTTGGGTAAGCAAACGCTTCCGTTGTGGAAAGCCATCCAGGTGTTTTAATATACATTTTGGCTTTTATTTTTCCCCATTCTAAGAAAAGTGCATTTCTTACACAATGGTTTTGAAAATATCTATGTATTTTATTCTTCCCATACCACGGAAAGGCATGCCATCCAGGCTGTAGGTCGTGCCCCTCTAAGTATAGTAATCTTTTGTCTCTTAAGCGTTATCCGCTCTTTTATCCATGTTAATATAGTTGCTTGGTAGTATAGCATCCAGTCCGGTAATCCAAATCCTCCGTTTTCTTCACTTCTTGCAGCATTTTCAGTCTAATTTAGTCTAGTACTATCTGTATTATGGGGAGGGAGATTATCCTTACGCTACTTCTGTTTCCCGCAGAATGACTAATCAATGCATCAAACCAGAATTTAGAAGCAAGATTTATAAATTAGATAACCAATTCAGTGCTCAAAGCATGAGTCAGATTGACCCTTGCATGTATTCCAGCAGGAAGAAAATTAACAAGCTTAGATAATGAAAACTTGATCTAGTTTCACTCCATTCCTCCTCCTCTCCTAAACGCTACCTACTACCAAGAGAAAATGGGAGAAGCGATGCGACACAGTCTTCTCTTTACCTCTTTGGACTTGGGGGTTTGATCCAAGCAGACCCAACTTTCTGGGGACCAGGAATTAAGACCAGGAAGAGGAGATTTCTGTTGCTAAAAATTGGGAGAATGGCAGGATGTAGAAAGGCACAAATACACACTGCCTGAATCCAGCTGTTGTCCAGACCAGTGTTTCTCAAACATGCCTGCTTGAAGAGGGGTGGGCTTCAATTCCCAGAATTCCCTAACTCAGGCTGGCTGGAGAATTCTGGGAGTGGCCTCCAAATGGCCAAAGTTGAGACACACTGGTCTAAACCAGGGCTCTTCAAACTTGGCCCTTTTATGACTTGCGATGCTGGCTGAGGAATTCTGGGAGCTGAAGTCCACAAGTCATCAAAGGGCTGTGTGTGAAGAGCCCTGTCTTAAATCTAACAAACAAAATGGAGGCTGGCTGAGGAATTCTGGGACTTGAAATCCACAAGTCATCAAAGGGCCAAGTTTGAAGACCCCTGTCTTAAATCTAACAAACAAAATGGAGGCTGGCTGAGGAATTCTGGGAGCTGAAGTCCACAAGTCATCAAAAAGCCAAGTTTGAAGACCCCTGTCTTAAATCTAACAAACAAAATGGAGGCTGGCTGAGGAATTCTAGGAGTTGAAGTCCACAAGTCATAAAAGGGCCAAGTTTGAAGATCCCTGTCTTAAATCTAACAAACAAAATGGAGGCTGGCTGAGGAATTCTGGGAGCTGAAGTCCACAAGTCATCAAAGGGCCAAGTTTGAAGACCCCTGTCTTAAATCTGACAAACAAAATGGAGGCTGGCTGAGGAATTCTGGGAGTTGAAGTCCACAAGTCATCAAAAAGCCAAGTTTGAAGACCCCTGTCTTAAATCTAACAAACAAAATGGAGTCTGGCTGAGGAATTCTGGGAGTTGAAGTCCACAAGTCCTAAAAGGGCCAAGTTTGAAGACCCCTGTCTTAAATCTAATAAACAAAATGGAGGCTGGCTGAGGAATTCTGGGAGTTGAAGTCCACAAGTCATAAAAGGGCCAAGTTTGAAGACCCCTTTCTTAAATCTAACAAACAAAATGGAGGCTGGCTGAGGAATTCTGGGAGTTGAAGTCCACAAGTCATCAAAAAGCCAAGTTTGAAGACCCCTGTCTTAAATCTAACAAACAAAATGGAGGCTGGCTGAGGAATTCTGGGAGTTGAAGTCCACAAGTCCTAAAAGGGCCAAGTTTGAAGACCCCTTGTTTAAACCAGTGTGTCTCAACTCTGGCAACTTGGAAGAGCTGTGGCCTTCCACTCCCAGAATTCCTCAGCCAGCTGGCTGGGGAATGCTGGGAGCGGAAGCCCACCGATCTTCATTCACTATCCACTAAAATCCAGGAAGCCTCTTTGGCGTCTTTAGACACCCTTTGAAAACTCAACTTCAGGCGAGCTTCACGTTCGCCTGGCTGTAAATCTAAATTCAAATCATATGTGACTTATTTGAAATTCAGCTGAATGGCAAAAATAACAACGGACACAAGACTTGAGATCTTTATTGTAGACAAGCATGAAGCCATACACAGATTTGGCAGGACGGTTCACCCAAGAGAACAGCAGATACAGGAGTAGTTCCAGGGGTTAAAATCCATGTATATTGTCCCTACTTTTCCTAGTCCCTGGCTGATTGGCTACTATCATCAAAGCCGATGGATCCCTTTTTGCTACTTCATCCATTCTTTCTTTTCACCTAGGACTTCCTGCTAAGGATATGGGAGAAATGCCTGCCCATTCTGCCTGTTCCCCCTTTTAATGAATTAAGTTTGGGGGTTTGATGTTTTACTTCATTTAATATATTATTTATTATGGATGCCGGTGCAGTTTTCATTGTTAGCCGCTTCAGGACAATCTGCAACAGGGTGTGCTTTTAGAAAATATATTAAATAATAAATCTATCCCACCAGAGATTTCAGAGAAATCTTAGGAGCCGAAACCTTCTTAATGACTCGCAATTCAGTTTATCGATGGCTCCTGTCCATCAACTTGGAAAAAAGCAGCAGAGAGAGAACGGGGGGGGGAGGAAAAAAAAGACGGTTTGGGACAATTTTAATGGTGATGGTTATGCTTTATTCATCACCGCGCCAAATGCACAGGTAAAGTTAATCATCTTTCCTGCGGTGATAATTACGATCGGCTCCCAAGCTGTTTGCAGCAGCCATCCGGTTTTCTCTCTCCCCTCCTCCACTCTAAATGCCAAGTTACACGCCTAGCATTCTGACATTTGAAACCCCCAAATGATCCGAGCTGAAGAAATACACACACCTGTGGGTTATTTGAAACTTAAAAATATTTCAAATGGGCTTCTTCGTTCTCAGAAAAATGTAAAGGAAATGTTCCCAGGAAAGGGCGACCACTCAGCCTTTCGCCAGTCTTGGGGAAGGAAACTATGCAGTGAAAATCACCAGAAGTATGGCAATTATTTATTCAAATTTCTATGCCACCCTTCTCCTAGGGCCCAGGGCGGCTTACAACAATTACATGTGAGGAATTTAATAATAATAATAATCATCCAATCCAAAAACACATTCAATTCAATCTAACACACACACATACAACATGCAATCACAATCAAACACACCATCAACGATGGAGGGACATTCCTAGGCCCGGGGGCAGAGTACTGTTCATACGCCCCAAGCCTGTCGGCATAAATAGGTCTTCAATAATTTCCGGAAAGCTAGGAGGGAAGAAGCAGTGCGGACCTCTGTGGGAAGCTGGTTCCAGAGGGCTGGGGCAGCAACAGAGAAGGCCCTTGCCCTAGGACCCTCCAGATGACATTGCCTAACAGACGGGACTCGTAGGAGGCCAACTCTATGTGCCCTAACCGGTCGCTGGGATTCACGAGGCAGAAGACGGTCCCGCAAGTAACCTGGTCTATTGCCATAAAGGGCTTTATAGGTCATAACCAACACTTTGAATTGTGTTCGGAGACCAATTGGCAGCCAGTGCAGCTCGCGGAGAGCTGGGGTAATATGAGCATGTCTTGGAAGACCCAAAACAGCCCGTGCGGCCGCATTCTGGGCTACCTGCAGTCTCCGGACATTCTTCAAAGGTTGCCCCATGTAGAGAGCATTACAATAGTCGAATCTCGAGGTGACAAGGGCATGAGTGACTGTGAGGAGTGACTCCTGATCCAAATAGGGCCGCAACTGGCGCACCAGGCGAACCTGGGCGAATGCTCCCCTCGCCACAGCCGAAAAATGGTGTTCTAAGCTTAGCAGAGGATTATTTCTGTTTGTGCAAAAGCCCTTTGGGGGGGCGAATTCTACTGCTAGGGTCTCCCCTGCCCTCAACAGCTGGACTCACGCAACCAAAAATTCAGTCATCCGTGCAACAGAACGTAGGGCTCCCGTTTAAAGGAACGTTAATTTTTCACGGGCGTGTTGTATGGACACAGAAAATGTTTTTATTGAGCACGCTTGTTTATTTCAGTACGCATCCAATTATAAAAACGTATTGCATTTGCCGTGGGAAAATCTAGTGTTCAAGTCTCTGGACTGTTTTATGATGGCTTTCTTTCGGGCTTCGTCAATCTGATGGGCTTGAAGGTCCTGATCACGGTCAAAGGGTCTTCTCTCCTGGGGTTTGTTCTTCTCCCCAGCAGTTTTACTCTTCAGCTTCTTCCGGTGGATGTCCAGCAGAGATTCAGATCGCTGAGTGTCCTGGAATTTAAAAACGTTTGCCAATAAAAGGGGGAAACGATACAAGAATTAGAAAACTGGAAGACACAGACGCAGTGGGACAGAAAGCTGTAAATCCAATATTCTTAAAAGTCCTTTGAACTCAACGACGTTACCTTTGCTCATCACCTGATGAAAAGTGACCGAAATTAAGGCTAGCCCCAAAAGAAAATAAAGTTGCTTACATAGTTATATGTGTCAAGGGGAAATGAGCCCCAAGAGCAGATAAAACCACTTACTATATCTCTTCTCGGTGCTTCTGTAAGATCTCAGACAATTTGCTGGGAGTCCCATCTTGAAATAATCATTTTTTTTAAAATTATGGTCAAAGAAGAAGCAAGCAGAAAGGGTATAAAAGGTTGAGACTGGACCTGATTGATTGGCCATTGGCCTATAGCTGTCCTTTTGGATTCTGCTATACCATATGGTCCTCATTGCAATGGGTTATTAATGTAAGTGATGTTGCGTTATTATGCTTGCTATGTTCCAATTTATTAGAGAAATAAACCTCTGAATCTTAAAGTAAGAATTATTGTGTTGTGTTGCTGTCTCTTGTCTTTTTCACTGGGTTTTTCCACGACAGCTCGTAAGTGTCTTGTGACGTTTCCAAAAGAAGTTTCTTTAGAGTTGTGACTGTAGACAAAGTCCAATGACCAGCATTGACCACTCAAGTGGCCAGCTCATCAAATGAAACTTCCTTTCCTGTTGGCAGGTGTTCCCATTATATTTAAGGAACATCCTGAAAGCGAGCATCTTCCAAATATGCGGATTTCAGCTCTCAGAACCCCCACTGCCAGCACAGCCCTGGCTAAAAATTCAGCCCCGGAGCTGCCATCTTGCAAGAGAATGCTCCCCCCAAAACAAACCAAGATACTGTCAATTCTCTTCATAAATTAAAGTGGTGTTTGTACTTCTAGGGTCGTGGCTTGTGTCTCGGTAATAATGTGCTAGACTGCCTTGTATGAATAGGTTTCCATAGGAACGCAGAAAAAGAAAGGATCGTTCAGCCTTGGTGTTTCTGAAACCAACAAGAGTTTTCTGACAAGACAAACACAGAAACCAGCACCACCAGATTAAAGGACACCTACATTGTATGAGGATAACTGCTCAGCCAGCCGTCTGTCTCTCTCGGAGAAACAACTTTCTCCGCTGTCCTTAGAGACGGGCTTTTTTGCTTCCTGCTGTTCCTGAAAGACCAGAAACAACAACAACAACAACAACAAAAGAAGGGTTAGCAGGTGCACACAGAAATGCATAAATCAAAAGAGAATCTTGGTTAATCCAGGTCTTTTTTAGGCACCCAAATAATAAGACCTAAGGGCGATTTTGCTCCTCGTGGTAGAAAAATCGTGACTGCCCAGCCTAGGTACACATTGTTTTCGTCAGGACAAAGAAAACTTTATTTATTCTGTGCTGAGAATTTTATCTGAGAGCAAAGAAATAGGGCTGACTCAAAAGGTTCCCGCTGAGATACTTCGGCTTTCTTGACCTGTCCAGGATCAACCCTCAGAAGCAGGGTGGGAGGCCTGCTTTAAAATGTCCATTTCTCCCTCTTCCCTCCACACGGAACGAGAGTCCTTGCCTTGCTGAAGGCTAATGAGGTCTTGCAACTTGCATAGTGTGTGTTGGGGGGGGCAATGTTTCTTTCTATGGGCGTGCCGAGCTGCTCCGATGCAAATGGAATCCTTAAGCAGGATTTCTGCTGGCATCTCAAAGGAGGTTTAATTGGTAAGCTAATTCAGTTTGACCTTTCAGTTAATGCAGGGGTTCTCAACCTTGGCAACTTTAAGACTTGTGGACTTCAACTCCCAGAATTCCTCAGCCAGCTTTGCTGGCTGAGGAATTCTGGCAGTTGAAGTCCACAAGTCTTAAAGTTGCCAAGGTTGAGAACCCCTGAGTTAATGTGAAGAGTCACACCGACAGGATCCAGTTTTTTCTGCACGGGGTCAAGGAAGAACAGCCCTCCGATCGACGCGTACGCATCTAATCCAAGCCGCAGCTTCAATTCGGTGGGTTTATTCAACGGAGAAATTGGGACTGAACTGGCCCCCGATTTCCGAAGCGAAGCTTTGCATGGCCCCCATTCAGCCCAAATCTATTTCCTTCCAAGCATTCAAATATTTGCCTTGTAATTCTCCAGAATTTCATATACTGCTCTTTCCCGCTTTTTTCCCCCCTAGCCCTGAAGTTCTTTCACCCAACGGTTGGATTTCTGCTTTGTTGAACCGAGATAAATGAGTTTCGCTCTAGAAATAGTCCTCACAAAACCGTTGGTTGAGTGACTGTTCGTAGTCACGGCAGCAACGAAAAAGGGGACTTGTGACTGTTTTTCACACCTGCGACCGTTGCAGCTTCCCCAGGCTCACCTGATTAAAAACTCAGCCACTTGGCAACTGGCATGGACTTACGGCGGTCGCAGAGACCCAGGGTCACATGATCTCCTTGTGCGACCTTCGGACGAGCAATCTCAACGGGGGGGGAGCTCGGTTCACACAACCGTATTCAGAAAGAAAGGTCGTATTACCCCTGAATTGTATCTGAAGAGGAATGAGAGGGACGAAAGGAGAGGAGAGAGAAAAGAGTAAAGGAGGGGAGAAGGAAGTAGGAAGGTTGGAGGAGAAGAGAAGTGGGGAGAAAGGGGAGGAGAGAGAAAAGAGTAAAGGAGGGGAGAAGGAAGGAGGAAGGTTGGAGGAGAAGAGAAGTGGGGAGAAAGGGGAGGAGAGAGAAAAGAGTAAAGGAGGGGAGAAGGCAGGAAGGTCGGAGGAGAAGAGGAGAAGTGGGGAGAAAGGAGAGGAGAGAGAAAAGAGTAAAGGAGGAGAGAAGGAAGTAGGAAGGTTGGAGGAGAAGAGGAGAAGTGGGGAGAAAGGGGAGGAGAGGGGTGAAGGAAAGAGGAGAGGAAGAAGAGGGAAGTAGGGAAGAGAAGAAAGGGAAAAAGAAGGTAGAGAAGAAGGAGTGTGGATACAGTGAAAGGGGAAATGGGCGAGCAACACCAAAAGTCCTGTGTATGTATTTCATTTTATTAAAAGTATCTCATATATGAATGTAAAAAGAATGTATGTTAACATCTGATAAATATCACGGTGTATGTATGGGGGAGAGTTTGGAAAAATAAAAAATAAAAAAATTATTAAAAAAGAAAGAAAGAAGAAAGAAAAAATGAAAGAAAGAATGAAAGAAAGAAAGGTCGTAAAATGGAGCAAAACTAACTGAAGAACGGCCTCGCTTAGCAACGGAAATTTTGGGCTCAATTGTGGCTGTAAGCCGAGGACTATTGGCATAAGTTTTGTTTTTTTTTAAGTCACTAGCTCTTAAGTGGATAAAGAAACAAGGCAATGTTGAAAATGAGTCCAGGGCTGGCTTCAAGTTTGTGGACTGCGCACCTGCCTGGCCACATTCACCTCCCGCGAAAGCCGTTTGAAAGTGTCTTGAGAAAAGCAGCGCTCAAAACATTTGACCCCTTCTGTAAAAGCAAACATGCTACAGCCTATAATGGCTTCTTCTTGTTCGTCATCTTCAGGCTGGTGCTTTCGGCTTCGTGCTTCTAGAAGCAATGTGTGATCGTAGCTGTTTCTTTCTTTTAACAGCCAGTGGGGGTTTGAACTGATTGGCTGGGAGCTTGGCTGTGTTCTGATTGGGTGGAGGTGTGTTCTGATTGGTTAGGGGCTTGGCTGTGCTCTGATTGGATGGGGGTTGGCTGTGCTCTGATTGGCTGGGAGTGTTCTGTTTGGGTGGGGGCTTTGTTGTGCTAAGGTTAGTCTGAGTTGCAGGGGGATTAGAGATGGTGAGCTGCAAAGCTGCTTGGCTTTGCGTTCGTGGTCGTGCCTCATCTTCATGGTGGGTGTCAGTTTGCTTCATGTATGGATTGGAGGGGTTTAAAGTGGCTAATGATGCAGCTGTGGTCTGGCTTCTGGTTTGTGGTCGTGCCTCATCATCGGTGTGGGTTTGGGTTTGCTTTTTGCCTGAATGTGTGGTGGTGACATCCTGTGTGGTTTTCGTTCAGTGTGGGTCTGGTGCCATTCTTTGTGTTAGGGACTCGTTTGTCAATAAGGGCGGGTTTCCAAAGGGCTGCTAGGCGGGAGGTATCATCTCGTTTGTTCATGCTGTGAGGGCGTTTTTCTATCTCGATGGCTTCTCTGATTATTCTGTTATTAAAGTGTTCAGTTTTGGCGATAGTTCTGGTCTTTTTGAAGTCAATTTCATGTCCTGTGGCTTTAAGGACCAGGGAAGAAGTTGGTTCCTCTTTTTTGACTGAGTTTTTGTGTTCTTCAATGCGTGCACTTATTCTTCTGTTGGTTGGTTTGTCTGATTTATGTGGTGGGGCAAGCAGTACATCTGATATATATATATATATGTTTTTAAATATATATATAACATATATTTACCTTGAGTGTTTTTTGATGCACCCTGTCGGCCCAAATATGGGAGAAAGAAATCTTCTTTCATTACTCCCATATTTGGGCCGACAAGGTGCATCAAAAAAACACTCAAGGTAAATCTCCTCCCCGTCTCTTCCCTCCCTGATACAGCTGACAAAGTGAGAAACAGCCTGTGGCCTAGAAGTTAATACAGCTGCCTAACATGCACACAGCCCAGGTTTGAATCTCAGAAGGGTATGTCTGGCTGAAGAGAGTTAAGAAGCTCGAAATAGCTATTCCAGTTCTCCCTTTATTCTTTGTTAGCAATCTAAAAAATATATAACATATATATATATTCATTCTACTTTTGGGGCTTCATCTCCCAGAATCCCACCCCAACACGAAGGCTGGGGAATTCTGGGAGTTGAAGTCCACAGATCTCCAAGTGGCCACAGTTGGCAAGCATTGCTGTAACAGATGCCCTGAATCCCACAATAGAGGTTATCTTTGAAGGGAGAGTTTGTTCACAGTGGGGATGAAACCTATATATGTTTACCTTGACCAGGTCTGTGCCTTCCCCCTTAATCTTCAGAAAGTTTCTGAGGTTATTTCGAAGAGTGCTTGAGGACAGAGAGATATTGTTGATTGTACTTGGAATGGCTGACATGGGATAGAAACTCACCAAGGAGAGGAGCAACCTAGAACTAAGGAGAAACTTCCTGACAGTGAGACCAATTAACCAGCAGAACCACCTGCCTCCAGAAGTTGTGAATGCTCCAACACTGGAAGTTTTTAAGAAGAGGCTGGATAGCCTATTTGTCCGGAATGTTATAGGGTTTCCTGCCTGAGCAAGGGGTTGGACTAGATGACCTCCAAGCTCCCTTCCAATTCTTGTCATTCTATGATTCTGTAGGGCTTCCTGCCTGAGCAAGGGGTTGGACTAGAAGACCTCCAAGGTCCCTTCCAGCTCATTATTATTATTTGTTGACGGATCTTCATTATTTGGCTTTATCACGATTAGATTGAATGTTGCATTTGATTGGTTTTCTTGCTTGGGAACCGTTTTAAGAATCAGGAAGACGGAGGGTCATAAAAGCATTTCTGCTGAGTAAGAAATTACAATCCAAAGAAAAGCTTGAGAAGTTGACTGGGATTGTATGCTGTATGAATGTTATGAATTTTATTGTGCTGTATTGTAAGCCGCCCTGGGTCCTAGGAGAAGGGCGGCATATAAGTTCAAATAATAAATAAATAAATAAATAAATAAATAAATAAAAGGCACGCCACTAGCGTGCCTTTTAAAACTTTTCCTTTGACCTTATTGCTGGGTAAAGAAGTTTGATCTGCCAACCCACACATATGAGTGAGAAGGACATTTTCACTGACCAAAGCACGGGGCACGGCAGGTCTTACCTTTGCTTTCTTTTCTCTGTCGGCCGGAGTATCTGTCCAAATGGATCGGTCTCCAGACTCACAGTTGGCTCGCCTTTTGAACGTTCGTGGCCCGAGACCAAAACCTTTGAGTTCCGGGGGAAGATCGATCATCCAAGACTCTCTCTTGGCTTCTTTGGACCCATCCTTTAACAGGGGAAAAAATTGGGAAGCCTCCGTGAAGGACCGACCAGCGAATGCCTTCGTCACACTGCCACTGTTTGAGAAAAAGCAACGTGGACGAGGGACCAAACTCACATCATCGTGTCCCAGAAGCCTCTCTTTCATTCTCCGAGCCCGATCCTCGATCTCAGCACCTGGATTGGATTCCACCGATCCCCTGGCTGGCATAGGGCCAAATGTATCTTCCTCTTCCTCGCTGCTGTCGCTCGCCTTTAGCACAACACAGAATAAAGACAAAATGGAGATTGTTTTAAAATAATACGCACTGTTTAGGCAGCCCTTTGGCCTCTAAAGCTTCACATGCATCACAATCCTTACCAGACTACTGCAGGGGAAGGTGTTCTTGCCATTTCTTAGCAGGTAAAAATATAGCACTCCTACATGTGGTTTTCTGATTTGCATTTGCAAAAAACAGAGGGTCTTTTCAAATGGAGAAACTAGCTCTTGTTGTATGATACGTAAGGTTCAAACACACATTCTGCTGAGAGAGAGGTTCTTGAGAATGGGCTCCAGCACAGGCCCAAAACTGTTGTGATTCCTCGCCAGCCAGTGGACCCGGCAGCTGAGTCTGAGGAATCAGAGGAAGAGGAGGGGCCTGGAGTGACATCAGAGTCAGAGGAAGCTCCAAAACTTACAGTCTGCCGAGGAGCCTGGCCCCTCTACTCGCGCGCAGGCTGAGACACAGCTGTGCTGGGAGCCTGAGTTGGACAGTGATGAAGAATAGCTGGGACAAATCCCGGAGGCACAAATGTGCACGCAAGTGAAACGAGTAGGACAGAGGAATGCAATGGGGTGGCTCCAAAGGCAAAGGAGAAGGCATTAGGAAGCCACGCCTTGGCTGAATTATAAAAAGGAAGGTGTGGGAGGTGCTGGTTGCCCAAGGCAACCGTTCGTGTTGAGGACTGAGTTTCTGTGAACTGTGTTTCTTTGCCTTGGACTCAGGTCTGTGAATAATAAAAGGGGTTGGTTTTTCCTTGCGGTTCCAGCCTACTTGTTGGAAGAGGGGTTTCTCCTTGTGAGCCTAACAAGGACTCACGTAGGCTGGGACAAAACAGAAACCTCAGAAGAGTAACCTCTGATCCTGGTGACCAACCCAGATTGGATGCTGCAATATTATCCTGGGACACGTATATTCGCCTTCGTTCATAAGGTACAAACTGTCCGTGTATCCTTGCTTAAAATCATCCTCTTCCACGGCTATTGCCAAGGTCTAAACTCAAGAGCCATCTACTTATTTTTTTTTGAGAGACAATTAAGCCAATGTTTAATTAATCTATCGTGACGATTGTTTGTGATTACATTGCTTTGAGAGTCACAATTGTCTACGTTCACCCTTTTGGATACTAAACTCCAAACAGTTGTTATCATCAGACACCTGCTGAGGTTCCTTGTCTCCAGGAGAGCTATTGGGGTGGGAAGGTGGCCGGCGACAGACTCAGTTAAGAGAACAATCCAGAAGGAACTATCAAGTATTAGAAGCTAGTTCATTCCATTAGATGGCCAGCTGGAAGAGAAAGATTTTCAGTGCCACAGCATGAGCCTCTTGGCCCTGAGAGATTGATAAGTCACAAAAGGGAAAGAAAGGATGTTTGGGAGTCAGAGAGAAGAGCTAAGAGAAGATAGGCAGGTCTAATCAGAACTGCCTTTCTTCAAACGAAGGTCGCGTTTTGTCAAAGTTCGCCTCACATTTCTGATTTTTTTCCCCCCCAGCCTTTCTATTCCTATCATAAGACACGAATGGCTGTAGAGATATTCTTCACATACACACAATAGTGGCCAAAATTGTGGAAACCTTTTGGGAAAAGCGTACAGGGGGAATGCCACCTTTGGCTAAGTTTCCACCCCTTTTTTCTTCTCATTTCTTTATAACTGTAGCCTTGTTCACGTAATAACACTATTTTACATCGCTTTCTGGGCGACCGGTCAACTACTTGCACCGTGACTTTCATTTTATGACGTTTTACAAGCTCACTCAGTGAGAGAACACAAAAAAAACCCCAATCAATTTGATAGCGATCCCACCACACACTGACCAATGTCCTCCTCTCGGCTTCAATACGTGACACCAAAAACTGGATCCTACTGTGATCTGATTGGCTCATGGCCAAAACAAGAGGACACTCGATTGGCTCTCTAAACACTCACGCTCATTGGTTACAAATCAGAGGAAGGAAAGCTACCTGAGATCAACCGGAGCAAGTCGTGCTTCCTTTTTCTGGTTATTTGGCTATCACTTTTCGTAGGATACAGTACAGATAATGGAACAAACTTTGCTGCATTACATTCTCGATTAAATTATCTTTCCACTGATACATAATTTTATGGTACTGCTCCCCCCAAAAAAGGGGTGCTATTAGCCACTCAACCTCAAACATACACTTTTCCCAAAAGGTTTCCACAATTTTGGCCACTACTGTAGGTATCTCCTGCATATTTTAACGTCCATGGAATAGAACACACACCATTTGATGAACCGCTAGTTACGCCTGAAGCCATCGCTTGATTATTCACCCCGAGTTCTTTCAAAGCTAGCAACGGTATCGCACAAAGGAATGTGGGTCAACATGCTTTGCTCCATTCACACACACACACATCCCACAAGCAAAGGTTGTATTTGCTGTATTATTTTTCCATACCTGGCTTTGGTAAGATCGTTTTTCTTCAGCCTCTTCTGACGATTTCTTAAACCCTGGTGGTAAAGCTGGACCTATAATAGCTCTCAAGAATAGAATTAGATTTTAATAACATTCCCCTAGGCCAGGGGTAGGCAACCTTGGCTCTTTTATGACTCGTGGACTTCAACTCCCAGAATTCCTGAGCCAGCAATGCTGACTGAGGAATTCTGGGAGTTGAAGTCCACGAGTCATAAAAGAGCCAAGGTTGCCTACCCCTGCCCTAGGCAGCAGCATATAAAGAATGGCTACTAAAAGTTGCTGTCAAGCTAAATTTGCAAGTATGCCGCACTTACACAGATCTGGCCCCACATTCTTCCTGTGATATTAATGCTACAGAAGAATTTAGCTTGCTTACAGGAGTCAGGGGTTCCTTGCCTGCCCCTTCAGTTCAGGGGTCTTCAAACTCGGCCCTTTGATGACTCGTGGACTTCAACTCCCAGAATTCCTCAGCCAGGCACCACAAGTCATCAAAGGGCCGAATTTGAAGACCCCTGTCTTAAATCTAACGAACAAAATGGAGGCTGGCTGAGGAATTCTGGGAGTTGAAGTCCACAAGTCATCAAAGGGCCAAGTTTGAAGACCCCATCTTAAATCTAACAAAATGGAGGCTGGCTGAGGAATTCTAGGAGTTGAAGTCCACAAGTCATCAAAGGGCCAAGTTGGAAGACCCCTGTCTTAAATCTAACAAACAAAATGGAGGCTGGCTGAGGAATTCTGGGAGCTGAAGTCCACAAGTCATAAAAGGGCCAAGTTTGAAGACCCCTGTCTTAAATCTAACAAACAAAATGGAGGCTGGCTGAGGAATTCTGGGAGCTGAAGTCCACAAGTCATAAAAGGGCCAAGTTTGAAGACCCCTGAGTTAACCATTGGTGGGGTTCTAAGATCCTTGTGTGAATTACCTTTCCGGTGATTCGTCTTGCTTTTTAAATCCAGGAGGAAGAGCTGGCCCAAAAAACCCATCGTCATCCTCTTCCTGGCATCTTCTCTTCTGCTTCCTTGGAAGGCAGAAATGAAGATGGTTGAAATACAAACAGCAGCTTGCTTACATCTCAGACAAAAATCCAACAGCCGGAACTTTTTACGCAGGGCGTCTTCAAGGAAAGTACCTTCAGGTTGTGCTAACGCTCAAATGAACAGCTGAGAGAGGAACTGAAGGGCAAGTTGAGGTGCATGCAGCCGTTTGGCAAAACACGGAGGGCCGAGCTGAGCAAAGGTTGGGAGAACCACCAAATGCATCCTGGTTTGGGGCTAGGGGAACTTCAGTCATAGCAGGGTGAGTCAGAATCCTGAAGAAGAAACTTCGAGCGGGAAGTTATAGAAAGAGAAAAGAGTCTCGCCTCTCCTCGCAATTCTTTTCGTGAACCTGCTCTTACCAAAAGCCTGTGTGAAATCAAGCTTCTCTGGTCTACGATAGCAGCTTGTGCTTTGTACAATTTTTTAAATTTTTTTATAAGGAACGGTGGCTGGAATTGGGACTGTCTAGTTTAAGGAAGAGAAGGATGAGGGGGGACATGATAGCAGTCTTCCAGTATCTCAGGGGCTGCCCCAAAGAAGAGGGAGTCAAGCTATTCTCCAAAGCACCTGAAGGCAGGACAAGAAGCAACGGATGGAAACTAACCAAGGAGAGAAGAAACCTAGAACTAAGGAGAAACTTCCTGACAGGGAGAACGGTTAATCAGTGGAACGGCCTGCCTCCAGAAGCGGTGAATGCTCCAACACTGGAAGTTTTTAAGAAGAGATTGGACAGCCCTTTGTCTGAAATGGTATAGGGTTTCCTGCCTGAACAGGGGGTTGGATTAGATGACCTCCAAGGTCCCTTCCAAGTTTATATTATTATTATTATTATTATTATTATTATTATTATTATTATTATTATTATTATTATTATTATTATTATTATTATATCAGTTCTATTCCCAATACTTGCCGGTCACTGAACATTCAGTAGGGAGGGATTCTGAGCAATAAAAGCCCTGATCCAAGCTTGTTCATTTAGGCCTTTTACTGTTAAGCATACAGCATTACAGGCCCAACTGAGTCACTTGGTAAAAAAAAAAAAATATGAAGGGCAAGCAACATTTCTTGTAAGTCTAAATCAGGGGTTCTCAACCTTGGCTACTTTAAGAGTTGTGGACTTCAACTCCCAGAATTCCTCAGCCAAAGCTGGCTGAGGAATTCTGGGAGTTGAAGTCCACAAGTCTTAAAGTGGCCAAGGTTGAGAACCCCTGGTCTAAATGATTCCAACTCCTGTCGTTTAATCACTGTCGTGTATCTATCCGTTATTCATGCTTTCATCATTACACTTTGGCTAGAGTTGATCCATATCCCTTGGGATGGATGGCATCAGATAATTATTGTCCTGGATGCCTTTTTTATATATATATTTGTATGCCTGGGAAGATGTCATGTCTCTCTGATCAGGAAGGATCCTTGAGAGAAGCCTGTTTTGAGTCGTCAACTGACAAACAAGCTCCTGTTCTCAAAGTTGTGCCTCCTCGTTGTGAGAACATTATTTACAACGTGCTCACTGGCAGTTTGTACTTGGCTCGTTCTGCACAATAATCCAGAAGCATCTACTTCACATTCCATCCGTTTGGTTTCCCAACTTTAATTCTGTCACCAGATGTTATGTGGCAGGTAGATGTGTTTGTGGGAGAGTTTTTCTTCTCCCAACAGATTTCATCCCTTTGCTGGAAGAAAAACAAACAAACGAAAGCACTCTAATTTTCATGTTTCTGTCTGAGAAAGAGACAGGCCAATAAAGAAGAGGCTGCATGTGGGAACAGGTGCAATAATTGTGCAAAGTTTATAAGTGTTAGTGGGTCCCCCTAAGGCAGGGGTAGGCCACCTTGGCTCTTTTATGACTGGTGGACTTCAACTCCCAGAATTCCTGAGCCAGCATGGCTCAGCTTGGGAACCTCTCCCTTTCCCCTCAGCATGGCTGGCTCAGGAATTCTGGGAGTTGAAGTCCACCAGTCATCAAAGAGCCAGGGTTGCCTACCCGTGGTGTAGGAGGCTCACCGCTTAGAACAGGATGACTTAGAACAGGGGTAGGCGACCTTGGCTCTTTTATGACGCGTGGACTTCCCAGAATTCCTGAGCCAGCCTGGCTCAGCTTGGAAACCTCTCCCTTTCCCCTCAACATGGCTGGCTCAGGAATTCTGGGAGCTGAAGTCCCTTTCCCCTCAGCATGGCTGGCTCAGGAATTCTGGGAGCTGAAGTCCACCAGTCATCAAAGAGCCAAGGTGGCCTGCTCCTGCCCTAGGGCATACTGGCATCAGGAGCAGCAGAACACAAAACCTAGCTATCACTCACATCCTGACATCAACTGCCCCTTAAAACAATTCCATACTTTCAAGCCGATTCACTAACCTGGGAACTGGACTCGAATCTTTCTCCTCTTCAGAATCCAAATCTGCTTCTTTGGGCATCTGAGCAGAGACATATTTCTCCCCATTATCAAAGTATTTAGAGTTTTCCTTGTAGCCAGGAGGCAGTGCCGGTCCTGCAACTAAACATTTTTGTGTCACAATGTATTTCACGTGAATATTGCTTTGTTTTTGAATTAACCTATTCAACTGTTTGTTTTTCTAGGAAATAAGAATAAGATTAGGTACGTTGTTTTAAGTAAGCGCCGATCTATAATCTACTCTTATCTTTGGCTAACCAATTTGTTAAAGTACAATTAAAGGTACCACAATTTGGGGGGGGGGTGCTTTTTTTTTTTTTTTGCTTTTTGGTACACTAGATTGACATAGACTCCTAAAAATTAATAATTAATCAAATGCAGCTAGAGATACGGGGTAAAAAAAAAGTCAAATTTGCACTCGACCCATATTTGTTGTCTATTTGTTTCTAGGATGTTGTGTTGAGAAAGTGAAATTACACTGCAGTTGCATTTAGTTATTTCTTGCTACTTGCCTTTTATTGTTTCCAAAGTTCTAATAACCCCCCCCCCCAGATATCAGAGGTGTTAGTTTTGTAACCAGATCCCTCAAAACTGAGCTGAGGGCCTGTTTGGTATTAACAATTAGGCTGCTGACCTACAAACTAGGAGAGAGTTTGTTCTAATCCCCTCTCAGGTATACAAACCAGCTGACTGGCTTTGGGGATCCCCCTCTCTAAGCCTAGCCCACCTCACAAGGTTGTTATGAGGAGGAGGAGGAAAGGAGACGACTTTAATAGAAGAGGCTTGACACTATTTTCCCATTTTTTTTTGCAGAGTAGCCTGGATTTCCTGATAGTCTCCCACCCGGCCACTTGGGTGTAATGGTGAAAATGTTAGGCCTTAAAACAAGGAGACTGGGAGTTCTAATCCCGCCTTAGCCATGAAAGCCAGCTGGGTGACTTTGGGCCAATCACCAGGAGACTGAGAGTTCTAGTCCCTCCTTAGCCATGAAAGCCAGCTGGGTGACTTTGGGCCAATCACCAGGAGACTGTGAGTTCTAGTCCCGCCTTAGGCATGAAAGCCAGCTGGGTGACTTTAGACCAATCATCAGGAGATGGTGAGTTCTAGTCCTGTCTAAGGCACGAAAGCCAGCTGGATAACTCTGGGCCAATCACTGGTAGATTGTGAGTTCTAGTCCCGCCTTAGGCATGAAAGCCAGCTGGGTGACTTTGGGCCAATCACCAGGAGACTGGGAGTTCTAGTCCTGTCTAAGGCACGAAAGCCAGCTGGATAACTCTGGGCCAATCACTGGGAGAGAGTGAGTTCTAGTCCCGCCTTAGGCATGAGAACCGGCTGGGTGACTTTGGGCCAATCACCAGGAGAGAGTGAGTTCTAGTCCCGCCTTAGCCATGAAAGCCAGCTGGGTGACTTTGGGCCAATCATCAGGAGATGGTGAGTTCTAGTCCCGCCTTAGGCATGAAAGCCAGCTGGGTGACTTTGGGCCAATCACCAGGAGACGGTGAGTTTTGGTCCCATGAAAGCCAGGTGGGTGACTTTGGGC
>JARGCV010000526.1:250000-355000 GCA_034064705.1 Bothrops alternatus
CTCGCCATGAATGCCTCTTTTCTTTTTTTAATAGAACAAGAAGAGAAAGGAACCGGTGTTTACCCATTATTGTGATACCTGCGATCGTGGTTTTAAAAACAAGGAGAAATATGAGGAACACGTCTCTCAGCACAAGCAGGTGTGTGATAATGGCTGTAGACTGCTATTGCACAAATGGAACAAATGACGGAGTGGAACAATCACAGAGTCTAACCTTTCAAAGCTGGTGTGGAAGCTTGAAACAGAAGCCTGTTTCACACACAAGCACCGCAAAGCAAGATTTTGGTTTGGCCCACCTTGCGTGGTAATTTTCCATCCAGCTGGAAGAGAAGCCCCTTTTCCAGAAAGGAGGTTTGGTGTCCCAGCTAACCTCAGACTTAGTTTCTGTAAAGTTGCAACTATATTCTGTAGAATTCCAGCTATAGATAGCAGAGATTACTGAAGTGACCCACACCTGTGTAGTTTGAAAATTAAAATTTATTTCAGTCTTCCGTGTCAAGATTCGGAATAATGATGATCACAGATTGCTCAGTTAAGCTACAATTAAGCGGCAAACTTCCCTGGAATTAGAGAATAAATGCATTTTGAAACAAGAGGAGAATGAGTAGTGAGGAGGATGCAGAAGAAGCAAAGGGAGAGGGAAAAAGGAAGAAATCAAATGATAATTTCAATATGTACTGCCACCTTTTTTAGCTTGCTATGCTGATTTTAGTGTCTTTATTCTTTCAGTGTACTGAAGATGGCTGTAACTTTAGAGCACACGAGAAACTGGTTCAAATCCATTGGAAAAATGTACGTATTTGCCTGGTTCAGATTGATAGCTCTTTTCTAAGAATTTTTCTTGTGAGTTTTCCTATCTTATACATCTTGGGTTTTTTTGGGGGGGGCGGGGGGGATTTGCCTGACATATCTGCAAGTGTTTGTCGAATAGTTACAGTGAATAAGTGTCAAGTTTAATCAAATTTATATGCCGCCCTTCTCCGAAGACCCAGGGCGGCCCACAACAACAATACAATAAAAAGACAATAAAAAATTAAAAATTAATTTCATACACACCACATGCAAACACAATCAGCTAACAGTCATTGATGGCGGGACACTCCTAGGAACACCTTTATGGAGCTGTTTTGAAGGCTGAGCAATGAGCTTTGGGCATGTTTTGATACTGCTTTAAAAAACCCTTCAGTAATGCAACCAATGAAAATTGCCTTGAATCTTGGGAAAAAGGAAGGAAGGAAGGAATCTGTAGAAGCAGTTCAGAGATATAATAATAGTAGTAGTAGTAGTAGTAATAATAATAATAATAATAATATCTGTAATACCATCAAACATCCACATCTGTCTATCCCAGGTCCTGGGTAAGGACTCAATAGGTAGACAAAATGCCAAATCCAGTCTGAACATCTGGCTGACTATGTGATGATCCATAATAATAATAATAAAGTTGGAAGGGACCTTGGAGGTCATCTAGTCCAACCCCCTGGTCAGGCAGGAAACCCTATACCATTCCCTCCAAAGAGTTATTTAGCTTCAGAAAGGCTTCGTAAGAGATTGCACTGCCTTCCATGATTGTCTGCAAGAGAAATCTAGCAGAAACAGGAGCCATCGTGATGATTTTCTCCAATCTTATTTTAACCAGGTTTGGTTTTTTTTAAACAAATAATTTTAAGAGAGCTGTACCTTCCCTATCGCTTTGAGATGTTTTTGTGTCTTTCTCCTCAGATGCACTCTCCCGGTGCCAAGCGGATCAAATTAGATACCCCGGATGAAATTGCTAGATGGAGAGAGGAAAGGAGAAAGTAAGTAGGACTTAATTGGTAACGATACAAATGCTGGTTTATTAATGGCAGAAGAGGAAGATGGCGCTTTTTTCCTTCCTTTCTCCCTCCCCCCCAACTACTCTTGGTTCTGTCTCTCCAATTTCTATTTCTTCTTCTTCTTCTTCTTCTTCTTCTTCTTCTTCTTCTTCTTCTTCTTCTTCTTCTTCTTCTTCTTCTTCTTCTTCTTCTTCTTCTTCCTTCTTCCTTCTTCCTTCTTCCTTCTTCTTTCTTCTTTCTTCTTTCTTCTTTCTTCTTCATCTCCTCCTCCTCCTCCTCCTCCTTCTTCTCCTTCTCCTCCTCCTTCTCCTTCTTCTCCTTCTCCTCTTCTTCCTCCTCCTCCTCCTCCTCCTCCTTCTCCTTTTCCTTCTCCTCCTCCTCCTCCTCCTCCTCCTCCTCCTCCTCCTCCTCCTCCTTCTTCTTCGTCTTCCATATCTGTTATCGGACATTGGCGATCCTGTTTTTATCAGCAGCCGCATGAAAAAGTGCTGCTGAGTTTTGTCCAAACCGGTCCCTTAGATTTTGAAGCCACGACGTTCTTCTTCTGCCTGGACCTTGTTTGCCTTCCATCTTTCCCTGGAGGATTAAATGGAGTAGGCCCTATTTTTCTGAGTGTCGCATCGCATGTCCGAAATAGTCTAATTTTCATTTTTTTAATTTGTTTTGATGATTTCCCTTGGTCTCTCCGATTTGCAGAATGTAAGTTGAGAATTGCTCCAGGGGAAAAAACAAACAACATATAAATCCTGCAAATTAAATTTACATTACATACTCTCCGATTTGCAGAATGTAAAATTTAATTTGCAAGGATTTATATGGTTTTTTTTTCCCCCTCCTGGAGCAATTCTCAGCTTACCACCACAACTGAGCCCCACATTTACGCCGCTAAGTGAGACCGTTCTTAAGTGAATTTTGCCCCATTTTAACAGCCCCTCTTGCCACGCTTGTTAAGCGGGTCACTGCAGTCATTAAGTTAGAAACACGGTTATTAAGTGAATGAGGCTTCCCCCATGGACTTGGCTCGTCAAAAAGTCGCAGAAGGGGATCCCATGAACCCCGGGGACGCTGCAACCGTCCCAAGTCCATGCCAGTTGCCAAGCCTCTGAATTTTCACCACGTGACCACGGGGATGCTATACACATAAGTGTGAAAAACGGTCCTACGCCCCCTTTTTCAGTGCCGTTGTGAGTTCAAACGGACACTAAGCAATCGGTGGCAAGTTGAGGACTATCTGTAATCGAGGAAAGCTGATTAAGTTAAGGTTGTGAAGGGCCCCCAAGAATGAAGGAACGTAGCCACTTGATGGACGGTGAGGCCCAATACGTCCGGTACACTCCCACAGAGTGGGTCTCCTCAGGGTGCCGTCGGCCAGACAATGTCGGCTGGCGACCCCCCAGAGGGAGGGCCTTCTCTGTGGGAGCCCCAACGCTTTGGAACGAACTCCCCCCCAAACTCTGTACGATGACGGAATTGCGTTCCTTCCGTCGAGAATTAAAAACACATCTTTTTCGACAAGCCAGCCTGGGATAGGAGCTCCGGTACCAACAAGATTATAATTGTTTTAGGGGATCGAGTTTTTAAGATAATGTATTGGGTTTTAAATGTTTCTGTGCCAAATTGTTTAATCTATTTTTAATCATTTTACTTTTTGTATGTCGATGTTTTTAATTGGGCTGTACACCGCCCCGAGTCCTTCGGGAGGGGGGGCGGTACAAAAATCGCAAAAATAAAAATAAAATAAAATAGTCAAATTTACTGAGCATCATATTTGCCCCGAACGGATTGCTCATTGAGCCTCTCCTGCGTCTCGCTGCAGAAATTTCCCAACTTTGGCAAATATCGAAAAGAAGAACACGTTAAAGCTGGACAAAGAATGTCGAGGAATAGTGCTGACAACTCTACAATTTGGGTAAGATTTTGTTACAACCTCTTGGGTCTTCTTAGTAAACTCGGAAGGCAAGCCAGCCAGTCTATTCCCCCTTTCCCCCTCCCCCCGCTTTAAAATTTAAAACAAAAAAATCCAATTTTTTTGAGCTTTTGAGGCCTACTTTGAACTCTTAGGTAACGTTGGAAGCATCATTTTAAAATGGCTGCTGTCTGGGGCGTGTGGCTGTTCTCTGGATGGGTGCAGGTAGATCCCTTTAAAACCCTTTAAAACTTCCACTTTTAAAGATTCAGAGGCAGAGCCCTCTTGCCAGAAATTGGCTAAAGGAGAAGAGAGTAATAACAACAATAATAGTAAAGTTGGAAGGGACCTTGGAGGTCATCTAGTCCAACCCCCCTGCTCAGGCAGGAAACCCTACACCGTTTCAGACAAATGGCTGTCCAGTCTCTTCTTAAAAAGTTCCAGTGTTGGAGCATTCACAGCTTCTGGAGGCAAGGAGTTCCACTGGTTAATTGTTCTCACTGTCAGGAAGTTTCTCCTTAGTTCCAGGTTGCTTCTCTTCTTGGTCAGTTTCCGTCCTTTGCTTCTTGTCCTGCCCTCGGGCGCTTTGGATAATAATAATAATAATAATAATAATAATAATAATAATAATAATAATAATAATAATAATAATAATAATAATAATAATAATAATAATAATAATATAAAGTTGGAAGGGACCTTGGAGGTCATCTAGTCCAACCCGCTGCTCAAGCAGGAGAGCCTAGACCATTTTGGACAAATGGCTGTCCAGTCTCTTCTTAAAAACTTCCAGTGTTGGAGCATTCACCGCTTCTGGAGGCAGGTTGTTCCACTGGTTAATTGTTCTCACTGTCAGGAAGTTTCTCCTTAGTTCCAGGTTGCTTCTCTCCTTGGTTAGTTTCCATCCTTTGCTTCTTGTCCTGCCCTCAGGCGCTTTGGAGAATAATGATGATGATGATGATGATAATAATAATAATAATAATAATAATAATAATATAAAGTTGGAAGGGACCTTGGAGGTATTTTGGACAAATGGCTGTCCAGTCTCTTCTTCAAAACTTCCAGTGTTGGAGCATTCACCACTTCTGGAGGCAGGTGGTTCCACTGGTTAATTGTTCTCACTGTCAGGAAATTTCTCCTTAGTTCTAGGTTTCTTCTCTCCTTGGTTAGTTTCCATCCATTGCTTCTTCTCCTGCCTTCAGGGGCTTTGGAGAATAGCTTGACTCCCTCTTCTTTGGGTCAGCCCCTGAGATACTGGAAGGCTGCTATCCTGTCATTTTTAGTCCTTCTCTTCATTAAACTAGACATCCGCAATTCCAGCAGCCGTTCCTTATATGCTTTAGCCTCCAGTCCCCTGATCATCTTTGTTGAATGAAGAGTCTCACTCTTTATTCTGGGACAGAAAAACCTTCCGTTGTTCTTCTGGATTGATATTTCAAGTTGATCGGGTTTGTCAGGTTCTTGATTCTCGGCTAGAGCTGTGAATGGTTTGTAAAAAGATCAGGGATTTTGGTGGGTGGAAGACGGCGTTTACTCATCTCCCAGTTAATCCAGAAGTGGTCCAAAAAAGGAATTGATTGCAAACTTGATAATGGCAGCTCGATTAGCGATGGTTAAATATTGGAGACGGAATTGGGATGCTCAAAGAAATGAGTGGTCTAATGGAATATGGCAGTACGGCAGTAAACGATAACAGAAATTAAATTGAAAAAAGGGATGATTAAAGTAAACAATTATAATGAAATATGGGATGATTTTACAAAAAAACAACCTTGGTGGAAGGCAAAGGAAATAAACCTGCTCAAGAATACATGCTGTTTTGGAACGGGATAAAGGCACAATTGAAATATATTGTATATTGTTAGTTGTTCCATACAGCATTAACCTTGTGAACTCTCAAGCTGCCTCCTTCCGTTATATATTCAAGATGGCCAGTATTTAATATTTATTTGCTACGTACATGTAGGGATGTGGGTCTATACATATGTTGTTCATAGTGTGTTTAGGTGTGCGTCATGTACGTGTCTC
The DNA here is from genome assembly GCA_034064705.1 of Bothrops alternatus. NCBI lineage: Eukaryota > Metazoa > Chordata > Lepidosauria > Squamata > Viperidae > Bothrops > Bothrops alternatus. The sequence continues at coordinate 255,752 of JARGCV010000526.1, forward strand.
ACTTTGAGTGCGGGCCATGAAATTTCACTTTTGATGTGTGCCGTTGTGCCCACAGTAAAAAAAAAAATGACAATACCACCTATTAAAGAGTGAACTTTGAAAGTAATACATTTGGCAGAAATGGCGAAAATTTAGGCATATTTGAAGGATCGCTCAAATGAACAATATATGATAGGCTGGAAACAGTGGATAGACTATATACAAGAGAAACACCAATCAAATAAAATGTATCTGGCGTATAGTTGAGGATTGACGTGAGGAGTGAGGAATGTTTACCAAATCAGACGTTTACAAAGACTACTACTTAATGTTGTATTTCAGGTTCTATGATGATTGCTTCTTAATATGATCTTATGTTTAATGTTGATTGTTTTAATAAAAAATTTTATAATAAAAAAATAATAATAAAGGTTATCTTATATCTTATCTATTAAAAAAATATAGGTAATAAAAATAGCCTCCAAGGGGGTGGGTGCGCTGTAGTATTTGTAGTTTTGTTATACTGTTTTGTATTTAGATTTATATGTGTTCTGTTTGTATTGTTTGTATTGGAATAAAATAACATTAAAGTAATCATAATGCAGAAGTGGTCTAGAACAAATGTTTTGTCTTTCAGCAAGATGAAGGGAATGTGGAAACCTCCAAATGGAGGAGGTCCTAGGCAACAAGGGAACACACAGAGGAGAACAAATCGGCGCTGGAATAAATCTAGGAATGTTGCTAATAGCAAAGACGTCCCCTTGAACACTTGGACGGGGACCGGTTCCGACAGCCACGAAGCTGAGGAGGAGGTGAGAAGAGAACCTTGTGGAGATGCAGAAAACTCCATGACAGATAAAGATCCCCTGGGAATCCTGGCCAGTAGCGATCCTGGTAAGATACTTCTTCTGGTTTCGCTCATACTGAGTTAAGCGACAATGGAAGAAACTTGTGTTTTCGTTTCACTAGTACAATAAACCCCGTGCAATTATTTTTGTGTATTTTATTTTATTTAAACAAATAATGCAAATTGTGGATTTGGGCAACCAGCTACAGAGAAGCTTTTAGAAAGTTGGGCTCAGAATATGAGAGAAATTCAGTTTGAAGGAGAGAGAGAGAAGTAAGAGATTTGGGACTTGAGGCAACAGTGTGAAACTGGCAGCCTTCGTAATCGGGTGAGGCAAAGAAGGAATCCGTCTGCATGGATTCTTCAGCGTCTAAGAGAGATTGAAATAGCTCATGATGCTGGTTAACTAAGACTCTAGAAGGAGACCATGTGAATAAACTAATCTATTATTGTAAGAAAGCTTGTTTGGTTTAAGCCAGGGGTCTTCAAACTTGGCCCTTTGATGACTTGCGGACTTCAGCTCCCAGAATTCCTCAGCCAGGCATGTGTGGCTGGCTGAGGAATTCTGGGAGCTGAAGTCCACAAGTCATCAAAGGGTCAAGTTTGAAGACCCCTGTCTTAAATCTAACAAACAAAATGGAGGCTGGCTGAGGAATTCTGGGAGTTGAAGTCCACAAGTCATAAAAGGGCCAAGTTTGAAGACCCGTGTCTTAAATCTAACAAACAAAATGGAGGCTGGCTGAGGAATTCTGGGAGTTGAAGTCCACAAGTCATAAAAGAGCCAAGTTTGAAGACCCCTGGCTTCAGATAAGAATAATTGGTTTGATAAACCATGAGAACTGTTTGACAGCTAAAAAAACCCCCAGATGAACACCGGTGATTGTCCTGCAGAAGAGAAAATGTCATAGCTACAGTTAAGAAAATCTAAAAGTAAGGTATTAAATAAGCTAGTAAAGCAAGGCTTTACTTTGTAAAGAATGATTCATTTAACAATATTTATAAGCAAAGCCAACGCAATGGCTGCCCTGTATTTAAAGAGAAGTTATTCTACACTCTTGTTTTTATTCGTTTTTTTTTAAAAGTTTTAATCCATAGTAAGGTCACCTGTTATCAAAGCTGGTTATCAGATCCTACATTCCTGCAAGAACGCTTGTGTCCTGGTTGACACCATTTTTAGACACCTGGGAATGATTTCCAGAGGGTATCGTAGATCCTGCGTTTTGCTGGAGAAGCAAAGGGATTCCCTCGGGCTACGTGATCCCAGAGAAGATTCTGTTAGAGAATTTTAATTTCTCCGTTGGTGAAAAAATAAATCAGAAGCTCTCACAGTTGACTGCATTTAGCTGATTCAAATACATTTCTTTATATTCATATCAAAATAGTTACGATACCATACATTCTTCTTTACAGCAACATAGCTCAATGAAGACTTCTTATAGAGAGATACAGAGACAGACCTGAGACTGAAAATTCAGCTTCTAACTCAATACCCTTTTTCACAGACTCAGTAGCACTTCCTTCACATTGGCTGACTGAGTTACCACAGGATTCTTCCTGCTCATGAATATTCCAACAGATTCCTTGCCCTGTCTATCTCGAAACTCTTCGTTCCTGGTTTCATTGGGCCGTCTTCCCACAACACATCCAGCCCTTGAGTCTTCCCAGAGAAAGCCCCAAAGTCTCTGCTCTCATGCCACTCCGTTTTTACTTCTCCCCTCTTTATTTCTCGGGCCAGTTCGCGTGCCTTTTGCCCAAACATTGCCTTTGCTAGCTTGCCATTCACATGTCCGATCAAGCAGTCGATAAGTCGTGTCTTGTCTCTTCCCAGAATCCGACAGAGAGGCGGGGGCATCCAACGATCAAGCGCTGGAGACTAGCATTGTTCCCAAACAGGTGACCTCAGCCCTGAGCTCATTGGTGGTTAACTACGGCAGCTTGTCCGAAAGTGAGAATGAACGGGACGGTAAGCCCCTTGAGCTGTCTTCCAACCTGGGTATTTAAGGGAAGAAGGGGGAATAAAAAGACGGGGAAAATAATCCCAAAATTTGTGGGGAGGGGGGGCGGGACAGGCTGACTCTGTACACTGCTTAGAGAGGGCAGTAAAGCCCTGTGAAGCAGTATATAAGTCTAACTGCTATTGCTATCCTTCCTGGGTGGTTTTCTTGCAGACATTTCATAACCCAACTAGATAATGTCATCAGTGCATGAAAACCACCAACCTCAAGACGGCGTCAAGGACCCCACAGTGCAGCTTTCCGCTACAAATATTCCCTTCTGTCAGTAACAAAGAGTTAATTTTATCTGCAGGCCTGCCAAGGAATTGTTTGTATTAACGCTGTTTCTCTTTTTTTTAATATGGGCAACAAATATCCACCTAATGCAGTCACAGTTTCTAAAAGAATCAGTTGCCAAACAGCAAGAAACTTCTATATTACACAAGATCTAAACTATAAAAAGTTGGTGCTTTTTTAAAAAATCTTTATTTTTAAAAAAACCAATAAAAATATTATAAAAAAAAAAAGTTGGTGCTGTAGTTGCCCCTCTTAAAAAAATTTGAAGGACTAATTCACCTTAAGTGTTTCGTTATGGACACAGAAACACATGAAATAGATAATAGATTATACATCATTATGATGACTGATCCATAAAAATGACATATTCAGGCCTAAAAAATTTTTTTTCATGCTGCGCATGCATGACTGACGTGGAGAATTTACTGGAACCAAAGTGCATAGCGTTTGTTTAGCTAGTTTTAGATGAAGATTAGACCAGTTTATAGAGCATATCAGCTCCTACCATCTGGTGATTTTTATTTATTTATTTATTTTTAAAAAACAGATGGAAGGAACTTGGATTTTCTGCTATGATCATTTCTTTATGAATCAGTATTGAGTGAAAAGTTATCTGAGCATAAAATAATTCTACATGAAGAAACTCTATAATAATAACAATAAGAAGGAACTTTGGAGGTCATCTAGTCCAACTCCCGGCTCAGGCAGGAAACCCTATATCATTTCAGACAAATGGCTGTCCAGTCTCTTCTTAAAAACATCCAGTGTTGGAGCATTCACCGCTTCTGGAGGCAGGTTGTTCCACTGGTTAATTGTTCTGACTGTCAGGAAGTTTCTCCTTAGTTCTAGTTTAATTCTCTCCTTGATTATTATCCATCCTTTGTTTCTTGTCCTGCCTTCAGGGGCTTTGGAGAATAGCTTGACTCCCTCTTCTTTGGGGCAGCCCCTGAGATATTGGAGCACTGCTATCCTGTCCCCCCTCGTCCTTCTCTTCATTAAACTAGACATCCCCAATTCCAGCAACCGCTCTTCATGTGTTTTAGCCACCAGTCCCCTGATCATCTTTGTTGCTCTTCTCTGCACTCTTTCCAGAGTCTCAACATCCTTTTTACATCGTGGTGACCAAAACTGGATGCCGTATTCCAAGTGTGGCCTTACCAAGGCCTTGTAAAGTGGTATTAACCCTTCACGAGATAGCTGTCTGATATTCAGTCTTCAAGCGATGTGATTTTAAACCCGTAACAGAAAACGCGTTAAAATATAAAAGTTGATCAAATGAAGTGCATGGACATCCTTGACTCCCTTCTAAGAAACACGAGTAAATTTGAGTTTTAATTTTGGGATCGCCTGTGTTAACTGTAACAACAACACCTTGATCCATCCGGTACAAATGAAACCTGCGCTACAATGCTCGTATATCTTTTCATAGCTGTTTTTTTTTTTAAAAAAAAATTGAGTCCTTGCCTATTAATTCATTGCTGAATCATTTGGTGTTGTTTTGGTGTTGTTTTTTTAAACATTAGAGTCCCCCGCCCCCTCAGCAAAGACGGTGGCTGAAAATGAGCCCGTTTCGAGAAGCGTCCCTCGGCCTTCCAGTCAGCCTCAAAGCTGCAAGCACGAGAATCGTCAGGAAACTCCGGGCGGCCCGTATAACGGGAGCGCGTCGGGGAGATGGAAGTCGCATTCCAGGAACACGAGGAATCAAAAAAGGCAGAAGAAGTCATTTCCTGCATTGCAAAACCACCATCCAACTTTGCTAGAAATGGTAAGAGGCCTTGATAGTTTTACGGAATTTATTTTACAGGTAGTTCTCCACGTCACAGCAGTTTGTTTAACAACCGTTCAAAGTTACAGCGGCACTGAAAAAATGGGATTTATGACCATTTTTCATACTTAACAACGGTTGTGGCCTCCCCGTGGTCAGGTGGTCAAAATTCAGACGCTTTGCAACTGACTTTTATTTATGATGGTTGCAGCGTCCCAGGGTAATAACAACAACACTAATAATAATAATAATAATAATAATAATAATAATAATAATAATAATAATAATAATAATAATAATAATAATAATAATAATAATAATAATAATAATAAAGTTGGAAGGGACCTTGGAGGTCATCTAGTCCAATCCCCTGCTCAGGTAGAAAACCCTATACCATTTCAGACAAATGGCTGTCCAGTCTCTTCTTAAGGACATCCACTGTTGGAGCATTCACCGCTTCTGGAGGCAGGTGGTTCCTCTGGTTAATTGCTCTCACTGTCAGGAAGTTTCTCCTTAGTTCCAGGTTGCTTCTCTCCTTGATGAGTTTCCACCCGCTGCTTCTTGTCCTGCCTTCTTCGGGGGCTTTGGAGAATAGCTTGACTCCCTCTTCTTTGGGGCAGCCCCTGAGATACTGGAAGACTGCTATCCTGTCCCCCCTCGTCCTTCTCTTCCTTAAACTGGACATCCCCAATTCCAGCCATTGTTCTTTATATGTTTTAGCCTCCAGTCCCCCTAATCATCTTTGTTGCTCTTCTCTGCACTCTTCCTAGAGTCTCAGCGTCTTTTTTACATCGTGGTGACCAAAACTGGATCCATGTGATTGTAATTATTTCAATCATTTTAAAGCACTTTTAAGAATCCAGCTAGCCTGGAATTTGGCAGAAATATTCTTCACAGTTTATTAAATTGTTTGTTACATTACTTCGTTGGTTATTGTTTATTGAATGTCCCTCTCGCTACGAGGCGAAGGCTTCTTAGTAACTTTAAAAGAAAAAATTGATCAGATTGAATTAGGACTTGGAACAGACCTCCTAAACAGCACTAGACGTGACTTCAGCAGTATTCCAATATATCAGAAGTAAAATGGAACGTACAAAAAGATCTCTTTTGTGGAAATGCTGATTTAGGCAGTCTGTACCCGCAGATTCTGTCCTCCAAGATATACACTGCAAAAGCAAGTTTGGGTTTATCCCGTCTATTAAGGCAGATTGTTTGGTTTGGGCTGAGTAGGTTGTGTTTATGCAGCAAACTGCTTTTGCTTACGATATATAAGTTCAGTTCAGAAATCTCCTTTGAGGGAAACCTGATAAACCTGAAACCTCTTTTCACATTGTGCGCCTTTTTTGTAGCTGCAAGGCAGGTGACCAGCTTGATTCGCCCCGCCTGTTCAGAAAACCTGACAAGGTTCCAGACTGGGCCTCGATTTAAAAAACGGTGTGCCTTTCCAACTGATGGCCCTCAACTCAGGTTTATTATATGCTTAACAAGAACAATACATCGCAAAGAAAAGCAGCTGCTAAAATTCATGGGGAAAAAAGTCCCTCTGGCATCACTATCACAAAAAAACCAGGTTGACTAATAATGTGTGTACAGAATGTTACGAGTAGTAGAAAAATTATGGTGTAGTAGTGCCATACAATCACTGCACTGCTGTGTGCTGTTCGTTTAGAACAGGGGTCTTCAAACTTGGCCCTTTGATGACTTGTGGACTTCAACTCCCAGAATTCCTCAGCCAGCCTCCATTTTGTTTATTAGATTTAAGACTGGGGTCTTCAAACGTGGCCCTTTGATGACTTGTGGACTTCAACTCCCAGAATTCCTCAGCCAGCCTCCATTTTGTTTGTTAGATTTAAGACAGGGGTCTTCAAACCTGGCCCTTGTAGGACTTGTGGACTTCAGCTCCCAGAATTCCTCAGCCATCCTCCATTTTGTTTGTTAGATTCAAGACAGGGGTCTTCAAACTGTTACTAGCTTGCCAGATCCACTTAACATCCGTGTTTCTAGCTTGCCAGATCCACTTAACAACTGTGTTCCTAGCTTGCCACATCCACTTAACAACCGTGTTACCAGCTTGCCAGATCCACTTAACTGTGTTCCTAGCTTGCCAGATCCACTTAACCGTTTTCCTAGCTTGCCAGATCCACTTCACATCCGTGTTCCTAGCTTGCCAGATCCACTTAACATCCGTGTTCCTAGCTTGCCAGATCCACTTAACCATGTTACTAGCTTAACAACTGCAGTGATTCGCTTAACAAACCGTGGCGAGAAAGTCGTCAAATGGGGCCAAACTCATCTAACCACTGTCTCGCTTAGCCACGGAAAATTTGGGCTCAGTTGTCGTAAGTCGAGAACGACCTTACTTTGCATCTTGGTTTTAATGTAGCTTTTTGGAGACCCCCCAATAGACCGTCTACCTCTTCTTCCTTCCCCCACAGCTTCTGGCGAAGGACATACGCCACGAAAGGAACGTGATCCTCCAGTGCATCCGCTACATTCTGCAGAGCGACGGCCTCGGCCTCCATTTAGAAAGTAATTCAGACACTCCTTCGGACGGCAAGGCAACTCCTGAGCATGGACAGAAGCTGGCGGCAGCCGAGCCGTGCCAATTAATCAACTCTCACAGCTCGGACCGGAACGAAAGAGAGCCGAGTGAAGCATTTCAAAGCAAGGAAATCTCTGCCTCTCACACCGTTGACGAGGATGTTTGGGAATCTGCAGGGATCACTTTGGAAGACGACTAATAATTTTATTTTATTTTATTTTATTTTTAACCTATGCGTGGGTAACCGTTACCCACATTCGGATGCTCGCCGAAATGCCTTAGAGTGTAGGTTGCATCCCAAGAATTTAAATTAAGTCTTGAGGAAGAGCTAAAATGGTTATGACATTATCATCTTGCAACACCGTTCTTCAGAGATTCATTTTTTTTACTTACTGTAAGTGTGAATAAAAAGCATATCAGTACTGTTTTATTTACCTTTTATGTCGGGGATGGCCGACAAGGTGTGGTCAAGAAAAGGTATTAGCCACAATGGAAGCTCTATATTTTAAGGGTGTCACCCTCAACATATCATCCTGTTTTTAGATTTGCCAAAATATCAGTAGTTTCATGTGATAACTAAAAATCTCTTAGCAGCAAAAAGCTTTATTATATGAAAAGAAAAACATGTGGAAGAGAAAAGCTTCAGGAAGTATTTTGCTGTAACTTAGCTTGAAAATAATGGGCACGTTCTGCAAGTGCTTTGGGTTTTATCTTTATTGCTGCTTTATTCTCATTTCTGTGATGGAAAAATGTTCATCAGGGAACAAAAAACACGAGGAAAATGTTTTATCTGCTCAGATTAGAGTCTGTTGATCGGGCAATCTTCCCTGCCCCTCGCATGCTCTGGTTTTAAAGTTGTAATACCTGTGAACTACTGTTTGAAATGAGAGGACATAGGCTAACAAAATAAAAAATAAACTTGGGATCCCTCGAAATATTTGGACAGAGATCTTGAGCATATCCTGAGTGTGATTAGATTTGCACTCAGAACAACTTAACTGCAAATAAGTCTAAACTGAGTGGGACATAGCTCAGCGCATAAGGTTGAATTTTGGGAGTTACTGCTGCACTTTGATTTATTTTTTTATCGTTATGAATTTTTAATTTTTTTGTAAATTAATATTCAGGGTGCTATTTGAAGAGAAATGGAAACAAGTCTCAAGTGCAACTTAATTTGAAGCAATAATAATAATAATAGTAATAATAATAGTAATGACAAAAAAGTCTGGATAGTGGACGTGGCAGTGCCTGGAGACAGCAGAATAGACGAGAAAGAACTGGAGAAGATCACAAAGTACAAAGACCTACAAATAGAAATAGAAAGACTGTGGCAAAAGCAAACAAGGGTAGTACCAATAGTCATAGGCGCCTTGGGTGCAATCCCAAAACAACTGGAGCACCACTTGAACACCATCGTTGGCATTGACAAATTTGCCATTAGTCAATTGCAAAAGGTGTTACTAGGAACCGCTTCTATCCTGCGATGATAACTGTAATACCATCAAACATCCACATCTGCCTATCCCAGGTCCTTGGGAAGGACTCGATAGGTAGACAAAAATGCCAAATCCAGTCTGAACATCTGGCTGACTCTGCGACGATCCATAATAATAACAATAGCATATTCCTGACTTCTTCGTTATTTTCACAGCTAACAAGAAAGTCCCAATAATCATTGCCTTCTCCGTCATGAATCTCGAGGGCACAACTGAAAAACATCCAAAGATAAAATAGGCTTAATACTTTTAAGTGAAAATTATTTCTTCTTATGCTGAATGTGGACTTAAAATGTTCAAGAAAGGGCCCCAGAATTCAACCAGGCAAAAAGACGTTCGCGATTTCAATCAAATTCCACCTTAGTTCACAGTTTCTTAACATTTCATAAACAACGTAATTACTCGTACTTTCTCCCACAGAAGGAGTGTCTTGCTCCCACAAAATTGTCCAAGGAAAGATAGTTAAAAAGATAAAAGAAGTGGCTGAGACTGGGTCACTGTTTGTCTAAGAGGTCTCCTGCCTTGAGCAGGGGGTTGGACAAGATGACCACGGAGGTCCCTTCTAGCTCTTATTATTCTAGGTTCTGTGTTCCAAAACCTACTAGAACACTGTTTCTCAACCTTGACAATTTTAAGGCATGTGGACTTCAACTCCCAGAATTCCACAGCCAGCAATGCTGGCTGTGGAATTCTGGGAGTTGAAGTCCACATGCCTTAAAATTGTCAAGGTTGAGAAACACTGTACTAGAAGTTGCTTCCATGAAAGCTATCCCAACAAAAACAAGAGTTAAAAATTCACAAACCCCGCCAAGACCCTTTTTAGAAAGTGGGGACTGGGGAGAGATGTTTAAAAAGTCATTAAAATTGTGAGACGTCGGGAAACTTGAAGGGGAAAAAAAAAACCAGGAAGCAGAATGTGATTGTAATTTGTGTCCTTAAAACCTGCCTTTTTAGGACATTTCGTGCCCATTCTTCTCTCCAAATATGGCCAAGTTGCTCAGTACACACACACACACACACAGACACCCCGTTTTAAGAATGGATTGGATCATTTGGGATGGTTTTCCTTTCAGACAGCACTGTTGTGTGCTCCGTTGGTATCATTTGCCACAACTATGGGTAGGCCTAGCTTGGCGTCGATCAAAGGCTAATAAAATGGTGAATGGTTGGCGGTACACCCCCCTTTTTTTGCTGGAAAAGAATAAATGAATTTGTGATTTATAGTTTTCATTGCAATAGGTAGCAACTCTGCTTGTAAATTCTCAATTCCATTGGGGATTGCAGAATTACTTTTGGAGATCTATGCCGTCATGGCAATAAAGGTGGACATTGTCGATTGTATCTGTGTGTCTCCGGAATCACATAATATGTCACGTCTGGGGGTTTAATTGTGTCTGCCACAGGGAAGAGCAGAAGGTAATCCATTATGCAAAGCTCTGAAAAATTCTGATTAGTTTGCAGGTTTCCAGGTGTTCACAATGATGAGCATTCTGGAGGCCTGTGTGAAACAGCTAATTTTGGTTGATAATTCTACATTCTCCAGCCTTTTAGGGGTACAACACGAGGAGAGACATGGGTCCGCTTTCAACCGCTTGATAAGGTACTGGTAGATCAAGAAAGAAAAGGGAGGATATTAAAATGATCACATATTTTGCCCAATATCTCAGATTGGGAGTGGTAATCATTTTTAATGGGAGAGAGAGAGAGAGAACGCGGAGCTGATACACATGAATGCACCTGTGTCCATCTTGCCTAGAGTCTTTCATGGGTGTTTTCTTAATTTTTAAACCTACATATTTATTTATTTATTTTTAAAAAGTAAAAGGTAAAGGAATCCCTGCAAATTTTTACTCTGCTGGTCGTTGCTGACTATATTTATTTATATCCTGCTTTTATTTGACATGACTCGTATGGAATGGAATAAATGAAGAATAGAGTAGAGTAGAATAGAATAGAATAGAATGAATAGAGTAGAATAGAATTAGAATAGAATAGAATAGAGATGAAAAATAAGAATAGAGTGGAATAGAATAGAATAAATGAATAGAGTAGAATAGAATAGAATATAGATGAAAAATAAGAATAGAGTGGAATGGAATAGAATAGAATAAATGAAGAATAGAGTAGAATAGAATAGAATAAATGAAGAATAGAGTAGAATAGAATAGAATAGAGATGAAAAATAAGAATAGAATAGAGTAGAATAGAATAGAACAGAATAGAATATAGATGAAAAATAAGAATAGAGTGGAATGGAATAGAATAGAATAAATGAAGAATAGAACAGAATAAATAAATAGAGTACAATAGAATAGAATAGATGAATAGAATAGATTATGGAATAGAATAGAATAGAACAGATTGTGGAATGGAATAGAATAGAATAGAGTGGAATGAAATAGAATAGAATAAATGAACAGAGTAGAATAGAATAGAATAGAATAGAATAGAATAGAATATAGATGAAAAATAAGAATAGAGTGGAATGGAATAGAATAGAATAGAACCTCCTCCTCCTCCCTGCAAGCCCTACTTCCTTGTAGCACTGAGGATACTACCTAGTTGGGTCAGGAAACATCCACAAAGAAATCACCCAGCTCAGAGAGCACCAAGGACCCCCCCCCCAGTTCAACCCCAAACCACATGTTTTCTCCAAGGAGGACACAATCTGGAGAACATCAGATGCCCGGATCCAGTTGGCTTCTTCTTGGTAAGGCCACACTTGGATTCCTGCATCCAGTTTTGGTCACCACGATGTAAAAAAGATGCTGAGACTCTAGAAAGAGTGCAGAGAAGAGCAACTAAGAGGATCAGGGGGCTGGAGGCTGAAACATAAGGAACAGTTGCTGGAATTGGGGATGTCTAGTTTTATGAAGGACAAGGGGGGATATGATAGCCATGTTCCAATATCTCAGGGGCTGCCCCCAAGAAGAGGGAGTCAAGCCATTCTCCAAGGTGCCTGAAGGCAGGACCAGAAGCAACAGATGGAAACCGATTAAGGAGAAAAGCAACCTAGAACTAAGGAGAAACTTCCTGACAGTGAGAACCACCCGCCTCCAGAAGCGGTGAATGCTCCAACACTGGAAGTTTTTAAGAAGAGACTGGACAGCCATTTGTCTGAAATGGTGTAGGGTTTCCTGCCTGAGCAGGGGGTTGGACTAGATGACCTCCAAGGTCCCTTCCAACATTATTATTATTATCATTATTATTATTATTATTATTATTACTACTACTATTATTGAGAGGACTCTTTTTGAAACGGGCGGCGTTAAGGCCAGCTTGGAAAGGAGCCATTCCAACTTGCACTGCCTGGTTTCACCTCCCCGACCACGGTTCCTTAGAAGGCTGAAGCCTCTCTGGAAGTGGAATAAGTGCAATAACGCACAACCCCCTCCACTTTTTCCAGGAAAGGGTTACAAAGGGTCTCAGGGCCTCCCCATCCAGAGAAGGAAAAGCTGCCCCAAATGCACTTGCTGCAAAAACTCTTTGTTGCAAAAGGCAAAGGGAAGGAACCCAGGCCAGCTGGCAAATCCCATTTTTATTTTATTTGAAAAGGCTGCAGAAGCCCCTCCAGGACCAGCCACTAGCGGGGCATTATTTTTTTTATGGGGGGGAAGGGGTTGTTCTGCTGGGTTTTTTTTCTGGATTTTGGGAGTGGGGGGAACCTGCTTTCCAGATTTGGATTTTTTGGGGGGGGGGCAAAAGGTTTTCCGGATTTGCTTCTGGACCTCAAAGATAGTTGGAGGGATGGGGTGCTCCTTGCACCCCCCCCAGCCCTTTTCCTGTCTTTCTTTTGCACATAGGGAGACCCGGGCCCATCCACTGCTGAGAGGGGGGTCTCCCCTCCCAGGTTTTGCCCTGCGGACCCCTCCCAGCCCTTTTCCTGTCTTTCTTTTGCACATAGGGAGACCTGGGGCCGTCGCTGCTCGGGGGGTCTCCCCTCCCAGGTTGGTTTTGCCCTGTGGACCCCCCACCCCTTTTCCTGTTTCTTTTGCACATAGGAGACCCGGGCCCATCCACTGCTCAGAGGGGGGTCTCCCCTCCCAGGTTTTGCCCTGTGGACCCCCCCCCCCAGCCTCTCCCGGACAGCCCAGAAGCGCAGCGAGGCCGGTCTGCAGCCCCTCCGGCCGGCTAGCCCCCCACCCAGCCTTCTCGCTGGCTCGCGCTCCGCCCGGCCGGCCGGCCGGCCATTTCCGCCAGCGGAGCCGAAGCCTCGCGCCCTCCTCCCCGCTTCTCTCTCTGCGGCGGGGCTGCGCCGGGGTGGGGGGGGGACTTCGGCCATTTCCGCCACACGAGCCGAAGCCTTTCGTCCACCCCTCCTCCCTCCCTCCCTCCCTCGCTGTCTGCGCCCGGCCCTCTCCCCCCCGCCCGCCTGAGCCCGGCGAGCCTCGGCCCTTTCCGCCAGCGGAGCCGAAGCCCTTCGGCAAAGCCCCCCCTCTTTCCTCCTCCCGACTGAAAACCCCCGCCCCTTCTCCGGCCAGCTTCGGCCATTTCCGCCACAGGAGCCGAAGCCTCGCGACCGCCCCCCTCCCTCCCTCCCTGGCGACAGGCCCTCGATGCCTGCGGCGGGGCTGCGCTCGGACCCCTCCTCCCGTCAGCTTCGGCCATTTCCGCCACACGAGCCGAAGCCCTTCGGCTACCCTCCTGCCTCCCTCCCTCCCTCCCTCCCTTTCTGCGGCGGGGCTGCTCTCGGACATCTCCCCTCCCTCCCTCCCTCCCTCCCTCGGCTAGTTCGGCCCTTTCCGCCAGCGGAGCCGAAGCCCTTCGTCCCCCCCCTCCTCCTCCTCCCGACGGGCCCTTTATGTCTGCGGCGGGGCCGCGCCTGCGCCCTCTTCCTCCCCCTCCCCTTCGCTCGCTGGCCCACCCACCCATCCCGAGGAGGCGGGGCGCGCGGCGTCTCCTCAGCCCGGCGGTCGGCGCGAGCCAGCCAGCCAGCCAGCCAGCTCCGGCCTCGCCGACGGGGCGGCGGCGGCAGCAGCAGCAGCAGCAGCAGGAGGAGCGCGGGGCGGGCGGGGGTCCTGCCGCACCAGCCCCTCTAAGGCGGCGGCGGCGGCTGCTCTGGATGGGGCCGCGGCCGTCGGGGGCTGCCGCGCGTCCGCGTCGCCAGGGGCGGCTCCCGCGCGCCAGCCTTCCTCCTCCTCCTCCTCCTCCTCCGCCTCCCCCTCCTGGCGGGGCTCTTCTCTTCCCGCGGCTGAGCGGCGCATGGGCGGCGGCCGCGCCTGAGGCGGGCGTCGGGGCGTCGGGCCTTCCTCCCGCCGGCCCCAATGCAGCAGCAGCAGCAGCAGCAGCAGCCTGACTCAGCGGCGGCGGCGGCGCGGGAGAGGAGGAAGATGGCGCAGCCCGCGATGCTGCCTCGCCGAGCCGGCAGCGGCGCCGGCTTGGAGGACTTCCCGGCCGCCCTGCTGGTCCAGTCGCCGCCGGCTTCCCCGGCGGCCTCCGTCTCCTCCTCCTCGGGGGCTCCCTGTGCGGCCGGGCCGACGCCGACGCCGACGCCGCCGGCTCCCCCGCCCAGCCTGTCCCTGCTCCCGCAGCCCCCCCCGTCCGGGCCCGGCGGCGGCGGGGGCGGCGGGGCTCCGTCGGCGGGCGCCCAGTTGAAGAAGAAGAGCGGCTTCCAGATCACCAGCGTGACCCCGGCGCAGATCTCGGCCAGCCTCAGCTCCAACAACAGCATCGCCGAGGACACGGAGAGTTACGACGACCTGGACGAGTCGCACACCGAGGACTTCTCCTCCTCCGAGATCCTGGACGTCTCGCTCTCCCGGGCCACCGACCTGGGCGAGCCCGAGCGCAGCTCCTCCGAGGAGACGCTGAACAACTTCCACGAGGCCGACAGTCCCGGCGCCGTCTCCCCCAACCAGCCTCGCCCGGGACCCCCGCCACCCCAGCAGCAGCAGCAGCAGCCGCCGCCCCCACGAGGCCTGGCCAACGGCGGCGGTGCCCACCCCCTCCAAGGACCCCACTACGCCCACGGGCACCCCCAGGCCTCCGGGGGACCCCCACTGGCGGCTTCGGGGGGCTCTCCATCCAGCCCGTCCTTCCGGAGGCTGCCCGTCGCGGGAAGCTTGGAGAGCGCCAGGCCTGGTCCTGTTGTGGGTAGCCTGGCTGGGCCCACCGTGGCTCCCTTTCACCCTACGGGGGCAGCTCCCGCGGGGGGAGCCAGCGCAGCGCGGCAGGTGAGCAAAGCCCTCCGGAACCTTGCCCCGACCGGCAACGGCATGGCCTTGCCCGGAGGGAGCCACCCTGGGAACGTGGCGCTCTCCGGCGGGGTTGGCAACGGCACCGGGCCTTCCGCAAACGCTGTCGTGAGCACCGGTCCTACGGCTGCGGGGCCCACAGCAACGGGTCATCTGCAGCCCGCCGGCAGCACGTCCCGCTTCCGCGTGGTGAAGCTAGATTCGAGTTTGGAGCCGTTTAAGAAAGGCCGATGGACATGTACGGAGTTCTACGACAAGGAGAATCCCGGCCCGGTGGCTGACTGCACCGCCGCGGCGAAAACCGTGGACGCTCTCCTAGACGTGGCCGCCGAAAGGGAAAGCACCAGTGGGAGCTCCGTCAGCAGCACCCTGAGCCACTACACCGAGAGCGTGGGCAGTGGGGAGATGGGGGCGCCTTCTGGGATGCAGCAACTAGGGTTCCCCGGCGGGCCTCAGCAGATGGAGTTCAACAGCGCTGGGGCGCCCCCGGGGCCAACGCCGGGGCTCCCCCAGAGCATGTCTCAGTCCCAGCTTTCCCAGGTCCAGCTGCATCCTCCGGAGGTCAGCTACCCTCCGCAGAAGCAAGGGGTTCCCCCTCCAGCCTCGGCCGTTCCTCCTCCGTTGACCGTCCTTGGTGGCCACCAACCGACTCTGGCATCCCAACAGCTGCCGTTCAGCCCATCGCCGGCCCAGCCGGTCCCAGTTGCTCCACAGCCCCAACCGCTACCTTTTGGGCAAGGACAGGCCCAGCATCCCACCGCCCTCCCACCCCTGTCTATGCAGATGGCTCCGGGGCACGTGAAGCCCGTGACCCAAACTCCAGTGCCCGAGTACATCCAGGCGCCGCAAATGCTTCCTGCTTCGGCTTCTTCTCTGCAGTCTGGGACGGCGATGGTCGGAAGCGGCTCGGCCGTGCCCATCGTTCAGCCTCCCAATATGCAGCTTCCGGTCCAGGCGCACATCCCGGGGGTACCACCTCAGCCAGTGGCACAGGCCCAGCCCACAATCCCTGCCGTGGGCGCTCCTGCTCCCCTGATGAACGTTGGACCACCCGGAAGTGTCGCTCCCGTGGCCCAGCGGCCACCTATTGCAAATCAGATGGCTCCTCCAGTGATGGCCCCCGGCGCTGGTGGTCCTGCACCCTCCCAAGCAACTGCCCCAGTTGCGGCAGGGGTTGTTCACCCGGGCTCCCAAGCTGCTCCATCAGGCCTTCCACAGTCTTTGGGCATCCCACCGCCCGGTAACCTGATACCCATGAAAGCAGCCGATCCTCTGGTTCCAGGAATGGCCCAGCTGCCTCCTGTCAGCCCAGTCCCCCCTGTGCCCGGCCACTCGGCTGCGAGTGTGCCCCTGGCCCCTGTGAGCCTGGCTCCTTCCAAGACCCTCGCCCAGCAAAATGGGAACCTGGTCCCAAATGTCTCTCAGCCTGCCTTGATTTCCACGAGCATCAATTTACCCGGAGCCCCCAACTCTTCCCAGTTCTCCGCGCAGTCCTTCGCTCAGTCCACGGCCAGCCGAACTGACGAGGCCAAGCACCCCATGGAAGCCACCCTGGTTGGCTTAACTCAACCTTCTGAAAGCGGCCTTGGCACCACCTCGGCTTTGGCAGAGGGGAGCATGGTCTCTCTCTTCCCCTTGAAGGTACTTCCGCTGGCCTCTCTGGATGGCGAGGAAGACAGGTAAGAGCCATTCAAAGGGAGAGGTGGGTCAGATGGACTCAGGTGACCGGCTCCGGCCTGGCTGGCGGGAGAGCAGCTTTCTAATGAATGTCTTGGAAGCTTACAAGAACGAACTTGGGCCTTAGTAGACCGATGCATCTCGGCCAAGGTGCTTGATGGCCCTTTTGTGGGACTTCCAAAAGTGGACGGTGTCCTGAGAGGTGGGGGGGGGTCAACTGTAAGGAAGAGCTGCAAACACTAAATTCAGGGGTGAGGTGGTCTTTTCTTTCTGCGTAAGGTACATAAGAAGGGCGTTGTTGAGAGCAAATGGGTCCAAATTAATTCCGTATTTAGGATCCGGCTAAAGAATCATCCGGAACCTTCACTCTGTAGGCGTTTGGGCTTTTCTGATGAGAGGTGGAAGGCGGAATGGGAACGGAGAGGAGACGACTGAGCCACCCTTAATTCAGAATTTTCTCCCTTCCCCCACCGACTCTGTTAAGGCATCATCATTAGACCAATCCTATATCCGTCAACCGACGTGTATTTCCAGGATCTTGAGATTGTTTTTGCAGGGCAAAATTTTTGCAGAAATGTGGAACAGAGAGTGGCTGAATTTAAGAAGGAAGCCGGTATCCCGGAAGGATGAGAGAGGAGATTTGAGACATTCAGTTGAAGTTGTTGTGTGTCGATTTAAGGTCCCACCCCAAAGAAATCAAGGCAGAAACATGGGAATCGGAGGTTATTTTTATCCTTAGGTGAAACACCGTCCTAGGGGATTTTGGGGGCCAGCAAGAAGTTGAGGAGAATTAATGGATGGGCTGGTTCTTTGTGACCTTTGAATTGATTTCATGCAGACAACTTCCAGTGCTGTTAGTTAGCGTGGTCATTGCTGGGGGATGCTGGGAGTTGTTGTTCAACCTATGAAGGCTGCAGACTCTCCTCCCCCCCTCCTCTGGATGTGCGTGTATATATCTACAATCTCTCTCTCATATATCTATCCCCCTCTTTCTCATCTACCACCTCTGTGAGTGTGTGTGTACAATCTCTCTCTCTCTCTCTCTCTCTCTCTCTCTCTCTCTCTCTCTCTATATATATATATATATATATATATATATATATATATATATATATATATATATATATATATATATATATATATATATATATATATATATATAATCTCCCTCCTCTTTCTCATCTACCATCTCTTTCTTTTTAGATCAGTCTATCCCCCTTTCTTATCTATCTCTCTCTCTATCTCTGTCTATCTATCTATCTATCTATCTATCTATCTATCTATCTATCTATCTATCTATCTATCTATCTATCTATCTATCTATCTATCTATCTAGTTGTTGTTAATTGCGAAGTTGTGTCCAAACCATCGCGACCCCATAGACAACGTTCCTTCAGGTCTTCCTGTCCTCTACCATCTTCTGGAGTCCATTTAAGTTCTATCTGTCTGTCTGTCTGTCTGTCTGTCTATCATCTATCTATCTATCTATCTATCTATCTATCTATCTATCATCTCTCTCTCTGTCTATCTATCACCCTCTCTCTCATCTATCTACCATCTCTCTCTATGTATATGTATATATGCACTACCTATCTATTGATAATTTCACTATTTTTCTTGTGGAAGACACATTCAGAATGCGTGGATCCATTCATTTATGGATCCTGTTGTTCTGTAATATTAGAAAGTTGATTTTTTTTTGTTGTGGCCTTGCTTATTCTCTTCCTTCTGCACAGAAGCCGATGGCCTATGAGACCCAAAATCTCTTTACCCTTTTATTACTTGTATCACCATCCCACTTTTTCTCTTGAGCTCAGTGGAATTTAACTGGAAATCTCCCTTTTATTCTTAAAACAACCCCCCCTACGGTGGGCTGGATCAAGAGAGAGGCCTGGGTCTGATACCCATTGAGGTTCTAGGTAAGAATTGGTAGGTAGTAAGTTGGTATGTGTTGGTTTAAGGTTGCACCCACCCCCCCAAAAAAAACCCCTGGCAGAAAAGTGGGATCCGGTGGGGGCCCAAAACCCCGATCTCCACCACCAGATTCCAGCATCTTATGGGTACTACTACACTGAATCTCTGGGCTTGACCTAATGCCAAGTGGGGATGTGCAGTATATTCAGATTTGAAGCGGAAAACGTGCTTGGGAAGGAGCATGGGTGTGTGTTTGCTGCATTGTCGATGCGTCTTGGGCTGAGGATGGTAATCCCAAGGCATCTGAGAAGCCACCAGCATGGGCAGGGTTCATTTCAGTCTGTACTTTGTGTTAGCTGTGCAAACTCACCGAGGCAGAGTTAGGGGTCCTAGTGAAGGGGCGAAGGGGCTTCGCAATAAGAAATATCTCGGCAGATTTGCACCGGGTGGATCGCCAGGGCTTTGATTGGGTCAGGAGCAGAAAAGTGAGGCCACCTAGCTGGGTTATGATTGCCTTATTTTTCATTTCCTTCATCCAATCACAGTTTCCTTTGGTGGGTGAGATCCACGAAGTAAAGACGGAAGTAAATCAGCTGCTCCCTCTTGGATTCTGTTCATGAAACAGGCAGTTTCAGAGGCTGTACAGCAGTGTTTCTCAACCTTGACCATTTTAAGGCATGTGGACTTCAACTCCCAGAATTCCACAGCCAGCGTTGCTGGCTGTGGAATTCTGGGAGTTGAAGTCCACATGCCTTAAAATGGTCAAGGTTGAGAAACACTGCTGTCCAGGTAGCCCTCAACTCAAGACAGCCACAATTGAGCCCCAGATTTCCATTGCCACGTGAGGCATAGTTGTTAAGTGAGTTGCGCCTCATTTTACAACCTGTTTGCCACTGTTATTAAGCGACTCACCCCAGTTGTTAAGTCAAGCGTGCAGTCGTTAAGCGGATCCAGCTTCCCCCATTGACTTTGCTTGTCTGGGAAGGTCACAAATGGCGATCACGTGACCCCAGGACTCTGCAACCGTCGTAAGTACATGCCCGTTGCCAAGTGCCCAAATTTTGATTGTGTGACCATGGGAATGCTCTGACGGTCGTACGTGTGAGGCCCAGTCGCCGCTCACTTTTCCCAGGGTTGTCGTAACTTCAAACAGCTATTAAATGAACTGTCATAAGTCGAGGACTACCTATATATATCTTCAGAATCTCTCTGTTTCTTTGCCCAGACCAGGGCTAGGCAACCGTGGCTTTTTTATGACTCACGGACTTCAACTCCCAGAATTCCTGAGCCAGCATGGGGGAACTATGGCCCCTTCATGACTGGTGGACTTCAATTCCCAGAATTCCTCAGCCAGCATGGGGAACTACGCCCCCCTTCATAACTGGTGGACTTCAATTCCCAGAATCCCTGAGCCAGCATGGGGGAACTATGGCCCCCTCATGACTCGTGGACTTCAACTCCCAGAATTCCTCAGCCAGCATGGGGGAACTATGGCCCCCTCATGACTCGTGGACTTCAACTCCCAGAATTCCTCAGCCAGCATGGGGGAACTTTGGCCCCCTCATGACTCGTGGACTTCAACTCCCAGAATTCCTCAGCCAGCATGGGGGAACTATGGCCCCCTCATGACTCGTGGACTTCAACTCCCAGAATTCCTCAGCCAGCATGGGGGAACTTTGGCCCCCTCATGACTCGTGGACTTCAACTCCCAGAATTCCTGAGCCAGCATGGGGGAACTATGGCCCCTTCATGACTGGTGGACTTCAACTCCCAGAATCCCTGAGCCAGCATGGGGGAACTATGGCCCCCTCATGACCCGTGGACTTCAACTCCCAGAATTCCTCAGCCAGCATGGGGGAACTGTGGCCCCTTCATGACTGGTAGACTTCAACTCCCAGAATTCCTGAGCCAGCCTGGCTCAGCTTGGAAACCTCTCCCTTTCCCCTCAGCATGGCTGGCTCAGGAATTCTGGGAATTGAACTCCACCAGTCATAAAGGGGTCATAGTTCCCTATGCTGGCTCAGGAATTCTGGGACTCGAAGTCCACCAGTCGTAAAAGAGCCAAGGTTGCCTACCCCTGGCCCAGATCTACTTTCTGCAGCATGTGTGAGATGGCTTCACCCCAAATTCTAAAAGAGCCCGGTCAGATTAATGGTGGGGCTGCCTGATTTCACAGTTCCTTTTCTATTTTCTCTTTCCATCTAACTTGTGGACGAAAAATAAATTTGTCCCATCTCCTTCCTGGGTGATAAAAGTGGTTGAAGTAAGGTTGAAACATCTCCTTCATCCCAAATATATTTCCAGCTCTCCCTTTATATCAGTGTTTCTCAACCTTGACCATTTTAAGGCATGTGGACGTCAACTCCCAGAATTCCACAGCCAGCAATGCTGGCTGTGGAATTCTGGGAATTGAAGTCCACATGCTTTAAAATGGTCAAGGTTGAGAAACACTGCTTTATATGATTCCAG
This sequence comes from Bothrops alternatus, assembly GCA_034064705.1. Classification (NCBI taxonomy): domain Eukaryota; kingdom Metazoa; phylum Chordata; class Lepidosauria; order Squamata; family Viperidae; genus Bothrops; species Bothrops alternatus. Next base: position 276,926 of record JARGCV010000526.1, read on the forward strand.
TTGCAAATGTCCAAGAGGAAGTACTGAAGTAGTGGAGGTTTTCAAAAACATAGACCAGCCAACCATTCATCTGGGATGATATAAGGCAGGGGTCTTCAAACTTGGCAACTTTTAAGACTTGTGGACTTCTGGGAGGTGAAGTCCACAAGTCATCAAAGGGCCAACTTTGAAGACCCCTGGCTTAAGCCAAACAAGCTTTCTTAGAGTAATAGGTTAGTTGATTCACATGGTCTCCAAATCTAGAGTCTTAGTTAACCGACATCATGAGCTATTTCAATCTCTGGGAATTGACGTCCACAAGTCTTAAAGTTGCTAAGTTTGAAGACCCCTGGTGTAAGGTCTTGAGTAGGGGGTTTGACTAGAAGACCTCTTGAGGTCCCATCCAGCCCTAGGATTCCATGTTCTACATTGGAAGAGGCTGGAGGATCCTTTGGACAAAGGTTTTGGTCCTTTTCAAGCTAGTCATCCCGGAAAGAATTATGGATTCTCTCTGACAGTGATAAAAAATTGGAGCCCAAACATGAAGAGAACTATTGATGGTGTTAGCAAAGAAGATTGCTTTTCTGAGTGTTTTGCTGACCGATCTGCTGATTATTTTTCTACTTCCCAATAGAATAATACAATAATACAATTTTGCTGTACTGTGCTTGAATACTGCAAATGAAGTACTTAATGTATGGTTCTCTAACGACCTTTGAAAGAGTCCTGCACTGTTTAAAGCAACTGTAAATTGCACCATATTTTGGGGAAGATAATCTACCACAGCTCTCTGAGGGTGACGTAAACTGGATTTTTGTGACATTCAGAGGTTCTCTATCTGAGGGAGTTTTTGGGAAGAAGCTGGATAATCCTTCACTTTCCACAGGGTTGGATGTGAAGCTGTTGAGATCCTTTTCAACTTTACAATTCTCCTTCTGCCTTAACTGAGCCAGGGTGAGGCAGCTTGATTTTAAATCACTCGTGATTTTCTACTTTCTGAAGCCTTGCAGAGAAACCAGGTTAGTTGGCAATTCCACTTCAGAGAGGAAAAAAGGAAACTGGACTATTTTTTTTTTTAAGGAATGTTGGTGTAGGACCCTATTGACCTAAATATGCTTGGACTTAATTAAAAATGCAACCCGGACAATAACGTTTTGTAGTGCTTTACATTTTTTATAAAGATTTTATTGAATTTTATAGGGTTTGGGATAAAATAGGGTCGGTGTAGGGTTTAGAGTGCGATTGGGATCAGGATAGGGGTTAAGACAGGGTTGGGGTCAACATTGGAGTTATCCCCAATAACTTTTTCATTATTTAGCAAACAGACTATTGTCCGGGTACATATGTTTAGCTAACAATAGTTAATATAGTAATAGATAATTGTAGTAAGTATAATAAACAGTAATCATAAACGGTATTAATTACTCAATGCATAACATTCTTCTTACTAGTATGTATTCAGAATAACATATCATATTCATTTCTCACTAGTTTGTTTCCTTAACCATTGGTAGAAGTTATCCCATGTTCTAAAGTAAACTGAATCTTCTTTCTCTTTAATCTCTAAAGTCAATCTATCCATTTCTGCACATTCTCAGATTTTCTTAATTTCTTCAGTTGGTAAGTTTTCATTTTTTCCAATATCGGGCAAATACAATTCACGTTTGTTGATTAGGTTCTTTCCCAAGTAGATTGAAAAGTGGCTAATTTGAATTGAAAAAAAGAAAGGGGAAAAAAATAAATCTGAAAGTTTAGGTTACTTTAGGTCAAGGATACAAACATTTTGTATCCAGACTTTGCAAACAAGTTTCAGACAAACTGTAGGAGTTTTGACAAACTTCTGTAACATAACTTTTAACACAAATTTTGTAACACTTTCCCTTTTTGATACAATGAGGATGGATATGAAAGATTGGGGTTCCCTTTCAGTTGGCAGAATCCAGAACGCTGCTTCTCTCTGTTTTACAAAATTAGAATTTTCAGAATTTTTCATCCCCAGATTCTGTTTTCATTTTATTGGGCCAATGAACAGTAGCTGAATCCTTTTTCAGCATACCACTTCATATTTAATAGCCATGCTTAAATAAATTATTGAATAAACTTCAGTTGATGAGGTTCATGTGACTTGGTAAATTTGGGCCTACAGAAGTGTGAATATTTATTATACATATATTAATATTATAATTAATGTGCCCTTTTATAGTCTGGGTTGGTCTATACCACTTAGCATGCTTTTGAAACGAGGCAAAAATCACACTTTTTTTGGTGGTATGATTTTTTTTTTTTTTAAATGAGCAAGATGGTTGTTAATCTGCCTGTTTTACCTGTTTAATTCTTTCTCAATGATACAAAACTAGTTACCCCATCCGGTAACCTATGTTAAAGACATAAGAGAAAAACCACATTTTTTCCCCATATACAGTGCATTAATTGAATCCAGTTTACTTTTTGGCCTTGAACTTGTAAAAAAAAACCCTGTTATTTGGCCTGATTCCCCCGGAGTATAAATACCAGTGGATGTTTTTATTTCTGTTTGTTTTCATTTCTTGCAATAGCTTTTCAATATTTTTGAGGAACTGCTTTTAGGAAAAATAGGAAAAGTCATAGACTGTCTCCAGAAGCGGTGAATGCTCCAACACTGGAAGTTTTTAAGAAGAGACTGGACAGCCATTTGTCTGAAATGGTATAGGGTTTCCTGCCTGAGCAGGGGGTTGGACTAGATGACCTCCAAGGTCCCTTCCGAGTCTATTATTCTATTCTGTTCTGTTCTGTTCTATTTAATTCTGTTCTGTTCTGTTCTGTTCTGTGTTTAGCATTCAAACCAGTCTGAGGCACAGGCTTACCAATCTATATTTCATAAATGTTTTGTGGTCTTAATTGGTCGTTCCTCCTGATGCCCTTGATACTCAGATGTTTATTAGCACCTCTCGTATTCCTCTCCTGACTCATCCTTCAGAAGCATGTGGGCAGGAAACATTTTTATTTGTGTTTTCACCTGTCTTTTCAGTTGCTTTTAGCTTTCAAGACTGAATCACCACAAGCCGTTTTAAAAGAAACATGGGGGAAAAAAAATGAAATAAAATAACGGATTGAGGGAGACGAGCAGGCTTCCCACGTATGAGAATTTTACCAGTGTCAACAGCATGCAATTTACTAGATACCCAGATGATTATGTGAGCAAACTGGCTCTTTTGGGTATGAATCATTAAATTGTGTCTCAAATTCAGAGACAAACCTCTGCAGACCTGAGGACATAGGTCAACGGTGGATGTGACCTTGCTTTAAATAGACGAAGTGCTGAGTTTCTGAAATTTTTATTTGGCTTTTGAAACCAATTCATATGTTGTACCTTCACAGCCAGATGGTAGCTCCCTGTCAGAGGTGGGTCACCTTATGTTACTGACGCTGGCCACAGTATGAGGGATCTTCTGCTCTGCCTGAAGGATTCAGGAATGCCTCACTGGCCATGCAGCCTTTTGGGAAACATTCTGGAGCATTAAGTCAGCAAGGGCACAAGGAGATATAAGGTGAAGAAATAAGCATGGTTTCTGGGTTAGTTTCCTGTTGAAGGAGTCAGAATAACAGAGTTGGAAGGGACCTTGGAGGTCATCTAGTCCAACCCCCTGCTCAGGCAGGAAGCCTTACACCATTTCAGACAAATGGCTGTCCAGTCTCTTCTTAAAAACTTCCAGTGTTGGAGCATTCACCGCTTCTGGAGGTGGGTGGTTCCACTGGTTAATTGTTCTCACTGTTTCTCCTTAGTTCCAGGTTGCTTCTCTCTCTGGTTAGTTTCCATCCGTTGCTTCTTGTCCTGCCTTCAGGCGCTTTGGAGAACAGCTTGACTCCCTCTTCTTTGGGGCAGCCCCTGAGATACTGGAACACTGCTATCATGTCCCCCCTGGTCCTTCTCGTCATTAAACCAGACATACCCAATTCTTGCAACCGTTCCTTCTATGTTTTAGCCTCCAGTCCCCCTGATCATCTTTGTTGCTCTTCTCTGCACTCTTTCTAGAGTCTCAACATCTTTTTTACATCATGGTGACCAAAACTGGATGCCGGATTCCAAGTGTGGCCTTACCAAGGCCTTGTAAAGTGGTATTAACGCTTCACCTGATCTTAATTCTCTCCCTCTGTTGATGCAGCCCAGCACTGTGTTGGCTTTTTTGGCAGCTGCAGCACACGGCTGGCTCCTATTGAAGGGATTGTCCACTAGGACTTGTGAGGTCCCTCTCACAGTTGCTACTATTGAGCAAGGTAGTAGTAACTGTGAGAGGGATCTCGGAGTCCTAGTGGACAATCACTTCTAGTCTTCTAGTCAGGCCTTCTAGTCTAACCCCCTGCCACAAAGAGGAGGTGACCCCCTGCTACCATATTTCCCCCCAGTCCTGCTTTTCACTAGACGAGACAAAACCCAGTTCCTGCAACTGCTCTTCGTTGTGGCACATCCATTGCCTGGAATTCTTCAGCTAATAGAAGAAATAGCTTTATGAGCCCCAACCCGCTGCCAATTAAAGAATATTTCTCCTTCGTCTGCCTGTGTCGTAAGGCTGAAAACGGTCACCAGTCACTTTTATCCCGTGCCGTGGAATTTCGAACGGCCACTAAGCAAAACTTGTAAGTCGAGGACTAACTGTGTTTGGGGTTTTTTTTTCTTTTCTGCTCCTTTCCCCACTTTTTTTTGAGATACAGGTAGTCCCCGGCTTACGACCACTTATCAAACTGTTCAAAGTTCTGACAGCCATGGGGGGAGGTTATTTATGATCTGGATTCACAGTTCCTATAGTCCGGGTGGGGGGGGGAAGAAATCCTTGATCACATGACCACACTTCAGTCACTAGACAACCAGGTCCTGATCGCAGCGCCCAGGGGTCATGTGACCCTGTTTTATGACGGTTTTGCCAAACTGCATTGCCCCTGGCAAACCGCGACTAACGACCAGCTCGAAAAAATGCCTTAAAATTGGGTCACTACATGAGTTGACCTACTTTATACAATCATCACAAGTTACGCCCGGGCTGGGCAGGCTCCATTATAACCATAATGCGAGGACTACCTTCAGTGATCAATATCCTAACCCATATTTCACACTTAAAACTAGATATTTGGATAATGCTTTTCTCCACCCCATTTTTGTTACAATTCCTAATACTGAATTCACTGACGGCGTATCCTGCAGCCTGGTTTCTATTGGTTTCGCTGCTGTGACGAGACCATATAAGAATATAGGATGAGGGGAGCAATAAATGCACTGAGTGCTGATTTAACCCACAGCAAGGCAGCTTTTGTGCACGACAATAATTATTAGCAATTATTAACTTCTACGGCCTTGAAGTAATGATAGGGCGGTTGGAAACTGAATTTTCCAGTTTCTTATATGCATATTTTAGCATTTTTTATACTGATGTATTTTTTTCTACTTTTTAATTCTTTGTGGCCCGCCTTCTCTAGGCTGATCTTTGAGCAGTGTCAACATTTGACTGACTGATCTCAGTAGCTAGAATTGCATCTTCTAAGACTTAAATAGGAGCCAGCCATGTGCTGCAGCTGCCAAAAAAGCCAACACAGTGCTAGGCTGTATGAACAGAGGGATAGAATCAAGATCATGTCAAGTGTTAATATCCCTTTACAAGGCCTTGGTAAGGCCACACTTGGAATACGGCATCCAGTTTTGGTCGCCACGATGTAAAAAAGATGCTGAGACTCTAGAAAGAGTACAGAGAAGAGCAACAAAGGATTAGGGGGACTGGAGTCTGAAATATATAAGGAACGGTTGCTGGAATTGGGTATGTCTAGTTTAATGAAGAGAAGGACAAGGGGGGACAGGAAAGCAGCCTTCCAGTATCTCGGGCTGCCTCAAAGAAGAGGGAGTCAAGCTATTCTCCAAAGCACCTGAAGGCAGGACAAGAAGCGACGGGTGGAAACTAATCAAGGAGAGAAGCAACCTAGAACTAAGGATGAATTTCCTAACAGTCAGAACAATTAACCAGTGGAACAACCTGCCTCCAGAAGCGCTGAATGCCCCAACACTGGAAGTTTCTAAGAAGAGACTGGACAGCCATTTGTCCGAAATGGTATAGGGCAGTGGTTCTCAACCTTTTTCAGGTTGAGACCCCACTTGCCCCACCCATGCGTGCCGCGACCCCGATCCGGGGGCACCCGCGCGCGCACGCAACAGGTCGATCCGCGCATGCGCGGCGCGCGCCGGAAAAAAAAATCAATTTTTTTTTAAAAAACAAAAAAAACAAAAACAAAATGGCGGACCGCGACGGGCGGATCCGCGCATGCACGGATCGGCCCGTCGTGTGCGGACCACGCATGCGCGGATCCGCCCATCGCGGTCCGCCATTTTTTTAAATTTATTTTTGTTTATTTTTTTTTCGGCGCGCGCGCGCCACGCATGCGTGGATCGGCCCGTCGCGCGCACGCCGTGCATGCGCGGATCCGCCCATTGCGGTCTGCCATTTTGTTTTTTATTTTTTTTATTTTTTATTTTTTTATTTTTTTAATTTTTTTTCGGCGCGACGGGCGGATCCGCGCATGCGCGGCGCGCACCGAAAAAAAAATAAAAAAAATAAAAAAAAATAAAAAAACAAAATGGTGGACCACGGTGTCCGACGACCCCCGTGAAACGGTCGTTCGACCCCAAATGGGGTCGCGACCCATAGGTTGAGAACCGCTGGTATAGGGTTTCTTGCCTGAGCAGGGGGTTGGATTAGATGACCTCCAAGGTCCCTTCCAACTTTACTACTACTACTACTACTATTATTATTACTACTACTATTATTATCAGTAGTAGTAGTAGTAACTTTTCAGCTGAAATGTAAAGTATTGCATGGGGAATGTTAGAAGTATATCCTGACTTGTCCTGATTTATCTTTTTAATGACCACTAGAAGAGAATATTTGTAGTTCAGTGTCAAATTAGCCAGCTAGGTAACATCATCAGTGCTGGAAGAGAGCGGGGATTGCTCTCTGTTTCTGTTCTGTAGCTTGCCCTACCAGTATTGCTGGTGGGAGTGTTGTTTTTCTCTGCGTAGTTCCTTGATTAGGTTGTTGTTGACTGCTGGATTGTTTTTCTGATCTGGTAGTTCCTTGATTAGGGTATCGCTTACTATCATTTGTGGTCTGGTTGATTGCAGTATTAACTTGGAGCATGTCATGAAAAAAGATAGGAGGAGCAGCTTATCTAGATGGAAAAGAGGCTCCAGATTATTTTTGGAATGAAATTGAGTCATGCAAGTCTGGGCAGCATTTGAACAGGACACCAATGGGCTTGGAGTTGATGGAATATATACAGGAGAGGTGGTGGTCCTCCTCCTAAACGTTTTCATAGAATCATAGAATCGTAGAGTTGGAGGGGACCTCCCGGGTCATCGAGTCCAACCCCCTGCCTGAGGCAGGATTCCCTAAACCATCCCAGACAGATGGCCGTCCAGTCTCTGCTTGAAGACCTCCATCGAAGGGGAGCTCACCACCTCCTGTGGCAACCTGTTCCACTGGTTGATCACCCTTACTGTTAGAAATTTTTTTCTAACATCTAATCTGAATCTTTTCCCCTGCAGTTTCATCCCATTGTTTCTAGTCCTTCCTTGGGCAAGTGAGAACAGGGCTGATCCCTCTGCACTGTGACAGCCCTTCAGGTATTTGTAGACAGCTATCATGTCTCCTCTCAGTCTTCTTTTCTGTAGACTAAACATTCCCAATTCCGTTAACCGTTCCTCATAGGACATGGTTTGTAGACCGTTCACCATCTTGGTAGCTCTCCTTTGAACCTGCTCCAGTTTGTCAGTGTCTTCCTTGAACTGGGGTGACCAGAACTGGACACAGTACTCCAGGTGAGGTCGGACCAAGGTAGAGTAGAGGGGAATAATAACTTCACATGATCTGGACTCTATGCTTCTCTTGATACACCCCAGGATCGTGTTTGCCTTTTTTGCAGCTGCTTCACACTGTTGCCTCATGTTCAATCGATGATCCACTAGGACACCGAGGTCCTTTTCACATGTACTGCTGCTCAGCTGGATTCCTCCCATACTATATGTGCTTTTTTCATTTTTCTTACTCAGATGTAGTACCTTGCATTTTTCCTTGTTAAATACCATTTTATTAGTTGCAGCCCATTGTTTGAGTTTCTCTAAACCTTTTTGAATCCTTTCTCTCTCTGCTCGGTGTTTGCAATCCCTCCTAGCTTTGTGTGTGGATGATACTCAGGTATCTAGAACAGGGGTCTTCAAACTTGGCCCTTTTATGACTTGTGGACTTCAACTCCCAGAATTCCTCAGCCAGGCAAGGTTGCCTACCCCTGGACTAGGAGGCTCACCACTTAGAACTGGAGGACGTAGGACAGGGGTAGGCAACCTTGGCTCTTTTATGACTGGTGGACTTCAACTCCCAGAATTCCTGAGCCAGCCACGCTGAGGGGGAAGGGAGAGGTTTCCATGCTGAGCCAGGCTGGCTCAGGAATTCTGGGAGTTGAAGTCCACCAGTCATAAAAGAGCCAAGGTTGCCTACCCCTGTGCTAAGCAGAAGACACAATAAACCACATTACGGCCGTGGCATCATCAAACACGAGGGCCTCTTCTGTTTCTCAGTTGTAAACATTCATCCCACGTGCGAAGCTGCCTCATGCCACTAGCTAGAGTCACATATTCTGCTAAGTCAGGATTTTATAATCATGACTGGTTTTATAGGCTACAAATCATCCAGCTTGTTTACAGAGTTATGACATAAAAAATGGATTTGCACAGCACCTGAAGCAAAGCACAAAACAGCCAGGTTGTAATCTGTTATACATAGGAACTACTCAATGTAATCCAGTCCATCTTTTTTACGCTCTCTGGGCTTGTTAGATTATAGTCCCTTCCGATTTCAATTCATATTTGGGCTGTATGGAGTTGTCTCTCATGTTAGTTTCCCTAATTTTATGAAATATATAGAAAAGCAATGGGGCCCATCCTGGTTTCTCATGCAAGCCTCGATCCTTAATTGAAAGCCTTCAGTTTTGGTGGTTTCTTGTGAAGGTCAAGGGGCAACCTGCTAATTGGGTTTGTCTCCCCCAAAGCCGCCTTTTGGGTCATAATAGGCTTAATATTCTAGACTGGGGGTAGGCCACCTTGGCTCTTTTATGACTGGTGGACTTCAACTCCCAGAATTCCTGAGCCAGCCATGCTGAGGGGAAAGGGAGAGGTTTCCATGCTGGCTCAGGAATTCTGGGAGTTGAAGTCCACCAGTCATGAAGGGGACATAGTTCCCCCATGCTGGCTCAGGAATTCTGGGAGTTGAAGTCCATGAGTCATGAAGGGGCCATAGTTCCCCCAACCTGGCTGAGTAATTCTGGGAATTGAAGTCCACCAGTCATGAAGGGGCCATAGTGCCCCCATGCTGGCTGAGGAATTCTGGGAATTGAAGTCCACCAGTCATGAAGGGGCCATAGTTCCCCCATGCTGGCTGAGGAATTCTGGGAGTTGAAGTCCACGCGTCATGAAAGAGCCAAGGTGGCCTGCTCCTGGTCTAAATAGTTTTAAAGCCTTTTGGCCCACGGAGATTAATCTTTTAATTTAAGAACAGCCTTCTTATCTTAAAGTCTGAACGCTGGAATGATTTTAGTCGAGTGGTTTGGAGGGATTAATATATCCATGGAAACACCACTTTTAATTGTTTGAAAATTATGCGTCTAGCCACGGCTTCATTTGCTCAGGCTACGATGCTGGTGTAGACACTTTGAGAAGATTCTGATGTTCCAATTAGGCCTTGTAACATTTACCGCTCGCAAATTATACCACTGCTGGAGAACTCTCGACATGTTTGAAGCAAATTGTTTTATGAAGTGTCACTGTGCCATTTTTAAAATGTAGTCTTCGTTCAGCACAAGAATCTATTTGTGCCTTGGCCGCTAAGGTGTTAATTAAGATAATTATTCTCTTTTACAGGGTTGCGTAGCATCTGGCTAAAATTAACAGGGCCTTGATGAATATTTGAAGATGCTTTTTAAAAAAAATTATGGTTAAAGAAAGAAGCACTTCTTGCGACTGGAGAATAGTGATAGAAAGAAGAGGCAGAATTCGGTTTGAAGAATGAATGGAGATAAAATAATTGGATAGGATTTTGCTTATGTTTTTGGCTTCAGTGGAAGTACGAGACAAAGCTTGTTGTTTTGAGACATCTCGTAGAACATAAAATAAAGAATAATAGGATTGGAAGGGACCTTGGAGGTCATCTAGTCCAACCCCCTGCTCAAGTAGAAAAACCTATACAATTTCAGACAAATGGCTGCCCAGTCTCTTCTTAAAATCTTCCAATATTGGAGCATTCACCACTTCTGGAGGCAGGTTGTTCCTCCCTGTTAGGAAGTTTCTCCTTTATTCCAGGTTGCTTCTCTCCTTGATTAGTTTCCATTGTTTCTTGTCCTGCCTTTAGGTGCTCTGGAGAACAGGTTGACCCCCCCTCTTCTCTATTTATCTCAAAATTAAAAAAAGATTCAGAATGGCTATCCCTTTGAGGACATAAATTATTGGATACTAGAACAGCAAGAACATCAGACATAGCTGAAGAACGAAATAATCTTTTAAGAACCCAAAATAAATGACATTATGAATTATTGGAAGTTAGAACAGCAAGAACATCAGGAATAGCTGAAGAACCAAATAATCTTTTAAGAACCCAAAATAAATGACATTATTTATGAATTATTGGATGGTAGAACAACAAGAATATCAGGCATAGCTGAAGAACCAAATAATATTTTAAGAACCCAAAATAAATGACATTATTTATGAATTCTTGGATGTTAGAACAGCAAGAACATCAGGAATAGCTGAAGAACCAAATAATCTTTTAAGAACCCAAAATAAACATTATTTATGAATTATTGGATGGTAGAACAACAAGAATATCAGGCATAGCTCAAGAACGAAATAAACTTTTAAGAACCCAAAATAAATGACATTATTTATGAATTATTGGATGGTAGAACAACAAGAATATCAGGCATAGGTGAAAAACCAAATAATCTTTTAAGAACCCAAAATAAATGACATAGTTTTTAATCTCTCTCCAAATGGAGCATTTGTGAGGGCAAGTTAATTTCTTCTTTGAGTCAATCCAGTCATATTCCTATGTTGATTGTCAATAATGGAGGCTATATTTGTGTGTGAAGTATTGAGTTGTGTATTTTTGTGGCTGAAAGTCTTTTTATAAGTTCTGAGAATATGTGGAGAGTGCTTTTAAGGCATGTCATCTTTGCAAGCATCTGCAGGCTTCCCAGCAAGTAATTTGCAGTGCAGCTGATGAAGCTAAAGTAAACATGCCTTTTGACTGGCTCAGGCAACTGTGTAACTTCATTTGCATTTTGCAAATTAACCATGGAAGATAATTAGTTTTCTTTTTGGAGAATGTAATTAAAAACTGCTTAAAATACCGTATACTGCCTTTGCTTCAGGAAGGGAGATTCTGCAGTTACTTAACGTAAATGGAAATGGAGGTTTAACTTTATTTTAGAAAAAGTAAAAATAAAAAAAGGACCGATTTTGTCAATCCTGGACTGAATCTATAGGCAGCATAGGTTTTTTTTTTTAAAAGAAGTGTCTGTGAAAGGATTTAAATAGCATGAGAAACATTTGGTTATAATCTAAGGTGTTAATTCCGCTGAATAATTCATGTGCAAATTTAAACCTCATCCATTCCTTCTACAAGGATCATAGAGAAGTTCAATCTGGCTTTCTCCAGGCTTTTGAAGCAATCTCTGAGATAAATTTACGGTCTACAGGTAGCCCTTGATTTACTACCAGTAAGTGCTGGTGCCAGTTTCAACTTTAGCAATTCAATCTTGTAATCTTCTAAGGGTTAGGGGTCTTCAAAGTTGGCCCTTACATGACTTGTGGACTTCAATCCCAGAATTCTTCAGCCAGGCCATGCATGAGAAAAATGTAATAGCAGTATGAACTCAGCACTCGAAATCCAGTATTGGAAGAATCTCAAACTCTCTAGTTCTCCCTGTTTTCCACTTGTTACATAAATCGTATGAGTAAATTTGTAATTTGTATGTGTGTGGGTCTATATTAGGACTCAGGTGGGATGTTCTGCTTTATTTCTGCCTATTTCTGTTGAAAAAGTTGCAAATTCAGGCTTTGTAGGGAAGAGAAAGGGAATAGATTTCATTGGTTAATTCTTCTTTCCAGGGTTATCTATATATATATCTATTATGTGTCTCCTATCTATCTATCTATCTATCTGTATATCTATATCTATATATCTATATCTATATCTATATCTTATCCTATTGATGAGATAGTCACACAATTTTACCAGATTGTGATTTTTCTCTCTATATCTATCTATCTATCTATCTATCTATCTATCTATCTATCTATCTATCTATCTATCTATCTATCTATCTATCTATCTATCTATCTATCTATCTATCTATCTATCTATCTATCTATCTATCTATATCTATATCTTATCCTATTGATGAGATAGTCACACAATTTTACCAGATTGTGATTTTTCTCTCTATATCTATCTATCTTATCTCTCTGTATGTCTCTGTCTCTGTCTCTATATCTATATATTATCCTACTGATGAGATAGTCACACAATTTTACCAGATTGTGATCTCTCTCTCTCTCTCTCTCTCTCTCTCTCTCTCTCTCTCTCTCTCTCTCTCTCTCTCTCTCTCTCTCTCTCTCTCTCTCTCTCTCTCTCTCTCTCTCTCTCTCTCTCTCTCTCTCTCTCTCTCTCCCTGTCTGTCTGTCTGTCTGTCTGTCTGTCTGTCTGTCTGTCTGTCTGTCTGTCTGTCTGTCTGTCTGTCTATCTATCTATCTATCTATCTATCTATCTATCTATCTATCTATCTATCTATCTATCTATCTATCTATCTATCTATCTATTCTGGTACAAACTGTGTGGGTAGGGGAGAGTGAAAGAAACTTTTGGAAACTATCCCGGGCAGGGGACAGATCAACCATCCAGAAAGGAAAGGAAATGACAACATTTGTCAATTTTGGGCTTTTTCCCAAACGAAGTGACCTTGGATATGATAGTGTTATGCCAGCAATTCAATAAACCACTCTACTTCCAGGTTGGTAACCACAGAAGTAATTACAACATCAGGTTGAATTCTGCTTTCTTGGCACGTATGACTAAGTTGAGTCTTCCAGGGAATGGACCATAATCCTTGCTGTCTTCAACATGCTCATTAGCTGCTTAAAACCTCTCTTGACTATTGGACTTGCGGGTTGTATATAAATACAATACCACTGTCATTCAGTATAATGACTTTTGGGGAGGCAAAAGTCCTGGGTTAGGCGTTTTTGGCTGCAGCTTTCCAAGGAGATTTGTTAGCGTTGGCATTTTCAACCCATTCTGGTTAGCTTTGCCAACAATCTGATGCAAGACACACAACACAATTGCCCTTCTAGACATCTTGTCTGCTTTAGTAGGCTTGCATTTTTAGCTTGGTTTTTTTTAGCCATTATAACTTCTAAGTGCCTTTTTTTTTTTTTGGTTATCCCTTGTACAATAAGGAACAACAAAAGATTTCTGTAAATGTTTTAAATTTTACACCTGTTTATCTTGACAACAGGTAGATGAAGCCGCTACACGATAAAATAGTTGCACACGTATGATGGTTCCTTATCATATTTGAATTACTGGGGTAGCTTTTTTGTTGGGGGAAAATTGTGCTGAAACACATAAAAATGACTTATGACTGTAATTGAGCCCAGACTTAACAAGCCCAGAATTATGGTTATCAGTCGTTGCAGTCCTTAAGCAGATCATCACATGATCAGACCCAATTTTAGCAGATTGATTGTGGCCATCAAACAAATGCTGCAATTGTTAAATGAATCCATTTTACCCATGGGTAAACCAGAAGTAAATGCTGGAAAAACTGGCAAAAAAAAAAAACCCATCAAAAATGTTGTTCATGTGACTGTGAATGCATGGATTTGCCAAGCAGAAAACGTCGCTGTGTTACTCATTTTTTTGATTAGGTGGCATCATTAATAGATAGTGTGAATGCTTCAGACATAATATATCTTGACTTCAGACTTCAGTCGCTAATATAAACCTGTTGACTGGCATGACGAGTAAGCGGGTAGTGGTTATTGAAATTGGATTGAAGTATGCGGAGAAGGGTTTACAGGGATCACATGAAGATCATGTGAAACTCTACCACCCTTTCCCAAACCTTTAGTAAGACCACATTTGGGGAATATTGCATCCAGTTCTGGTCACCACAATACAAAAAAGGATATTGAGACTTTGGAAAGAGGGCAGAGAAGAGTAACAAGAATGATTAGGGGACCTGAGGCGTAATATGTACGAAGAACGGTTGCAGGAATTGGGTATGTCTAGTTCAGGGGCAGGCAACCTTGGCTCTTTTATGACTCATGGACTTCAACTCCCAGAATTCCTGAGCCAGCCATGCTGAGGGAAAAGGGAGAGGTTTCCAAGCTGAGCCAGGCTGGCTGAGGAATTCTGGGAGTTAAAGTCCACCAGTCATGAAGGGGCCATAGTTCCTCCATGCTGGCTGAGGAATTCTGGGAGTTGAAGTCCACAAGTCATGAAGGGGCCACAGTTCCCCCATGCTGGCTCAGGAATTCTGGGAGTTGAGATCCACGAATCATAAAGCGGCCTAGGCCTAGAGCAGAGGTAGGCAACCTGGGCTCTTTTATGACTCATGGACTTCAACTCCCAGAATTCCTGAGCCAGCCACGTTGAGGGAAAAGGGAGAGGTTTCCAAGCTGAGCCAGGCTGGCTCAGGAATTCTGGGAGTTGAAGTCCACGAGTCATTAAAGAGCCAAGGTTGCCTACCCCGGGTCTAGTTTAATGAAGAGAAGGATGAGGGGTGACATGATAGCAGTCTTCCAATGAGGGACTGCCATGAAGAAGAGGGGGTCAACCTTTTTTCCAAAGCATCAAAAGACAAGATGAAAAATAACCAAGGAGAGAAGCAAGCTGGAACTAAGGAGAGACTTCCTAACAGTGAGGATAATTAACCAACGGAATAGCTTGCCTTCAGACATTGTGGGCGCTCCATCACTGGAGGTTTTTAATACTGGAAGAAGCCAGAAATGCCATCTTTTGAAGAATGGACGTTGAAAGTCATAAATTTGGCAGAAATGGCTAAAATATCGGCATATTTGAAGGACCGCTCAAATGAACAACATATGTTAGACTGGAAACATTGGATAGACTACATACATACAAGAGAAACACCAATCAAAGAAAATGTATCTGGCTTATAGTTAAATCTTGTCATACAGAGGGAAGAATGTTTACAAATCTAAATCGAGTGTATTAACTTGGATAGCAGTTAACTTGAATTTTTTCCTGGTTTACATGTACAAATATATATCTTTAAATAATAATAATAATAATAATAATAATAATAATAATAATAATAATAAAAGAAGAGACTGGACAGCCACTTGTCTTAAATGATATAGAGTCTCCTGCTCAAGCAGGGGTTTGGACTAGTGGATCTCCAAGGTCGCTTCCAACCCTTATTATTCTCTGTTCTATGGATCAGTCTCAGGACAGCTTCTCTTCAGCATTCCAATGAGTGATTTAATAGAAATATAGTAGAGGCACCTCTGATTACAGAGTGAAATTAATCATTCCTGTGTTGGGACACTGTAGGAGGAGAACTCTTGTTAGGTTACACTGGAAAAACCAGCAATCTGGTAGGACCTTTTCTGATTTAATACATGCAGTTGAAAGGGGTCAGCTTTGGTGAGATGTATGTCACTTAAACAGATTTTGTTGCAGAGTCCACTTAAGCCTTGGCTGGCTCATAACATCAAACACTGATTAACTGGATAACACAAATGAGAGAGAGAGAGAGAGAGAGAGAGAGAGAGAGAGAGAGAGAGAGAGAGAGAGAGAGAGAGAGAGAGAGAGAGAGAGAGAGAGGAAAACAAATCTGCTTATCAGTAAACCTGGTTGACAGGTTTGGGCAGTTCTGTTTACTTTTGATGAATGCCGACAGCTCTGGTAAACATCACGGGAGAGGTCTCCTCCAAGATCCGGACTCCATCAGATCTCCCTGATGAATACAATAATTGTAAATACATTTAACCCACTCTTGATTTGGCTCCAGTAACTGATTAACCATAGCTGCTGGATCTGATCCAGGCATTGCAAATAATAGCTTTTGATCTGGGCTATTATGCCAGCAATCTGCCAGGCTACCGTGGGTTTCAGGTGTAAAATTCAGTGCAAGGTCAAGATATCAGCGCTTGTCAGGAAACTGTGCCGGAAGGAATAAAGTCAACACTCAAGATGCAGGCCCTCAATAATCTGTATGGTTGTAGTGGCTTGACCATAACAAAAATAACAGTTGGAAGGGACCTTGGAGATCATCTAGTCCAACCCTCTGCTCAGGCAGGAAACCCTATACCATTTCGGACAAATGGCTGTCCAGTCTCTTCTTAAAAACTTCCAGGGTTGGAGCATTCACCGCTTCTGGAGGCAGGTGGTTCCACAGATTAATTGTTCTCAGGAATAGGAATTAATTGTTTTCAGGAAAATTCTCCTTAGTGTTCCAGGTTGCTTCTCTCCTTGATTAGTTTCCATCTGTTGCTTCTTGTCCTGCTTTCAGGGGCTTTGAAGAAGAGGTTTAATTGTTCTCACTCCCTTAATTCCAGGTTGCTTCTCTCTTTGATTAGTTTCCATCCTTTGTTTCTTGTCTTGCCTTTTGGTGCTTTGGAAAATAGGTTGACCCCCCCACCCCTTCTTTGTGGCAGTCCCTCAAATAAACACATACTAATAGATTTGAATCTGCCTTTTTTTTAGTCCACCTAAAACCAACCCCCCCAAAGAAGTATTTTAATTAGCTTAAGAGAAGCTTTAGAGACCACAACATCACATATTTTGACAATGTCTCCACTGTAATGCCAAATAGACTGTGAATTTATTTACGTGCTTTTAAAGTACATCTACTTTCCTAACATGAGACGGGCTTGTTCCTTCGGAGGCAAATTGTCATTTATTTCAATAGACGTTCTGTCCAGTGCAAATTGGTAGTGGAAATCAGGAACAAAGTTCAGGGAACAGTGTTAACTCGTCTGCAGTCCCAGTCTGAACTGGGTTTATTTTACAGATGGTGGTTTATGCTGTTGTGCATTTTAACCTTGGTGCGGTGTGTACTCGGCGTGCCGGGCAAATCTGTGGAAAAAGACACCCAGGCTTGATTCTAAAAGGATTTTAGCTCTTCATTTTCTAAACGCTTTTAAAATGTCTTTTTTGTTGACCTTGCTAGTAATTAACACATTGCCAAGAATTAAGGTTAGACCAGCGGTTCTCAACCTATGGGTCGCGACCCCATTTGGGGTCAAACGACCGTTTCGCAGGGGTCGCCGGACACCGCGGTCCGCCATTTTGTTTTTTGTTTTTGTTTTTTGTTTTTTTTGTCGCTCGCGCGCCGCGCATGCGCGGTTCGGGCCGTCGCACGCGCACCGCACATGCGCAGATCGGCCCGTCGCGGTCCGCCATTTTGTTTTTTGTTTTGTTTTTTTATTTTACTTCTTTTTTGTTGCGCACGCGCTGTGCATGCGTGGATCGGGCCGTCGCGCGTGCGCCGCACATGCGCGGATCGGCCCGTCACGGTCCGCCATTTTGTTTTTGTTTTGTTTTTATTTGTTTTTGTTTTTTTTCGTTGCGTGCACGCCGCACATGCACGGATCGGGCAGTTGCGTGCGCGCTGCGCATGCTTGGATTGGCCCGTTGCGGTCCGCCATTTTGTTTGTTATTTATTTTATTTTATTTTTCCATCGCGCGCGCGCTGCGCATACGCAGATCAGCCCGTCGCGGTCCGTCATTTTGTTTAAAGTGGATTTATTTGCTCGAGGTTAATATATAGCTTTGCATTCACATGATTAATACATATTAAGCTTCCGCCTGCTGCTTCAGGGACTCCCTCCAGCCACCTCCTTCTCTGTCGTCCCCTTCTTCTCTCGCCCTCCATCTTTCCCAGCATCAGGCTCTTCTCCAGTGAATCTTTCCTTCTCATTAGGTGGCCAAAGTATTTGAGTTTCCACTTCAGGATCTGGTCTTCTAAAGAGCAGTCAGGGTTGATCTCCTCCAGGCCTTCCTGTCCTCTACCATCTTCTGGAGTCCCTTGAAGCTCATGCCTGCTGCTTCAGGGACTCTATCCAGCCACCTCCTTCTCTGTCGTCCCCTCCTTCTCTTGCCCTCCATCTTCCCCAGCATCAGGCTCTTCTCCAGTGAATCTTTCCTTCTCATTAGGTGGCCAAAGGACTTGAGTTTCTTCAACTTCAGGATCTGGCCTTCTCAAGAGCAGTCGGGGTTGATCTCCTCCAGGACTGACCGTTTGGATCGCCTGGCAGTCCAGGGGACTCGCAGGAGTCTTCTCCAGCACCAGAGTTCAAAGGCCTCCATTCTTTGGCGCTCGGCCTTTCTTATGGTCCAGCTTTCACAGCCACACATTGCAACTGGGAAAACCATGGCCTTGACTATACGCACTTTTGTTAGCAGGGTGACATCTCTGCTTTTGAGTGTGCTGTCTAGATTTGCCATGGCTTTCTTTGCCGGGAGCAAGCGCAAGGCGATCCAACCGGTCAGTCCTGGAGGAGATCAACTCCGACTGCTCTTGAGAAGGCCAGATCCTGAAGTTGAAACTCAAGTCCTTTGGCCACCTAATGAGAAGGAAGGACTTCCTGGAGAAGAGCCCGATGCTGGGAAAGATGGAGGGCAAGAGAAGAAGGGGACAATGACAGAGAAGGAGGAGGTTGGAGGGAGTCCCTGAAGCAGGAGGCGTGAGCTTCAATGGACTCCAGAAGATGGTAGAGGACAGGAAGGCCTGGAGGAACGTGGTCCATGGGGTCACGATGGGTCAGACACGACTTCGCAACTAACAACAAAAAATTTGAAATTGCTGACCTCTGCCTCAAAATGTTGGCCAGGGAATCCACACGGCTTTAAAAAAACCTTCCTTTAAATTGTAGGCTGCTAGAGTAGGTTGGTTTCTGGCTTAGTGGATATAGGAAGTTTTTCCTCCCTCATTTTGGCAGAGAGCAACCCAAACACAGCCTCATTAAGGGCTGAACTCGTAGATATTTGTTGCATCTCTGCAGAAGGCGTGCAAATTTGCTAGCTTCACCTTTTTTTATATATTAATGACAGTCTTGGCTCACATAGGCAGTTTTCAGTGCCACATCGCTGCAGTTTTGGCAAGCGAAAGGTGGAGATTCAGATTAGGCAAGGATAAAAGGACTTGCCGATGTGAAGGCGAGTGGGCGGAGGAGCCCCTTCAGAAAATTTTGAGATGGCAGTTGAGTGTTACTATATAAAAAAAAATGACTTCTTTTCATTTTAAGAACACAACAAGCTTCTTGTTGTCTTTGTCTCCAGAGCAGAAATAATGTGTAGCTCTTTGTCAAAATCAGAGCTGGTTCAGAAGACTTGAAGACACAGTTGTAGCAGTTAGATACACATAAACTATAGTGTCCGTCACTTGAAAGGCAAATTTTAATCTACTTCAAAGAACTGGTGGCTGCTATTAAAGAAATAAAAAAATGAACAATCTATCCAGTGTGTGCAGTTTTGCAAATAACAGTCTAGCTGAGATGCCGTATTAAAATCAGAACACTCCCAAAAAAGTATTATCTTGTAAAGAGCTGTAGCGATACAGCAAAATTGTCAGAAACACCAATGCATAATAAAGTTTTAATACGGTGTAATTAACATTTGGAAGTGTTTACAGATATATTTATTCCTGCCCTGCTTGCTGTAGCTGTAAAGTCTGAGGAATCATCTTGATTTTTTTTTAAAAAAAAAATTTCTTACTGCTTTAACGTTGGCCATATTGAACGAAGAAATCTGCCTTTTTCTGACAGAGTTAGTCCTTCGCTTACAATCATTCATTAAGTGAGGATTTGAAGTTACAGTGCCACTCACAAAAGTGGGACTTAGGACTATTTTTCTCACTTAAGTCGAGGATGATATGTATTCTTCGTTTGGGTGTCATGATAAAACACACACAGAGAGAGAGAGACACACAGACACAGACACACACACACACACACACACACACACACTGTCCTTTCAGGTATGGGTGAGTTGTCTTTGGAGATTCTCAAGTCATTCAAGGCCTTGGTTGTCCCCAAGGTGCTTTTTCATGAGGCAAGTGGATTTTTTGTTAATTTCTTTGAAGGCATTTCCCTTCTCATCCAAGAAGCTTCTTCAGTTCGTCTTCAGAATTGAAGAAGCTACTTGGATGAGAAGCAAAACATTTTCAAAGGAGTGTCGATGGAGATTCTCCACCATCCAGGTCATAGTTCTCCCAAAGGTGTTTTTTTTTTTTCCAAGAGGCAACTGGACTTCCTTTGTTTTTCCTTTTTTCCACCATGTTGTAGAGCAGGGCTTTTCAACCTTTTCACCCATTGTACCACTTTTAGGATAAGGCAATGTCTGAGGACCACCAGTCACCTAGCAAGGTGTCAAAAACCTGATGACCAAAAAAAAAAAAAAAAGGGAAAAAAGTGATAAAGTACAGGTAGTCCTCGACTTACAACAGTTCACTTAGTGACTGTTCGAGGTTACAATGGCCCTGAAAAAAGTGCCCCCCAAGCCACAGCCGAGCAAGACGCCTGCCTGCCCGCCCGGCGGTGCTCTTCCTCCTGTCCGAGGTTTCCATTGTTGTGAGCATTTCTGTTGAGGAGTGGCGGGTGGGGTGGGGGTGTGTGTGGTTTTTATTCCCCCCCCCGTCTGCTGGGTGGTTGCAGCAGGTTTTGGTCCCTTCACATGACCCTGGGACACTGTGACTGTCGTAAATATGAATCAGTTGCCAAGCATCTGAATGTAAATCACAGGATCCTGGAGAGCTTGCAACATTCCAGCTGATCGGCGCAAAGGCCCATGTGAACCGGCAGGGGGGCACCCGATCCCGTGCGCTCCTGACCGAGGCCCAGCAACTGGGATCCTGGGCAGAGACCAGCCTCGCCTCGCTCAGGGTGGTCCACATCTCGGGGGAGGCAAACAAGAGAGCAGACTTCCTGAGCAGGTCAACCGTGGACCACTCGGAAAGGCGTCTGCACCCGAGGCTATTCAGGGAAATCACCCACAGATTCGGTCTTCCCATCGTAGATCCGTTTGCATCCAAGACAAACGCACAATTCCCGTGGTTCTTTTCACGCTTCCCAGTTCAGGGGGCAGAGGGAGTAGATGCCCTTCGGGCTCCAGGGTCGGACGGCCTACTCTACACCTTTCCCCCTCTCTCCCTTCTCCCAGCGGTCATCCTCAGGCTTCTCCAGGAGAGGGCTGAGGTTCTCTTGGTAGCCCCTTTCGGGCTGCGGAGACCTTGGTTCGCCAACCTAGTTGGTCTTTCCCAATCGCGCCCTTGGAAAATCCCTCCGGACCGAATATCACTGGTCCACGGGGGCCTGACTCCCCCGGACCCTCAATGGCTCCAGTTAGCCATTTGGCACCTGAACGCCGGCTCTTATCCCAGCAGTCCTGTTCCCCAGGGGTCATTGACGTAATTCAGTCATCCCGTAGGCCGGCTACCAACTGCATCTACGATGCCACGTGGCAGAATTTTTGTCGGTGGTGTTCTGCTCATCAACTACCTTTATCGAAATTAACCGTCTCAAATATTTTGGACTACTTACTGGAGGGGCTGAATAAAGGATTGGCACCTAACACTTTGCCCAGACAGGTGACGGCCCTTTCTACCTTGCTTTCTTGCAATACTGTTAACTCTCTGGGTCAGCATCCCTTGATCCGTTCTTTCATGAAGGGCGCCACTAAATCCCTCGTGGGAATTACTTCGGGTTCTTCAGGCTCTTACCAAGGCTCCTTTCGAACCTCTCAGTTCGTGCGACTTGAGGTCCTTATCCCTTAAGGTCACCTTCTTAGTGGCCATTACTTCGGCCCGGCGTATTTCTGAGGTGGCGGCTCTCTCAATCAGGGAGGATCTGTGTGTTTTTTTACCGGGACCGGGTCACCCTTCGTTTAGACCCCACCTTTGTCCCCAAAGTTAATTCTCTTTTTCATAGGGCCCAGGATATCATCCTTCCGGATTTCTGCCCTAATCCTTCCCATGATCTGGAACGTCAATGGCATTTCCTGGACATCCGCCGGGCTCTCCGTTATTATATCAAAAGGACGGCTGCCTTCCGCAGCTCTGAGGCACTTTTTGTCTCCTTCCACCCGTCTTCCAAGGGTCGGAAGGTCTCGGCCTCCACAATCGGCCGATGGATAAGAGCTTGCATTGCGGGGGCGTACTAGTCCGATTCCTTGCCGGTTCCACGTCGTGTCACGGCCCACTCTACGCGTAGTGCGGCCACTTCCGTGGCCTGGGCCACGCAGGCTTCCATCGAGGAAGTATGCAGGGCGGCCCATGTGGTCTTCACCGTCGCTGTTCGTACAGCATTATAAACTGGACAGGTACGCATCTGCCGAGGCATCCTTTGGCAGGAGAGTTCTCCAGCAGGTGGTGCCTCGCGACACGGTTCCAAACTTGCCTGCTTCCCTCCCATGGGACAAGTGGGCTTTGGTATGTCCCACTAGTGGATTATCCATCTCCGGTGCTGGAGAAGGGGCGTTGTCTTACCTGAACGCCGTTTCTCAGCACGGAGATGGATAATCCACACCCAGTTGGGTCCTTAGGCCTAGGGTTAGTTTCTGTGAGCCAACACGTCATGCTGTCAGTCAGTAGCTGCGCCCTCGTCGAAAACTGGGGAGACAGGCCCAGGACAGGCATGGCAAGTTGGGCTGACTTGATCTGATTGGGCAGGGGGATTAAATTAACCCATTAGTGGATTATCCATCTCCGTGCTGAGAAACGGCGTTCAGGTCAGACAACGCCCCACTTCACTGAGGGTCGCATCAGCATTGCGGTTGCCCTTGGGGGGGGGACCGGGTGGGTGTGGCCTACTGAGCGGGCGTGGATGGAGTGGGTGTGGCCTACTGGGTGGGCATGACCAGCTCTACATCGTTCGCGTCAAGGATGCCTGTGGGGGGCCTGGGCAGGAGTGGGACAGATCTGAGGGTCTCTGGCAGAAGGGGGTGGGACCAGGGCAAGTGCCAAGGCATGGTCCCTTTCTTCATTCCTCACAAAGGGGGACCCCCTCCCCAGCATGCACCCAGGGGGTGGAGCCGACGCGGCAGGAGCTGGTTCCTCGCTGTTTCCAGACGACCTTGTGGAGCTAAGACTGAATGCGTTTCAGTATAGATGGCCGCCACAAAATTGTACATTGGCTCCCGGCCAGCCTGGGCCAAGGCAGCGGGGGCCGTTCCCTCACTGTTTCCAGGATGGCTTTGCGGGCCACACCAGTCCTCGTGTTTGACATGTTCTGAGTTAGACGGTCCATAACCAGACCAGGTGGCACCTTCTTGATATCTCAGTCCAGCTCAATAAGGAATTGTTGGTAAGCATTTGTCGTTTCTGAGCCAACTGTGCATTCATTAATTTGAACCACTTTCCAGCCCACATTTAATCAGTCTTCTCTCCTTAGAGATTGTAGTGTCCTTGGTGAGGTGGCAGCCGTGTTTTTGCCACTTGACAAGGATGTCCAGATGGTGTCTGAGACCGTAATGCGCTGCATAGACTTTTAAAAGCAATAAAGCATGTAAAACAACACAGGTTGAATTCTATGAAAATAAACACATGGAAGACAAAGTAAGTGATCAAGAGGGTTTTAGGGCTCCAACTGGTGAGGCCATCTGTGTGATGTCTAGTAAATAGTCTTTACAGAATTTGGAATAATAATAATAATTATTATTATTATTATTATTAGTAGTAGTAGTAGTAGTAGTAGTAATAGTCAATTGCAAAAGGCGGCCTTACTGGGAACCGCTTCCATCCTGCAACGAGATCTGTAATACCATCAAACATCCACGTCTGCCCATCCCAGGTCCTGGGTAAGGACTCGATAGGTAGACAAAAATGCCAAATCCAGTCTGAACATCTGGCTGACTGCTTTGATCAATAATAGTAACAACAACAACAACTGTCATCTCTGTCTTGTCTATCCATCCATCCATCTTATCTGCTATGGATCAACTGTCATGTATATATGTCCGTCCGTCCATCCATCCATCCATCCATCCATCCATCCATCCATCCATCCATCCATCCATCCATCCATCTATCTTATCTATCCATCCATCCATCCATCCTATCTGCTATGGATCAACTGTCAAGTCCATCCGGCCCTCCCTCCCTCCCTCCCTCCCTCCATCCATCCATCTATCCATCCGTCCCTCCCTCCCTCCCTCCCTCCCTCCCTCCCTCCATCTTATCTATCCATCCATCCTATCTGCTATGGATCAACTGTCTGTCTGTCCATCCGTCCATCCATCCATCCATCCATCCATCCATCTTATCTGCTATGGATCAACTGTCATGTATATATGTCCGTCCGTCCATCCATCCATCCATCTATCTTATCTATCCATCCATCCATCCATCCTATCTGCTATGGATCAACTGTCATGTATATATGTCCGTCCGTCCGTCCTTCCATCCATCCATCTATCTTATCTATCCATCCATCCATCCATCCTATCTGCTATGGATCAACTGTCATGTATATATGTCCGTCCGTCCGTCCATCCATCCATCCATCTATCTTATCTATCCATCCATCCATCCATCCTATCTGCTATGGATCAACTGTCAAGTCCATCCGGCCCTCCCTCCCTCCCTCCCTCCATCCATCCATCCATCTATCCATCCGTCCCTCCCTCCCTCCCTCCCTCCCTCCCTCTTATCTATCCATCCATCCTATCTGCTATGGATCAACTGTCTGTCTGTCCATCCGTCCATCCATCCATCCATCCATCCATCCATCCATCCATCTTATCTGCTATGGATCAACTGTCATGTATATATGTCCGTCCGTCCGTCCATCCATCCATCCATCTATCTTATCTATCCATCCATCCATCCATCCTATCTGCTATGGATCAACTGTCATGTATATATGTCCGTCCGTCCGTCCATCCATCCATCCATCTATCTTATCCATCCATCCATCCATCCTATCTGCTATGGATCAACTGTCATGTATATATGTCCGTCCGTCCGTCCATCCATCCATCTATCTTATCTATCCATCCATCTTATCTGCTATGGATCAACTGTCATGTATATATGTCCGTCCGTCCGTCCATCCATCCATCCATCTATCTTATCTATCCATCCATCCATCCATCCTATCTGCTATGGATCAACTGTCATGTATATATGTCCGTCCGTCCGTCCATCCATCCATCCATCTATCTTATCCATCCATCCATCCATCCTATCTGCTATGGATCAACTGTCATGTATATATGTCCGTCCGTCCGTCCATCCATCCATCTATCTTATCTATCCATCCATCTTATCTGCTATGGATCAACTGTCATGTATATATGTCCGTCCGTCCGTCCATCCATCCATCCATCTATCTTATCTATCCATCCATCCATCCATCCTATCTGCTATGGATCAACTGTCAAGTCCATCCGGCCCTCCCTCCCTCCCTCCCTCCATCCATCTATCCATCCTATCTGCTATGGATCAACTGTCAAGTCCATCCGGCCCTCCCTCCCTCCCTCCCTCCATCCATCTATCCATCCTATCTGCTATGGATCAACTGTCAAGTCCATCCGGCCCTCCCTCCCTCCCTCCCTCCATCCATCCATCCATCCTATCTGCTATGGATCAACTGTCAAGTCCATCCGGCCCTCCCTCCCTCCCTCCCTCCATCCATCTATCCATCCTATCTGCTATGGATCAACTGTCATGTCCATCCATCCCTCCCTCCCTCCCTCCCTCCATCCCTCCATCTTATCTATCCATCCATCCTATCTGCTATGGATCAACTGTCTGTCTGTCCATCCGTCCATCCATCCATCCATCCATCCATCCATCCATCCATCCATCCATCCATCCATCCATCCATCCATCTATCTTATCTATCCATCCATTCATCCTATCTGCTATGGATCAACTGTCAAGTCCATCCATCCCTCCCTCCCTCCCTCCCTCCATCCATCTTATCTATCCATCCATCCTATCTGCTATGGATCAACTGTCTGTCTGTCTATCCATCCATCCATCCATCCATCCATCCATCCATCCATCCATCCATCCATCCATCCATCCATCCATCCATCCATCCATCCATCCATCTTATCTGCTATGGATCAACTGTCATCTCTGTGTCTGTCTGTCTATCATCTCTCTCTCTCTCTCTCTCTCTTAGCCCAAACCTCCTTTAAAGACACAACAAATACTGTGTGTCCAAGAAAGAATAGTGGTGCTGCTGCTGCTGTTCCCCAATGGGTTTTTTCTACCTTACATACCTCTGTCTTATAGTATATGAGATAAATTTGTCAAGCAGCGCCACCTAGAGGATGATTTAAAGCATGCTTGTTTCTAAGAGGGCACAACTTTTCTTCAAAACAGTTGTGTTCTTGGCTCTTCCAGTGCCTGCACAAAGTCATAAGCCTGCAATATTTTTTAGCTAATTTGCAAGAGAAATCTGGGAGTCGAAAGGATCTGCTGCGTTTTTCAGTTTCTCTGGTACATTCTTGGCAATAATCCAGAAAAGGAAATTAATTGCATGGGTGTACATAGGCATACACGCGGGCATGTATGGAAGGACTTGGTGAAGCGGTTTGGTCTTTAAAACATTCCTGGCATTTTATTAATTTACGGAATGAGGGTTTTTCTATTGCTCTAATCTTTCACTTTATATCCCTGTATATGCTATAAAATGTAAAACTACATTCTGAAGTAATAATGCAAGATTTCTCTCTTAGCAAACTCCAGAATATATTAACTAGGGGGGGGAAACAACATATTAACCTATTATTGTAAGAATCAGATGAATGTTGTCAAACAGATGATAAATTGTGGATTTAAAAATTTCTGTAGAGAAGGGAAAATATGAGTGGTGTAGCCAGCTTTATTTCTCCCACAGGGAGGCAGTATAGCCACACAACAGTGTTATTTGCAATGGTCACATGGATATAACATTTCCATTTTTTAAAATTCTGGTATATTAATTTTTTTGCAGGACTCTTAATACAGAATATACATTCCAATTCTGCTGCTATACATTTACATACTGTTCATTTAGTGACGGTTTGAAGTTACAACAGCACTGAAAAAAGTGACTTATGACCATTTTTCACACTCAGAACCGTTGTGGCATCTCCAGGGTCACATGATTAAAAACCAGACAGTTGGCAACTGACTCGTACTTATGACAGGTGCATAAACGGTGATCCTCTTTTATTACCTTCTGACTACAAAGTCAATAGGGAAGCCAGATCCGTGTAACAACTGTGTTACTGACTTCACAACTGCAGTGATTCACTTAACAACTGTGGTAAGAAAGATTGTAAAATGTGGCAAGACTCACTTAACAACTGTCTCACTTAGCAACAGAAATGTTCGGTTCAGTAGTGTCATAATTTGAGGATTACCTGTACTGGCCAAGATTCAAACTCTTTTGTCAGATAAATAATAGGGGTTTTTTTTTAAAAAAAAATTACATTCCGTAATAGATATATTGCATCAAATGCCGCGTATCTCCCCAAATTCCATTTTAAATACCAAATATTTAAAATGTATTTTGTTTTCTTTCTGGAAACTTATGTGAATTTGGTTGCCTTGTTCAAAGATGACTTTTTTCCCAATATAGGCCAGGGGTAGGCAACCTGGGCTCTTTTATGACTGGTGGACTTCAATTCCCAGAATTCCTGAGCTAGCATGGGGGAACTATGGCCCCTTCATGACTCGGGGACTTCAACTCCCAGAATTCCTGAGCCAGCATGGGGGAAACCTTTGGCCCCTTCATGACTCGTGGACTTCAACTCCCAGAATTCCTCAGCCAGCATGGAGGAACTTTGGCCCCTTCATGACTCGTGGACTTCAACTCCCAGAATTCCTGAGCCAGCATGGGGGAAACCTTTGGCCCCTTCATGACTCATGGACTTCAACTCCCAGAATTCCTTAGCCAGCATGGAGGAACCTTGGCCCCTTCATGACTCGGGGACTTCAACTCCCAGAATTCCTGAGCCAGCATGAGGGAAACTTTGGCCCCTTCATGACTCGTGGACTTCAACTCCCAGAATTCCTGAGCCAGCATGGGGGAAACTTTGGCCCCTTCATGACTCGTGGACTTCAACTCCCAGAATTCCTGAGCCAGCATGGGGGAACTATGGCCTCTTCTTGACTCGTGGACTTCAACTCCCAGAATTCCTGAGCCAGCATGGGGGAACTATGGCCCCTTCATGACTCGGGGACTTCAACTCCCAGAATTCCTGAGCCAGCATGGGGGAACTGTGGCCCCTTCATGACTCGGGGACTTCAACTCCCAGAATTCCTCAGCCAGCATGGGGGAACTATGGCCCCCTCATGACTCGTGGACTTCAACTCCCAGAATTCCTCAGCCAGTATGGGGGAACTATGGCCCCCTCATGACTCGTGGACTTCAACTCCCAGAATTCCTGAGCCAGCATGGGGGAAACTTTGGCCCCTTCATGACTGGTGGACTTCAACTCCCAGAATTCCTCAGCCAGCA
This sequence comes from Bothrops alternatus, assembly GCA_034064705.1. Classification (NCBI taxonomy): domain Eukaryota; kingdom Metazoa; phylum Chordata; class Lepidosauria; order Squamata; family Viperidae; genus Bothrops; species Bothrops alternatus. The sequence goes on from JARGCV010000526.1 coordinate 305,454, forward strand.
TGGGGGAACTATGGCCCCCTCATGACTCGTGGACTTCAACTCCCAGAATTCCTGAGTCGGAATGGCTCAGCTTGGAAACCTCTCCCTTTCCTCTCAGCGTGGCTGGCTTAGGAATTCTGGGAGTTGAAGTCCACCAGTCATAAAAGATTGCCTACCCCTGGTATTGGTAATCTCCAACTAACAATCATTTGCTTAGTGACCATTTGAAGGTATAATGGCACTAAAAAGGTGATTTATGACCATTTTCCACACTTATGACTGTTGCCACGTCCCCATGGTCACGGGTTCAAAATGCTGGGGAATTCTGGGAGTTGAACTCCACAAGCCTTAAAGTTGCCCTTGACCCATACCATACCTGAGAGTTGACTTTCTGTACCTTCTCCTGCGGCCACTGCCTTCCTGGGTAATTTTAAAATCCAAAATCCATCCGCTTGAGACATTTTAAACGATGTCGTGTCTTGGCTACCTTTATACGAACTCTGCAGCAAGGGCTGGATGACTCAGCCTTTGTTTACCCATTTCTGCCCTGAGATTTCATTGTGCAACACGTGGCATGTTTTCCTACAAGGCTAAATACGTTGGATGGGAGCGATAATTTCTTCCCCTTTCTAGCATTTTGTAATCTGCGGGAATCTCTGTTCTCTTCTGAGTCAGTTTCGCTTTCATAAACCCGGCTTCAACCAGCGGCTTCCCCTCCTGAAGCTTCAGATGACTGTTCACACTTTTATCAGAAGAGATTTGAGTTTGGGACCCTTCCCCAGATTGGCTGGGTTCTGCTGACGGCACCTTAAAATACATTCTGCGGAGTTAACAAGCTGGTAGTCCCAAAGGTGCTTTTTCCAGGAGGCAACTGGACTTTCTTGTTTTGCTTTGAAGACATTTCGCTTCTCATCCCAGAAGCTTCCTCAGCTCTGACTGCATGGTGGGGAACGGAAGGATTCATGCTCCTTGCAGACCGCTGGTCCTTTGCCGCCTTTTAGAGCAGGCGTCTTCAAACTTGGCCCTTTTATGACTTGTGGGCTTCAACTCCCAGAATTCCTCAGCCAGCCTCCATTTTATGTGTTAGATTTAAGACGGGTCTTCAAACTTGGCCCTTTTATGAGTTGTGGACTTCAACTCCCAGTGTGCCTGGCAGAGGAATTCTGGGAGTTGAAGTCCATAAGTCATCAAAGGGCCATGTTTGAAGACCCCTGTCTTAAATCTAACAAACAAAATGGAGGCTGGCTGAGGAATTCTGGGAGTTGAAGTCCACAAGTCATCAAAGGGCCATATTTGAAGACCCCTGTCTTAAATCTAACAAACAAAATGGAGGCTGGCTGAGGAATTCTGGGAGCTGAAGTCCACAAGTCATCAAAGGGCCATGTTTGAAGACCCCTGTCTTAAATTTAACAAACAAAATGGAGGCTGGCTGAGGAATTCTGGGAGTTGAAGTCCACCAGTCATCAAAGGGCCAAGTTTGAAGACCCCTGCTTTAGAGGGTCGTTGAGGCCACTTGGGGGTTTACCTGTGTCCTCATGGGACTTTCTTATTCTTTGAAGACATTTCCCTTCTCATCCCAGAAGCTTCTTCAGCTCTGACTGGATGGTGGGGAGAGGGAAGGATTTATACTCCTTGCAGACAGCTGGTCCTTTGCCTTCTTTCAGAGAGTCGTTGAGGCCACTTGGAGGTTTATCTGTGCCCTCTCTCTAAAAGAAGGCAAAGGACCAGCTGTCTGCAAGGAGTATAAATCCTTCCATTCCCCACCATCCCATCAGAGCCGAGGAAGCTTCTGGGAGGAGAAGCAAAACATCTTCAAAGGAAAACAAGAAAGTCCAGTTGCCTCTTGAAAAAAGTACCTTTGGGGGCCAACCAGGACCTGGATGACGGAGAACCTCCATAGACATATAACAGGCTGGTAGCAGTCAATAAATTTGAGCTAAACCGAGATAATGTGGGTTGTGCTTCCAAGCATTGGGTCTGCCTTTCAGGGTTGGCCCCCACCAAAGCATTTACAACAGCAACTGACCCCTCCCCTTCTTTTTAATGTACACGCAGTCCTTGACTTAACAATTCATTTAGTGACAATTCAAAGTCACAACGGCACTGGAAAAACATATCTATTTCGACAAGCCGGCCTGGGATAGTAGCTCCGGTTCCAACAAGGCCATAATTGTTTTTAGGGGATTGAGTTTTTAAGATTATGTATTGGGTTTTTAAATGATTGGGCCAAATTATTTAATCTATTTTTAATAATTTTACTTTTGTATGTTGATGTTTTTTAATTGGGCTGTACACCGCCCCGAGTCCTTCGGGAGGGGGGCGGTATAAAATCGTAAAAATAAAATAAAATAAAATAAAAATAAAAAGTGACTTAGGACCATTTTTCACCCTTACAACTGAGGCAGCACCTTCCCCCAGGGTCACGTGATCAAAATTCATACTCTTGGCAACTGGCATGTACTTATGACTGTTGCAGTGTCACGTGATCCCCTTTGCAAAGCAAAGTCAGTGGGGAAGCCAGGTTCACTTTGACTGTGTGACTTAGCTTAACAGCTGCAGTGATTCACTTAGCAACCGGGGCAGGAAAGGTCATTAACACGAAACAAGATTCGCCTAAGAACTGTCTCGCTTGGTGACGGAAATGCTATAAGTTCCGTTGTGGTCGTAAGTCGAGGACTATAATTGCAAATCTCCATCTTGAGGTTCTGTAGAACATGGTATTTTGGGTTAATTTTTTTTTTCCTGAAAAGCAGAAGCTGCAGAACAGATGCTGTTTATTTCTGGTTCTCTTTCCCTATTTCATTTCTTGCAGGTGCCCCAGTTCTGGATAAGGTAAAAAAAAAAAAAAGTTGCTTTTCTTTACTATTCATATTTTCAAGAGCAGCCCTGTAAATAAAGGGATTGGAAGTCCACAAGTTTCCAGAGTTGAGAAACTCTGCAGTTCCTATTGTTACCAGGTATATTATTACGGTACATTGTGTAAGACCTTTAAGACCGATGTAAACACAAAAGACAAAAACATTTTCTAACATCTGTCAGTCTCTTGGGTGTGCAGAATGGATCTAATTTGGGCAGCAAAAGAGGGCGAGGCGTTTGAAGGCTGTGGCCCTGCTTATCATAGTATGTTGTGTTGCTTAAATAAACACTGACCCCCCTCCCCTTTTCATTCCAATAATCTGACTTTTTCTGGGAAAACTGGGTTTGGCCCAAGTGGAACACACAAAGATATAAAACCTGGTCTTTATCCGTCCTTATCGGAACACACTTGTTGTTGCCATAAATTCTTCTTTCTTACAGTCTATCTTTACTCGGGGTGTGTTTGTAGAATGACACCTAGTTTTGGCTTTGGTGATAGTGAGAGCAGAGAAAATGGAGAGGCATTGCGGTGAGTCCACAGCGAGACGAAATACAAACCTTCAGTTTTGCTTCAGATGCTGTAAATTGCTGGCTAGTCCTTTGCCCGGGTAGCTTTACAGCAGCCTTTTCGCAATTGGCATTCAAATTTTGTATTAGTTTATCAAAATATAAAGTAGAAAGGAAAGTGAAAAATAAGGCCAAAGTAAGGGAGGAAAAAAGGGACAAGGAAAAAAGGGCAGAGTAAAAGGGAAGAAAGAAAATGGAAGGAAAGAAAGAAAGAAGGAAAGAAAAAAGGAAGGAAAGAAAGAAAAAAGAAAAGGAAGGAAGGAAGGAAAGAAAGGATGGATGGATGGAAGGAAGAAAGGAAGGAAAGACAGGAAGGAAAGAAAAGGAAGGAAGGAAGGAAAGAAAGAGGAAGGAAGGAAGAAAAGAAAGAAAGGAAAGAGAAAGAAAGAAAGGAAGGAAGGCATTGACTTCTGACTCTTTTTTAGCACAATAGAATATAGGGTAATAACATACAGCCTCAACTTTTTGCTTTGACATAATAATAATAATAATTATTATTATTATTATACCCCACCTCAAGCACAAAATCCAGAAACTTGTTTCCAAATAGAAACAAAATTGTGTTCTTTTCTTTAATCAAAGCAATCAATTTGGCCATCTCGGCTAGCTCTTATCAATTTTTGCAGGCATTCGTCCATTGTGGGAATTAAAATACGGTATCTTTCCATTTTTTTTGTGCACAGAACATCCTTGCTTCAGCAACCTATTCATAACTTCAACGTCAGGATGACATTCCAAGTGAATTTTATTTTTTTAAAAACAACAACAGTCCCTTTAGTCGCTGAAATCCACTCTCCCACAAAATGACAGTTCTTTTCTTGGAAAAACGGCATTCCCCCAGCCAGGATGAACATTATTTGCAAGAATATAATACAGCCCAGTGATAATTTGGCTCCAAAGTTTTGTTTGCGTGCTTTGTAAAAAAAAGGAAAGGAAAAAGACTCTCAAATCAATAGCCTGACTTTTTTGGCACATTCATGTTGTCGATGGGCGGCCTTACAAATTTGATTAACAACTAAGTAAATGTTTTTGGCAGTTCTTTGGAAAGAGTTTGGTCTTCAATTCTTCTTAGGATTTTTTTTTATTTTTTTTGGACTTCCTGGTGTAGTTTGTAGACAGGGAATTCTTGTGTGGTCTCTATTCCAAGTGGAGTCCCAAGTCTGACCCTGCTATTTTTTTTTTTTAATAGCTGGTATGTCTCCTGCTCTGGTTGGAAAATCAAAATTATGGATGTTCCCACAATTCGTAGCTATTTTTGTCCTTGCCTTCGCCTTTTGTTTTTGCGTTTTGCCGCTTTTTAATGCTGTTTATTGTTGCGAGCTGCCCAGAATCGGTTAAAGAGATGCGTGACCTCCAAAGGGAATGAACAAAGGAATAAATACATATTTTTATTTTGCTCTTTGTCCTTTACAAATGTTTTACGATTGCGTATCTCCGCAGTAATGATAGGTGAACCATAAAAGCCTGTGTGGTAATAAATGGGGGTGGGGGAGAGCTTTAATTATTGTGCTATCCTAATTATCTATCATGCGACTTGCAAGGGATGGTGTGACAGTTGTTAAGTACATTTTTTCAGTACCTTCATAACTTTGAATGGTTGCTAAACAAGCGGTTAAGGTCCTGGTATTTGCTCCCTTTTATAATAAGGCCCTTTAACTTCAAATATGAAATGGTAAATTTTCAACATGCGTCCTGTTTGCAAAAGGACAGGGGCGATTGATCAGACTATTTTATTTATATTTTTTATTTCTATTTAATTCATTTGAATTTGTGTATTTGTAACCCACCCTACAGGATTTTTAGCAGCAGATGAAAATATTTGTAGCTGAGGGCTGACATGTGAGGGGTCCTTAGTGGTCTCTGAGCTGGGCTGTTTTTTTTTTTTTTTTTTTTTAATAATTTTTTTATTAAAATTTTTTATAAAAAACTTTTAACAATTATAACATAGTAACCTATTAACTCAACTGAAAACAAACAAATTACATAATAAAAATAAACAATACAAAGAACTGCTCGGAACCCCCCTCCAGAACACCCTCCACCAGCCCACTCCTCTTGTGTTTTCGCTCCTCCTCCTCGCCATCCAAAACACTAGCTACAATTCTACCGAGCATCCTACAAAAGTTATCTAATCCCTAAGCCCCCAACTACAGTTGAGAAACATAAGCTAACGTATATTATCTCCCTCCCCCCTCCCCCCCCCGACTTCCCAGAATGAATACAGGGTAAAAACACAAGAAACCCCACTAAACTACTATGTTAAACTATTTATCCATATATCAAATCTAATTCTTTCAACTGATATTTCTTTTGCATATAATCAATCCATTTCTTCCAGTCCATCAAAAACGTTTCATTTGAGTGGTTCTTCAGGTATGCCGAAATCTTGGCCATCTCCACAAGATGGGTAACTTTTAATGTCCATTCTTCAATAGATGGTATTTCAGATGACTTCCAATATTGTCCCACCAACAGTCTTGCAGCAAGCTGGGCTGTTTTCTTGCAGACGTTTCATGACCAGACTAGGTAACGTCATCAATGCCAAAAGGAAGGGAAGGGGGCCTTTGCTCTCTGTTTATAAACCAGTGGCTTGTCCTCTCCATGTTGGTGGGAATGTTCTTGGATTGGTCCCTTGATCAGGGTGTGTTGTGTACTTCTGATTGTTTGTCTGAGTTGGCAGTTCCTTAAATGGGGTATTGTTGGTAATGAGCAGATAAAACCGAAGGGATTTGCGACAGAAAATGAACCGCCGGAATTCAGGCTGAGTTGCCGAAGCTGAAGACAATTGTGCGGTGTGGCTTTTGACAGCGACACGCCCGGTGGTGACAACAGCGGCCCCCGAAGCTTCCCTTTCCCACAGCCCTGTTGACTAACTCCAGAGATGTGACACACAACTCGGGTTTTGTGAATTTTCCTCTCCTTGCGTCACCGGCTGTGCTTGCAATATTCTGCTCTGCTCTCCTTCAGCTCTCTTTTAGGAAAGGTTAGTTAGTGGAAGAAAAAATGAAAAAGAAAAAGGAAAGAAAGGTTGGCAGCCTTCAAGAATAAATTGGAAGATATTTTTCTTCACCGTGGACCATAATTCGACCACAATCCATGTGGAGAGGGTGGAGTGTGAGCAAGCAGGGAAAAAAAAACACCATAAAAAGTGGGAACTCTTCTGCGATTGTATTAATTGAGCTGGTGCCGTGTTTCCAGCACACGAGGAAATGCATATGACCTTTTAATTATTTTTTAAGCTGCTTAACTCTCCGCCGTGTTTTTCCAAGCACAGCCACGGAACTAGATTGAAGGCGGTGCGTGGCCTGATCCCTTGCAGGAAACCATGGGCTTCAGATTAAATCCTGAATTAGAACTGACATAAAATTCAGGTTAGGGACAAATCTTTCGGCCTTTTGAACATCTCACCGCAAAGCCCCACGCAGTTTTCTCCAGTTTAGGGCAGGCAGTGCTAGTCTTGAAAAAGTAATAATAATAATAATAATAATAATAATAATAATAATAATAGTTGGAAGGGACTTTGGAGGTCATCTAGTCCAACCCCCTGCTCAGGTAGGAAACCCTATACCATTCCAGACAAAGGGCTGTCCAGTCTCTTCTTAAAAACTTCCAGTGTTGGAGCCTTCACTGCTTCTGGAGGCAGGTGGTTCCACTGGTGAATTGTTCTCACTGTTAGGAAGTTTCTCCTTAGTTCTAGGTTGCTTCTCTCCTTGGTGAGTTTCCATCCGTTGCTTCTTGTCCTGCCTTCAGGCGCTTTGGAGAAGAGCTTGACTCCCTCTTCTTTGGGGCAGCCCCTGAGATATTGGAAGGCTGCTATCATATCCCGCCCCTCGTCCTTCTCTTCGTTAAACTAGACATATCCAATTCCAGCAACCGTTCCTTATATGTTTTAGCCTCCAGTCCCCTGATCATCTTTGTTGCTCTTCTCTGCACTCTTTCTGGAGTCTCAGCATCTTTTTTACATCGCGGTGACTAAAACTGGATGCCGTATTCCAAGTGTGGCCTTACCAAGGCCTTGTAAAGTGGTATTAACCCTTCACCTGATCCTGATTCTATCCCTCTGTTCATGCAGCCCAGCACTGTGTTGGCTTTTTTGGCAGCTGCAGCACACGGCTGGCTCCTCTTTAAGTTAAATTAACTTAACTTAAATTAAGCAGGGTTGGAGCTACTACTGGTTGAAGGGCCGAGCAACAGAAGCTCTGAGGAACCCCGCACTCCTCCTAAGCAGTTGGAAATACATTTAGGAAGAAGGCAGTAGAAAAACTAGATAGCTCTTGTCCCGCTCTTACCCCACCCCAAAAACAATCCATCAAACATTGCATGTGTCTGTGAAGTCATCCAGGAATCAACTTCTTGAAGGAGAATTTTCTTCTCTGCTTCTTCCGAATTGAATCACAGAAAAGAAGAGCAGAGCTGGAAGGGACCTTGGAGGTCATCTAGTCCAACCCCCTGCTCAGGCAGGAAACCCTATATCATTTCAGACAAGTGGCTGTCCAGTCTCTTCTTAAAAACTTCCAGTGTTGGAGCATTCACCGCTTCTGGAGGCAGGTAGTTCCACTGGTTAATTGTTCTAATTGTCAGGAAGTTTCTCCTTAGTTCTAGGTTGCTTCTCTCCTCGCTGAGTTTCTTGTCCTGCCTTCAGGGGCTTTGGAGAATAGCTTGACTCCCTCTTCTTTGGGGCAGCCCCTGAGATAATTTGGAAGACTGCCATCTGGATTGCAGATTGAACATCTGGATTGTTGTGAGATAAACCCAGAAAAGCTGCCTTCCCCTCCAGGATCTTAAGGGAGACATCCGTCCGTCCGAAAGCTTTCTTTCAAATAAAAGAAGGGAAAATAAAAAAAGAAAAACAATTAGCAGGCACCTTGCTCAGACCTCTCTGACCAGCTTTTGTGTACAGGTAGTCCTTAAATTGTGACCCCCAGATTGGATTACAACGTCTTCCTGAGCCCATCAGGCTGAGGTATTAGGGGAAACTGAGGAAAGCAGAGACCGGCTCCCTCCTTAAGCTTCGGAGCAACAAAATGAGTAATTCAAAAAAGGTACTCAGAAATCCTGGCCAGGGAGATTACAATCTCTTTTAGTGCTTTACACAACAGAGCAACGTGTGATCCCAGCTTCTCTGATGTCACTGCTTGCTTTCCCCCCCTCCCCCCCTCCCTCCCCCCTTGAGCTTAACCAGACCCTGTTAACGCTGCTGGATCTATTCCTGCCTTTAAGATCCCTGGAAGCAGGGATTTATTTAGCAAACTACCTGTAGTAGTAGCATCCCTACTAATCCTTGGGCTCCCTGACCGTGTCAGAACAGACCATGGCCCTTAAACACGATCCGAAGGCCCGTGGAAAGAGATCCTTGGCCAAAAAAACATGAAAATGGTTTGGGATCTGGAGCAGCATCTTAACAGGTAATGACCAAGTGGGTTGTATTGGTGTAGTTGCTTCTTACAGGTCGGCTGTATCTTCCTCCGGTTGCTTTTTCCAGCGCTGGGTTGAAAAGACCGACTCTCTTGACGCGAGCTGAAAGAAAATAAAATCAAGCCCGTCGTTTACATCTCAAGGGTGTCCTGTTCAATTGGCCGATCCAGTTGCTTTCTCAGGAGGGGAAGCAGGACAGATCGAGCGCCGGTTGAATTGGACTGCCCAGAGCCAAGCTTTCCTCTTAACGCCTTTACAAATGGAATTTCCGTGGTCGCCGTGAGAACGAAACTTCATTCTCCTTATTGTCGGGAGTAATTGCCCACTCTATATGCCTTTTCTCTTTTGCTGGCACACAACGGTTGTCAAACTGACGCAGCCTTCGGGGGGGGGGTTCGAGGTGTATCTGGAAATGCCAGTCTGTGGGACTGAAAGGCTTTTCATCTTCCTTGGAAATCTTAACTATTTTAGATCAGGGAGCATTCGCAGTTGCCAATACGGAGGGGGGTGGGGTGTCCTCGACTTACGACCCACAATTCGGCCCAAACTTTCCATCGCTAAGCGAGACAGTCCTTAAGTGAGAGTTGCCCCACATTAACGGCCTTCCTTGTTAAGTGAATCGTTGCAGTTTTTTAGTCGGTAACAACGGTTGTTAAGCGAATCTGGCTTTCCCATGGACTTTGCGAGTCAGAAGGCCGCAAAAGGGGATCACATGACCCCCCCCAAGACACTGCAACCGTCCTAAGTACATGCCAGTGGCCCAGCCTCTGAATCCTGATTCATGACCGAGGGGAGGCTGCAATGGTTGTGTGAAAAACGGTCCTCAGGATGTCCCTTTTTTTTCCAGTGTCGTCGTAACTGTGAACGGTCACTAAAACGAACTGCTGTTAGTCAGGGACTTCCTATAGGTGATTCCTCCCATTCACGTCTTTTATTTTTTTCCTTTCTTCTCGCCTTTCAGCCCTGGAGAAATGGAGCAGATCTTGATTTAAACCATGATTTGTTCTGTGCTGTGTAATTGGCTGAGCTGGTGCTCCTGCTCGGCTTGATGCAGACGTCTAGCCAAAGCAGTAGCAGAAGTTAGTTTTTCTGGAGAAAGTAGACTTAGGACTTGTAGTATATACTCCTGCAGTGGAGGGTAGATTAATTTAGGAAGCTTCCCTGCCCTGTGTTTGAAAAGCTGAGATCCGTTATGCAGTAGAGCAGGGGTAGGCCACCTTGGCTCTTTTGTGACTCGTGGACTTCAACTCCCAGAATTCCTGAGCCAGCATGGCTCCGCTTGAAAGCCTCTCCCTTTCCCCTCAACATGGCTGGCTCAGGAAATCTGGGAGTTGAAGTCCACCAGTCCTAAAAGAGCCAAGGTTGCCTATCCCTGGTATAGGGTATATGTGGTATAGGACAGGGATAGGCAACCTTGGCTTTTATGACTCTGTGGACTTCAACTCCCAGAATTCCTGAGCCAGCATGGAAACCTCTCCCTTTCCCCTCAGCGTGGCTGGCTCAGGAATTCTGGGAGTTGAAGTCCACGAGTCATCAAAGAGCCAAGGTTGCCTACCCCTGCAGTAGAGTATTATACGTTGAGTCTCTTTGTTAAAGGTTACTGTCCATGGTAGAAGAAGCTGCAGGATGCAACTTCCGTTCAGCCCGTGCTTAGGACTATCCATCCTTTTCCAAGGAATCGGTGACTGTTGCCCAGAAAGAGGAGGATTGTGGGTAGAGGCCAAATTGCTTGTGCTATTTTCCAGAAAATATATACTGTGGTTTCGCTTGATATTTGATAAATGTAGCTGCGAGGCATCCTTGGTGCTCTCTGAACTAGATTGTTTTCTTACAGACGTTTCGTGACCCAACTAGGTAACATCATCAGTGCTAGAAGGGAGGGGGGTTGTGGGGAGGAGGAGGAGGAGAAAGGGAGGGAAGACGGAATGGATGGGGGGGAGGAGGAGGACTGTGGGGTCCTTAGTGCACTCTGAGCTTGGTTGTTTTCTTGCAGACGTTTCGTGACCAAACTAGGTAACATCATCAGTGCTAGAAGGGAATGGGGTTGCAGAGAGGAGGAGGAGAAAGGGAGGGAAGATGGAATGAATGGGGGGGAGGAGGAGGAGAACTGTGGGGTCCTTAGTGCACTCTGAGCTTGGTTGTTTTCTTGCAGACGTTTCGTGACCCAACTAGGTAACATCATCAGTGCTGTTGATGTAACCGCTTTTGCTACAGGCCCTGCATTGTTGAGCATAATATGTAGGGATGTCTGTAGAGAGAAAAAAAAACACAGGGATAAGTAGGAATGAAAGCGTGGAGTTGTTTGAAAAGAGTTGGTGTAACCACGCTGGGTTGCAGTTGTGTTTAAGATAGTAAAAGGATGGGACTGCTACCAAAAAAAGCACTCTGGAAGAATGGAAAAAACCTGATGGAGTGTAGCACATCGGAACAGATTAAGGAAACTAAGGAGGTGATGGAGAATATGAGTTTGAAACCGATTTAAAAAAACATACATTACGCAAAATGCAGAAAAACAGTACGCCAAAGGAACTGAGGACACGAAATAAGAAATTGGTTTTTGAGATATTAATTTCAAATCTATGCATTGTAGAGTTGTATACCCAGCATCCATTCCAAAATGTCTACATTCTCAGCCAATGAAACAGCCCTGACTTCATACAAATATTCAGGTTCTCCATCAACACCCGCCGCTAATGCTATCTTGTTATATATATATTTATATTTCTGTATTCATTTATCCATCAGTGCATTCCACAGATCAAGGGGACTTAACTGTTCGCTCGGCATGACCCATAAACGTTATTTTATTTCCGTCATCACCCATTCATTCCATACTACTATATTTAGGAACTATCCTTCAAGTCAATAGTCATGAAAAGCAGCCCCATTATTCAGGCCTATTCACTTTGTCATTCAAAATCAACAAAAAAAAATCAACTTTCTGCCTTACACTCACGTATTTCTAAAACAAAAAATCGCTTAGGTTTAAAGAGTTCTGTCTCAGATTATATTTTTTTAAGCAGTATATTAAAACCCTAATACTAAATGAAATTCATTTAGCACGGGTTTTTTTTTTAAAAAAAAATCTGTTTTGTTAAACCTTGGCACTTGAGAGGAAAAGTGAGCTGAGGGGTACTTGAGGGCTTGTCCACACAATGCCTTCACAACGGCGTAGTTGGCCAATTGGTCTAGTGCAGGGGGTCTCCAAAGTTGGCAACTTTTAAGACTTTGTGGACTTCGGCTCCCAGAATTCCTCAGCCAGCTGCGGAATTCTGGGAGCTGAAGTCCACAAGTCTTAAAGTTGCCAACTTTGGAGACCCCCTGCGCTAGTGCCTCTGAAAGGTTATTTGTGTCAATCCCCCCGGCCCCCGCCCCAGGGTCTATAGGATATATGGGAATTGTAGTCCATCCCCATAACCCACTGGAGAAAGTGGAATCTGAGCTGTGGGAAGTAAGAGAGGACTCCCATTTTCCCTTCGGGAACTTGAAACATCCTCATATATCATCTAACCATCATTGAAACCTAGAAGACATCCTTAACTAGTGATGGCTGGATGATTTTAAAAGATGCTTTTAAGTTTGCTAGGGTGAAGAGATATCTCATATCTATAGGTTTATGAGAAAAAAAATAAGAAAGGCAATTCTATTCTTTAACTAGGGGAGCCCCTTATTAGATTTTTATCTAATTTTTCTCTCCCACCTTTATTACTTGATCAGTAACTCAAGGTGACGAACATGCTTCTTCCTCCTATTTTCCCCATAACAACAAACCAGAGATAGGGCCTGGCCCAAAGTCACCCAGCTCTTCTCCCTCCCCCATGCCTAAGTCAGGACTAGAACTCACAGCCTCCTGGTTTCCAGGGCAGTAAATTAACCACTACACCAAACTGGCACTCAGTTAAAGTGAGGATTCCATGTTACCTGGATCAGGATCAAGATCACGTGAAGGGTTAATAGCACTTTACAAGGCCTTGGCGAGGCCACCCTTGGAATACGGCATCCAGTTTTGGTCGCCACGATGTAAAAAAGATGCTGAGACTCTAGAAAGAGTGCAGAGAAGAGCAACAAAGACGATTAGGGGACTGGAGGCCAAAACATACGAGGAACGGTTGCTGGAATTGGGGATGTCTAGTTTAATGAAGAGAAGGACGAGGGGGGACAGGATAGCAGCCTTCCAGTATCTCAGGGGCTGCCCCAAAGAAGAGGGAGTCAAGCTATTCTCCAAAGCTCCTGAGGGCAGGACTAGAAGCAACGGATAGAAACTAATCAAGGAGAGAAGCAACCTAGAACTAAGGAGAAACTTCTTGACAGTAAGAACAATTAACCAGTGGAACAACCTGCCTCCAGAAGCGGTGAATGCTTCAACACTGGAAGTTTTTAAGAAGAGACTGGACAGCCATTTGTCTGAAATGGTATAGGGTTTCCTGCCTGAGCAGGGGGTTGGACTCGATGACCTCCAAGGTCCCTTCCAACTTTATTATTATTATTATAAATCTTACATTTCTGCTTAAAAAAGAGACATAATTCTCTAAACTCTACAGGATTGAGTATTTAGCTAGCTAGAGGTTCATTCTGGCTGGAGAATTCTGGGAGTTGAAATCCACAAGTCTTAAAAAGTTGCCACGGTTGGACGTCCCTGCTAAAATTAGATGAATGAAAGTGAATTATCCCACATTCAGAACAAGCCTGATAGGGCTTGATGTTACTTTTGCCAGGACTCTTGATTTTATCACACCTCTTTTTAGGTGATAGATAGATAGATAGATAGATAGATAGATAGATAGATAGATAGATAGATAGATAGATAGATAGATAGATAGATAGATAGATAGATAGATATAGAGATAGATAGATAGATAGATAGGATGGATTAGTGAATGAAGAAAGAAAGAAAGAAAGAAAGAAAAAGAAGGAAGGAAGGAAAGAAAGAAAGGAGAAAGAAAGAGAAAGAAAGAAAAGGCATTGACTATTGACTCTTTAGTGGACTAGAATAAGGTACATACAACCTCAACTTTTTGCTTTGACATAAAATATATTAGCCATTTCTATAAGAAAGAAAGAAAGAAAGAAAGAGGAGAGAGAGAAAGAGAAAGAAAGAAAGAAAGAAAGTTTTTTGGATAGCTGCTTGTGAACAGCCCCCTTCCACCAGCTCCCAAATATTTCATTTCAGTTCCCTTGTGAATGATGTTGAAGCTGATGACATTATAACTAGAATACTTTGAAGAAAAAAAAACATGTTTAATTAAGCCCTTGGCAATTACATTCCTTGCTGTTTCCTCTAAGAAAGGCATCAGCCAGATGTGCTTCAGATTGACATTCATGTGACATAATTTAATGTCTTGCAAAGGATAAGATTCTCTCCCCCCCCCCAACACACACACACACACACACAAGGCAGAAGACCCAGGCGTGCAGTTTAAGCTCTGGAGGTGAAATAACCAGCAGAGGAATTGCGCCTGTCCAGATGACAGGCTGAGCGTTTGTGGCAATAAATACCAAAGCAGCAGCCTTGAAATGTTTTGACGCTTCCCATCTTTTCCTTCCTGAATTCTTCAAGACATGAAACGTGGGAAAATTTGCAGAGGGTTGTGGAAAAAAAAAACCTTTGCAGTAAATGTGGCAAGCAACACAAACAACCCGTTTCTATTGTGACGGGGAAAAAAATATAAAGGTTGGGTCAGTTTCTGTAAAGGGAAGTGACAGCCAAGACGTTTGTTGTTTTCTTGTGGGTTTTCTCCTAACTCTGCACTGTGTCATAGCTGCACGGCTAAAACAAACCAACAAACACCTTTTAAATGTTAAAAGCCAACTCAGGGCAAGAACTGATGTGAGTTTTGACACTTAATGCCCCACTTTAGAACTTCGCGTCCTGACAACTTCCACGTTGGTCCAGGAGATTTTCCTGCACGGGAACCTTCGTTCTTAAGATGTTTTGAATTATCCTGGCATTAAACCAGGGGTTCTCAACCTTGGCAACTTTAAGACTTGTGGACTTCAACTCCCAGAATTCCTCAGCCAGCTTTGCTGGCTGAGGAATTCTGGGAGTTGAAGTCCACAAGTCTTAAAGTTGCCAAGGTTGAGAACCCCTGCATTAAACCAAGGACGGAATGAAACAGTTTGCAACTGTAGCACTGCATTTGTGAACAGTTTTTTGAACATTTGAAGTGTGTTTGCTATTTTCTTAGGGAAATTTTTGCTCTTTTTATAGCACAAGCTGGCCTCAGCTAAGGAAATAATACCTTGATGACTAGATTAAAATGGGCATTTTCATTTTGAAGGGAGGGATTTTAAAAAAAAAAGGTTTTTGGGAACAAGGAGAGGGAAATCGGAATAGTTCAGGTAGTCCTCGACTTAACGACTGCAATTCAGCCCCAAATTTCCATCGCTCAGCGTTTTGCCGCCTCTTGCGACCTCCCTTTCCACCGTCCTTAAGCGAATCGCTGCAGTTGTTAAATTAGTCACACGGTTTTCCCCATTGACTTTGCTTGTCACCTGACCCCGGGACGCTGCAACCGTCGTAAATCCGAGTCAGTGGCCAAGCGTCTGAATTTTGATCACGTGACCCAGAGGGATGCCGAGACGGTCATTAAGTGTGAAAAAGAGCCTTGGAAAAAAGTGACTTGCAACCGTTTTCACCCTTGAAACGGTCGCAGCATGACCCCCCGTGGTCATGTGACCAACATCTGGTTGCTTGGCAACCGGCATTTATTTATGAGATGCCGTTTTTTGTGCACCTCTGATGAGCAAAGTCAGCGGGGGGGGGGGAACCAAAAATTCACTTAAAACATCTTCCCAACTGCAGCGAACCGCTTACCAAGACCGTTGTAAAACGGGGCAAAACCTGCTCAACCACTGCTTTGCTTAGCAACGAAAATTTGTGGTTGCACGTTGAGAACTACACCTGTAGTAGCAAGCAAAGCCCTTAAAGAGCCCCCCCCCAGCCTTTCCAGAAGACCACCCCAGGCTGCGTTGGAGGGGGGGAGGGAGGCGCTGCTGCTTTTCTGCCTTTCCTCCAGCGGCCATTAGAGGGCGCCCTCGGAGCGGCTAAGCAGCGGTTAGTGCCTTGCAGCCTGCAAGCCGGGGCGGGGGTGGGGGTGGGAGAGAAGAAAGACCCCTTCCCCATTTCCCCCCCCCACCCCGCGCACCGCCGAGCTCCTGCGCGTCCTTTCGCTTTCTTTTGCACGGCGGAAGAAATCCCTCCTGCTCCTGGCTTCCACAGGGACGGAGTGAAGTTGAAAGGGGGGGAGGGGGCTAGTTTGGAAGACGCCCCTGCTTGGACTGGGGAGGGGGCGACCCTCCTTCCCTCCCTCCTTTCCCTTCCTGGGGAGGGGGCTGCCTCCCTCCCTCCCTCTTTTCCCTTCCTGGGGAGGGGGCTGCCTCCCTCCCTCCTTTCCCTTCCTGGGGAGGGGGCTGCCTCCCTCCCTCCCTCTTTTCCCTTCCTGGAGAGGGGGCTGCCTCTCTTCCCTTCCTGGGGAGGGGGCTGCCTCCCTCCGTTCCGGGGGAGGGGGCTGCCTCCCTCCTTTCCCTTCCTGGGGAGGGAGCTGCCTCCCTCCCTCCCTCTTTTCCCTTCCTGGGGAGGGGGCTGCCTCTCTTCCCTTCCTGGGGAGGGGGCTGCCTCCCTCCCTCCCTCTCTTCCCTTCCTGGGGAGGGGGCTGCCTCCCTCCCTCCTTTCCCTTCCTGGCCGCTTTGATGTTTGAGAAAAGAAAGTGGGCTAGAAGGCCGGAGCCTCCTTACTCTCGCTTATCCCTCGGATCCCTTTCGCGCGGCGCGCTCTCTCCCGCCGACGGGGCGGGCGGGAGGGGGGGGAGGCGCGGCGAGGGCGGGCCCAGAGCGCGAGGGGCGTGTCCGAGGGCCGAGCGGCCAATGAGCCGCCGCGCCTGCCTGGCCAATGCATCGGGCGAGCAGGCGAGAGGCCCCGCTAGGCTCCGGGCGGCCGGGCGGGCGAGCGGGCGGCCGCTTTGGCGCAGCGTCGGTCGGCGCGCTCCTTCTTCGCCTCCTTCCCCCCCGCGGCGCTCGCCTTCCCGGCCCCTGCTGCAGCCCGCCGGCCGGCCGGCCGGGGGCGATGGATCTCGGCGTCTACCGGCTGCGGCACTTCTCCATCTCCTGCCTCTCCTCCCTGCTGGGCACCGACAGCGCCGCGCTCCGCCTCGACAGCAGGTAAAGGCAGCCGCGCCGCCGTCCCCCCCCCCAGCCCCCAGCCAGCCCGCCCGGCTGGAGGCAGCCTGACAGCTCAGCCGGCCGGAGCCGAGGCGGAGGAGGAGGCGGAGGAGGAGGGGGCTTCCGGACGCCCCCCGGCCGCTGCTAACCCGGGCTCCTCCTACCCCCCTTCCCCGTTTGTGTCTTGCAGCTCCTCCGGGGCCAGCGTGGTCGCCATCGACAACAAGATCGAACAAGCCATGGTAGGTCGCGGGGGGGGGCGGCGGGGAGGATGGGCGGCTGGGGAGGGTGGGGGTCGTCGATGGGAAGCGGTAGGTCCGGCTGTCTCCCTCCCTGCCAGGCGCTGCAGAGCCGGCGCTGCGCTCCCTCCCTCCCTCCCTCCCTCCCCCCCCGAAGGAGGAGTGGGCCGGGATCGCTTCGTCTGGGGGGGGGAGAGGAGGCCGCCGGGGAGGGGGGGGACCGCGCGTCCTCTTGGCATCGGCCCCCCAAGCAGCCCCAGCCCCCCAAAAGCAGCAGCCTCTAAACCATCAGCTTCCCAAAGCAGCCCCAGCCCCCAAGAGCATCGCCCCCCAAATCACCATCCCCCCAAAGTATCAGCCCCGAAAAGCACCATCCCCAAAGTATCAGCCCCCCAAAGGCAGCACCATCACCCCCAAATCACCAGCCCCCCAAAGCACCATCCCCCAAAAGCACCATCCCCAAAGTATCAGCCCCCCAAAGGCAGCCCCAGCCCCCCAAAGCCCCAGCCCCCAAGAGCATCACCCCCAAATCACCAGCCCCCCAAAGCATCAGCCCGCAAAAGCACCATCCCCAAAGCATCAGCCCCCCAAAAGCACCAGCCCCCAAGAGCATTACCCCCAAAGCACCATCCCCGCAAAGCATCAGCCCCCAAAAGCACCATCCCCAAAGCATCAGCCCCCCAAAAGCACCAGCCCCCAAGAGCATCACCCCCAAAGCACCATCCCCGCAAAGCATCAGCCCCCCAAAGCACCATCCCCAAAGCATCAGCCCCCCAAAGCAGCCCCCCAAAGGCAGCACCAGCCCCCCCCAAAGCAGGTGAGGGTCAGCGGCAAGGATCATGGTGCTGGGGGAAGCGGAGAAAAAGAGCCAAGAAGAGGAGGAGGGCGCCCTTCCGATCTGCAGATTGATTGATTGACACCCCCCCCGTTTATTTTATTTATTTTATTTTTTTTGCTCCCCCCCTCTCTTAAATTGCACTTTGAGCTTTTGTTGCTGGGGAATGCTGCAAGGAGCCCCCATCTCCCGGGATCTTCCTCCTCCTCCTCCCCCCCCTTTCCTCCTCCTCCTCCTCCTCCTCCGCCTCTGTTGCTAGGCAAAGTTGAAGTATAACCCCTGGCTATAAATAGGGCGGCCCCACTGATTGGCCGAAGGATCAGCTAGGGAGGCGGTCTTCCTCGCCCGGGCTGACGTCAGAAGGGAGGGTGGGGGGGGGAAGGAAATGCGGCAAGCAACCTTTATCTTCCCCCCCCTTGTGGGCATAAGGGGGGGCGTGGGGCGCCCTGGCCCTGGAAGGGAGGGGCAGGGAAGTGATCTGGGCCCAGAGCCCCCCTCCCCAAAGACTAGGAAAGGCTCCCCCCCCCAAAGCCGGCTGCAGCAGCTGCCACCATCATCATCATCTTAAAGCCGGAGCATCATCCTCCCGGAGCATCATCCTCCATGCTCCTAGCCCGGAGGAAAAAGCAGTGATGCAACAACGGAGCGTTGCAGGCGGGGCCTGTTTGTCTGATCCCAAATTAAGGCTGGATCTTCCCAGTCAGCTGGACTCAATGCTTCGCTTCGGAGGAACTCACGATCTGGGTTGTCGTCCTCCTCCTTCCCCCATTGTTCTCAATCCGGGACATCCCTCTCGCGCCCCCACCCCCCCTCAGGGCTGGACAATTTAGCCTCGATAGCCCCACTGCCAAACCGGATCCCCGTTCTGGGAATCGATCTTAATTCCCTTGAAACTGGAGTGGCACCGAGGCCCGCAAGAGGCACGAATCTCCCCCTCCCGTCCTGCCAGTTCTGCCAGGGAAAAGTCACCCTCCCCATCCAGCATCCCTTTTGCTCCAAACTCAGAAAAGGGAAGCCCTCCCTAGCGAAGTCAGGACAGCTTGGCCTTCACCTTGAGCGAAAGGGAAATTCAGAACTTAGAACCGAACCCAATGGGCTTCGAGGATTTGTGTGGTGTTGCCAGCCCAAATTCACTGGTTGGGATCATTGAGATGGGGTAACAGCCTGGGGGTGTGAACGTCACCTTCCCGCAAGGGCTGCAGTTGGTATTCTCTGATCAAGTCAGTTGCCCGGAGTTTTGCAAATGAAAAGGTTTTAAAATAAGAATTTGAGGGGGGGGAAAAACCGTTAAAATGAGAATTCGCTGTTGGGCCTAAGATAAAGGGGTTACCAAAAAAAATCCTTTCTCTGGGTCCAAATCTGGGGTATACGATGTCTGTGGAGATTCTCAGGCATCCAGGTCTGGGTTGGCGATGTTTTCCCGTGGATTTTAATTCCTTGCAACCAGCTTCAGGCTGCTTATGTGTCAACACCAATAAAGGAGGATATTTGCAGCTCAGGGTTGACTCGACTGGCCCTTGGTGCTCTCTGAGCTTGGGGGTTTTCTTGCAGACGTTTCATGACCCAACTAGGTAACGTCATGAGTGCTAGGAGGGAGAGGGATTTATGGAGAGGAGGAGGAGGACTGTGGGGTCCTTGGTGCTCTCTGAGCTTGGCGGTTTCCTTGTAGATGTTTAAGGCCCCATCTAGGGAACCTCACGAGTGCCTAAGCTAACCCATCATCAATGCACTGATGGTGCTATCTAGTTGGGTCATGAAACGTCTACAAGAAAACCGCCACGTTCTGAGAGCACCAGGGACCCTTCATTTGTGTAGAGCGGAGTCTTCCAACTTGGCCCTTTGATGACTTGTGGACTTCAACTCCCAGAATTCCTCTGTCTGGCTGAGGAATTCTGGGAGTTGAAGTCCACAAGTCATCAAAGGGCCAAGTTGGAAGACCCCTGCTTGTGAATTTCAACTCCCAGAATTCCTCAGTCAGGCACGCTGGGTGAGGAATTCTGGGAGTTTGAAGTCCACAAGTCATAAAAGGGGTCATAGTTTCCTCATGCTGGCTGAGGAATTCTGGGAGCTGAAGTCCACAAGTCATCAAAGGGCCAAGTTTGAAGACCTCTGCTTGTGAAATTCAATTCCCAGAATTCCTCAGTAGGCCACGCTGGCTGAGGAATTCTGGGAGTTGAAGTCCACAAGTCCTAAAAGGGTCATAGTTCTCTCATGCTGGCTGAGGAATTCTGGGAGTTGAAGTCCACAAGTCATCAAGGGGTCACAGTTCCCTCACGCTGGCTGATGAATTCTGGGAGTTGAAGTCCACAAGTCCTAAAAGGGTCCTAGTTCCCTCACGCTGGCTGAGGAATTCTGGGAGTTGAAGTCCACAAGTCCTAAAAGGGCCAAGTTTGGAGACCCCTGATGTAGAGAGAGGTGGAATGGGTCAATCTCAAGGAGGCTGGCACTCAGCGGAGGGACTCTTTGGAGGAAGACCATCCCCATTCTTGACAGGCCTTCCGGCAAATTGTTGCAAGCATCTTCACCCTTGGTGCAACTCTTTTTTTTTTTTTTTTTGGTTTCTGCTTCTCTTTTCCAGGATCTGGTGAAGAGCCACCTGATGTACGCCGTGCGCGAGGAAGTCGAGGTGCTGAAAGAGCAGATCAAAGAACTCATTGAGAAGAACAACCAGCTGGAACAGGAGAACAACTTGTTGAAAACCTTGGCCAGTCCAGAACAGCTGGCTCAGTTCCAGGCACAGTTGCCGGCCAGCCCTTCTCCGGCGGCGTCTTCGCAAACGCAAGGGACGAATCTACAACCTTCCCAGGCTGCACCTCCCAGCTCCGGACCCTCGGCGTAGTAGTCCAGCACCACACCTCCGATTTCAGCACTCTGGACTCTCCGCTGAGGCTGGACTGCAGGAATCCAGCAGTCTCTGCATGCTGATCCCCCCAACTTACCCCAATTATGAAGACACTCCTGCAGTATTAAGCTGTTCAGGGGCAGCAGCAGGAGAGGGTTGAAATGTTTCTTTTAGATTATTATTATTATTTTTTTTTAAATTGGGGGTGGGAGGGTTAGGGTCTCCCCACCGTTCAGGGAATTAGCACAAATGCACTGGGCGTCTACGGCAGCTTCTGCAGCGGCTGCTAAAAAAACAACAACGTACGAGTTTTCGTGTGCCTGAAGCTTAATTTTTTTTTCCCCCTTAACGATCTTCCTTCCGTGTAGTGCCGTGATGAATGCAAGTGCTTTTGGGCCTGGAAATGTGAAGCCGTTGGCTTAGGGGAGTGGGGGATGAAGCCCCCTTCCCTAGCTCTGCATCCGGAAGCCAAAGGAATAAGAAGGGGAAGAAATGTGGGGAAACTGAGGGACAGTAAACAGGGAAGGGGCGTTCGGTGCCTGCAGTCTTAAAAGAAAAAAGAAAAAAAGCAGATGTGCACTCATTTTCTATAGCTAAGGATGGTGCAAAAAAAGAAAAAAAATCGCCTATTTTCTAGGAGAGGAACCGGTAGGTTAAGAAAAAAAAATAAATGCTGTGACATGGGATGGTCTGATGAAGATTTGTTCGCTTAATGTATATTTGTGTATTTAGTGTACAATTACTTTGTAAAATAGGAACTGTAACTAGTCCATTCAGCTGTACAGAGTGAATTTAAAAGAACGAACTGAACCAGTTTGGAGAAGCGATTTTTTTTTTGCTTTTTTTTTTTAAAGCTTTTTTTTTAATTATTATTATTTTTTGGGGACACTACATGGATTCAATTTTTGCACCTCTGCGAGCGCTCCGGAAATCAGCTGGTGCTGTTTTATGTCGGGTTCTAAAAGTTGCCTTGGAAAATGAATATATTGACGTCCAACGCTGTCCTTTGCCGTTCCAGTGGATGCGGGAAGCCGGGGTGGGGTTCGGGGGTGTGTGGGGGGGGGCAGGGAGGAGTTCACCAAAGCAAAATCTTAAAAATTTAATTCCTCACATTTTGGATGGGGCATACGATCTGTGTAATAGGATGCATATGTTCTTGTGCATGTTCTGGGTGATTCATTGGGAGGAAAATGGTCAAAGTACCAGTATATTTAACAATTGCACTTGTCAACTTCTAATAAAGCATACCATGTTGATATAGAAACCGTGATTTGAGGGATACTCTTGCCTTCCATGAGGTCAGCCAAAAACTAGATAACAACCAGGCCTTTTGGTTTTGCAAAACCTTTTTTTTTTTAAATGGCTAGAGCAGGGGTTCTCAACCGTGGCAACTTTAAGACTTGTGGACTTCAATTCCCAGAATTCCTCAGCCAGCAAAGCTGGCTGAGGAATTCTGGGAGTTGAAGTCCACAAGTCTTAAAGTTGCCAAGGTTGAGAACCCCTGGGCTAGAGAGTGTTTCAACAGCAAAATATTAAAATTGTGTTCCTACCCGCAAAATGACTTCTGCAAAAGACATTCGAACTGGTGGTTTCAACCCGAGGGAAAAATGGAAACCTTGAGTTTGGCTAACCTGATGCTTTGACACGGGGTAGAAAAGGCAATGTGGTCCATCGAAAGGTGCTGCACAACTAAAGGGGCGGTCATCGTTAACAACAACCGGCCCATTTAGCGAAATCTGGCCGACGTTACGTCGCAGCGTTCCGAGCGCCTCGTCCTTCGGGCTGCCATTCAATGGGTCGGACTTCAGGTAACGCTGAGCGTCCTTCGAAATGCTTTGCCTGGGTTACTGTTTGAATTATCCTTCACTAATCCTGCAAGGTGGGGCTACCAGCGACTCTTCTTATTTTGCATCCCCGAGAAATTAAGAGATGGGATTGCAGGGGTCTTGCAGAGACTGGGTTGCACAGAGAAAAACAACATGGCTGGGCCGCTCACACGTTTTGCAAGCAAGCGTGGCTTGTGATTTGTCACACTTGCAGATGTAGACCTGAGAATTTGTCTGGGATTTTAAAAAAGGGAACCATGGCTTTGCTTTTAAAGTTCACTTGGCTGGTGGCTTCCTTCCATTCTCTTCCCAGCAAAGGAAAGAACGTGAAACTTAGCTAACTAGATTAGGGATGATTCAGGCCCAACCTGCAGAGGCTGAAGTTGTTTTCCTTGCCACTAAACAAACGCGTGGCTCCCGGTGATGTGCAAACTCCCTTCTCTCTGAAGTGCAGCTCCAAATTGTTTACCAGATGTTCCAGGATCTCTTTCTCAGAAATGCAGCTGGCCTCTGTTTGCTTTCACCGTTTCTTCCCCCTGAAAATCTGAGCCCCTCCCCTTGCTGGTCTTTGTGCAATAGGAAATGGTCAGCGTGTAGCGTTGGAGGAAATGGTACAGGACCCCTCACAAATCACAAATGGCTTTAGGGACATCAGGAATTACAGGAATTACAGGTGTGGGAGGGACTTAGAACACAACGTCAAGAGTTGGAAGGGACCTTGGAGGTCATCTAGTCCAACCCCTGCTCAGGCAGGAGACCCTGTACCATTCCAGACAGATGGTTGTCCAGTTTCTTCTTAAAAACCTCCAGTGTTGGAGCACCCACAACGTCTGGAGAGAAGCTGTTCCCCTGGTTGGTTGATCTCACTGTCAGGAAATGTCTTAGTTTTTACCTGTGTCTTCCATAAGATGAAACTTGTGTCTCTATGTGAGATGACTGTCCAGTAATTTGTGTGTGTCTTCCAAGTTTCATGTTGACTCCTGGAAACAATCTTTCAGTTAAGTGAAAACTGGATTTCCAAAGTGGTTTGCCGTTGCATCCTTCCTAGGGCTGAGAGAGAGTGACCACTAGCCCAAGGCCACCCAACTGGGTGATGTCTTCAAAGAAAAACCAGAAAGTCCAGTTGCCTCATGAAAAAGCATCCTTGGGACGAACGCAGGATTAGAACTCAAGATCCTCCAATTTTTTTTTTGGCCAGTGTCTTAATTACTACCGTATCTGTCTCTTAGTCCAGTTGCCTCTCTGCGACTTTGGTCCCACTGTCCAACTGCTTCTACTGCTTAGAAATAATAATTTTAACAAAACTCCGCATTGGTCTCCTTCCAGCTTAAGCCAACCACTGAAGATAATTAACTGCAATCTTGATTATCTTTGGTGGAGCTTCCTTTGAGGCATTTGAACAGTAATCAGTTGATATTTTTCTGTCCGTTAAATTTATCCTGCTCCTTTCCGTAGTTTTTCATAAACGTGCTAGTCCCAAACCACACACTTCGAAAGAGGGGGGAAAAAGGCAATTTGCAGGGATGCGGGACACAGCCAGCTGAAATTAAAATGTTTCATGTTTTAAAGACTTAACTCTGGTAATTACAGCAATTTTAGGGCTTTTTTTTTCCCCTCCCTGGAGCACTCTTTTTTTTCCTTTTCCAATCGTATTTCAGATACATACCGTTTCCTAATATGTC
The DNA here is from genome assembly GCA_034064705.1 of Bothrops alternatus. Taxonomy (NCBI): domain Eukaryota; kingdom Metazoa; phylum Chordata; class Lepidosauria; order Squamata; family Viperidae; genus Bothrops; species Bothrops alternatus. The sequence continues at coordinate 329,852 of JARGCV010000526.1, forward strand.
TTGCTCCAGTGTGACTGAAGCCAAGACTAACATTTGTTTATTCTTCATCTTCTTCAACTGTGACGTTTAATTTTATATTTGCACTTTTTTTTTAAGGCCGATCAATAGTTGTTCTTCCTGTAGAAAATTACATCGGGACAGGGTAGGGTGGAATAAAGATAAATTATGCTTCTTTTGCACGTCAGTCGTATCCTCTATATTTATTGACCTAAATCTAAGAGATGATACTTATATCCTGGAACTTGGTGTTAGTGTTATAGTTACCATTTCTTTTTGTGTCGGGGCATTTGGATCCATTATATGATTCCTGCTTCCTGGAAAAAACGAATTATCCAAATGTAGTATGGCTTTGAACCAGGAACTCAGACAAAGTCCTGGCCAGGATCTGTTATTGCCATGAAAACAAGATTTTTTTTTATTATTCTGCTACTCTAGTGGCGTTGGCTTCTGCAGTCAGAGGCCAGTTTATGATTGATTTTTATGAGATGGACGCAAATAAATGCTGAAGAGATTTGAGACAAGCATGGGATTATAATTGTTGGCGGAAAATGCTGCCAGTTTTAAATTTTCTGAGCTAAAAAGGCATGTAGTATAAAAAGTCGGCTTCCGAAAACTGTACAATTATTTCACCATTTACTTGGGACACAGTTTTGAGAGGAGGAGGAGAAGAAGAAAGAAAATAAGATGGTAATAAATATTGTGTAAGCTCTTGTTACATTTTTAGGGTAAAACGTCAAACTCTAGAAATGAGAAAATGTACTTTGGAGATTTTTTGTAGGAAGAAATTGTTGTTAGTTGCGAAGTCGTGTCCAACCCATCGCGACCCCATGGACCACATTCCTCCAGGCCTTCCTGTCCTCTACCATCTTCTGGAGTCCATTGAAGCTCACGCCTCCTGCTTCAGGGACTCCATCCAGCCCCCTCCTTCTCCGTCGTCCCCTTCTTCTCTTGCCCTCCATCTTTCCCAGCATCAGGTTCTTCTCCAGGGAGTCCTTCCTTCTCATTAGGTGGTCAAAGGACTTGAGTTCCAACTTCAGGATCTGGCCTTCTCAAGAGCGGTCGGGGTTGATCTCCTCCAGGACTGACCGGTTGGATCGCCTTGCAGTCCAGGGGACTCGCAGGGGTCTTCTCCAGCACCAGAGTTCAAAGGCCTCCATTCTTTGGCCTTTCTCAGCCTTTCTTATGGTCCAACTTTCACAGCCCTACATTGCAACTGGGAAAACCACGGCCTTGACTAGATGCACTTTTGTTGGCAGGGTGATGTCTCTGCTTTTTAGTACGCTGTCTAGATTTGCCATGGCTTTCCTCCCCAGGAGCGTCTTCTAATTTCTTGGCTGCAGTCCCCATCTGTGGTCATCTTGGAGCCCAGGAAGATAAAATCTGTCACCACCTCCATTTCTTCCCCATCTATTTGCCAGGAATTGAGAGGGCCGGATGCCACGATCTTGGTTTTATGTTGAGTTTCAAGCCAACTTTTGAACTCTCCTCCTTCACCTGCACCAAGAGGCTCTTCGGTTCTTCTTCACTTTCCTACTGTGTTTGGAGGTTGTGAAGGATCAATTCGGTCACAGTTAAGGTTAAGGCGCTGGCCTAGAAACCAGGAGCCTGTGAATTCTAGTCCTTCCTTAGAAAAGACAGCTGGTTGGGTGACCCAGAGCCAGTTCCTCTCAGCCCAGCCCACCTCACAGGGTTGTTCTGTGGAAAGAAGGAGGAGGATTAAGTATGTTTACTACCTTAAGTTATAAAAATAGCAAAGGAGGGGTATAAATATATAATGCAAACTATTACATCAGTTGTTTGTTTATCTGTATTGCGCTTTTATCATTTCAAGGCAGCGAACGTATCCAACTCAACTTCCCCCTCCTGTTTTCCTCAGAACAACAACCCGGTGAGGTTGGCTGGCCTGCGAGAGAGCAATTGGTCCAAAGCCACCTAGCTGGCTTTCTTGTCTTAAGATGGGACTAGAATTCCCAGTCTCCTTTCTAGCCTTCTAACCCCTACCAGTGTTTCTCAACCTTGACAATTTTAAGGCATGTGGACTTCCAACTCCCAGAATTCCACAGCCAGCAATGCCGGCTGTGGAATTCTGGGAGTTGAAGTCCACATGCCTTAAAATTGGCAAGGTTGAGAAACACTGCCCTAGACCAAACTGACTCTCTTGTTACCTCTTCAAACTATTGCAGAAATGGCTGCTTCTGATACAGAAGAAAAGATCCATACTAAAAATTATTTTTAAAAGCCCCCCAAAATATAACCAGAGAACGCATTTCTGTGTTTTTTTTTTTACATTTGTCTGGCTAAAGAATCGACAATCTCTGCTTAAAGGTCAACCACCCCACAGGGCACAGAAATGTTTGACACTCCAGCTTGTTTTTGTCAGGATTAATTAAAATAGTACTCTGTTTTAATAGTTTGCATATACCTGAGGACAGTGCTGTGAAAGACGCAAATGCTCTCTTGAGGTGTCCCTTCAAGGCTAGTAAGGGTGAGGTAGAGGACAACATCTTGAGATCTTCGCCAAGGAGCTTTAGGACTATGAGTTTAGAGAAGGATCAACACATTTAAAGAGAACACACCAGCCACTATATTTTTTTAATAGCCGAGAGGAATCCATGCAACATTACACCTTTCAATATCTTAGGACATATTTAACGTTCTTCCATCTTCTTTGGCTGTCGGAAGAACCAGGTGGCATTATCAGATGGATCACGGCTTAATTCAAACAAGAGACCTAATCTGAACATGTAGCTGAGATGTAACTTGTAGAAAATTGTTTCCAGAATACTTTAATTACTATGAAAGATTGCAGCAACAAGGCACTTAGAAATGAAATGTTTGTCTTTTAATCCCATAGCAGGAATAAAAGATTCTTGAGTTGTGCCTTTTTCTTTCAACAAGACAGAAATATATAACGACAAGAGAGTCAAATCTGAGTGGTTTTTTTTTTGATGATTTGGGGGACATACATTTGGGATATTGGGTTTTAAAAAACACTGGAAGTTCAACTCCACCCACAGAAATACTGTCCGTTTCCTACTCCACATTTAATAGCGATATTGGTCTATAATTTTTTATTTGTATGAGATCAGTATCTTCTTTAGGTATTAAGGTAATGTTAGCTTCTGTCCATGACTTTCCTGCTACAAGAAGTTTAAAAAGTAAAGAAATTAGAAGCGAACAAAGGCTTGAGTGAGATCGTTGCAAAGAAAATATTCTAGGGTAGGAATTGTGAAAATTATTTGCAATACCTGGAAAAAAGGAACAGGCAATTTCACACTCGCCAGTATTTTGACAATTCCCATTTGTTGTTGACCGATGCTGCAAATAAACAGGCAGTTGCAACCCAAACAATTTATGTGCGGCTTATACATTGGTACTTGCGTTAATTACAAAGAGCAACTGTAGAAAGTTCATTGCTGTAAGCCTTGATTTCGGAAGACTCCGTCCCGACAGGGTTTATGCAAGAAGCAAAATTCAAAACCCAGAAATTTTATTTAGTAAATTTAACCACCCTAAAGTTAACTGCGGCATCCACAGCTTAAGGTCCAGTCAAAGGAAAGAAGTTGGGGTGGTCCCTAAATCAACATTAAAAAAAAAATAACAAAAAAAAACCAGGAGGAGATGACGTCTTCTTTGCTTTCGTTCTTCAGCTTCTAGGTCGTTCTGACCGGTGAGATTATCATTATCGTTGTGACCTACTATGAGATTAGTAGCTGAGGTTTTGGGAAAATAAAAACTGGCGCATTGCTTTCAGCTTTGATATTTTAAACCCTCTTGAATTTAACGGCCTACTGTCACCTCTACAGCTATTTAAAACTCGGCCCTGGTGGAAAAAAGATGCTGAGGATCTAACCAGAGCGCTTAAAGAGACGGCGGTGAGAGAACGTTCAGCAAACATGGGAATTGGCAGCGAGAACAAAGGATCCTGTTTAAGAGAGTAAACATTTCCAGGCTGCCTCTACTGGAAACCCCGGAGCTCCTGGGAACCTAACGGCCAAGATGCTAATGATGTCTTTTCTCCTAATTTCCCCCAACTCACTTCATCCAACTTTTTTTCTTTTGGAGCCCATCCTAGTTAGAACAGACCGTGTTCTCAAAACCTCAGAATTAAACCTATGGAGGTCTTCTGCCAAGGAGCTGGAAGATCATTTTCCTCTAGGGCTTCAGCATCAGTTATGGTTTCTAAAGTCTATTGTGATACCCTCCTTGTAGGCTATCAACTATTCCAGCCATGGTGAACCGTCAGATTGAGTTCTCCAAATTTCGATGGGTTGGTGTCCTCAAAGAAGTTACGAATGAAACTTAAGAAGAAGTGAGGAATCTGGAAGGATGGAGTTTTAGCAAGGCATGTATGACCTAGGACAGAGGTCCCCAACCTTTGGGGCACCAGGGACTGGTTCCGTGGAGAGAGGATTTTCCACGGACCGGAGAATGTGTGGTTTTGTGTGCCGCCTGCATCCCACGGATGGGACTCTGCTTGTTTGTGCGGACTGGTTGCTGGCATGCTGCGGCCCGGTGCTGGTCCACGGTCCGGGGGCTGGGGACCCCTGACCTAGCATACACAAGTGGTCCTTGACTTATAACCGTCTAATGATTGTTCAAAGTTAACAACTGCCCTGAAGAAGTGATGTGACCGTTATTGACATAACCGTTGCAGCATCCCCACTTAGCAAGTGATCAAAATTCGGACGCTTGGCAGAATCCCGGGTTCCCGTGATCCACTTTTGCAATCTTCTGACAAGCAAACACAACGGGGGAGCCACTTAACAACTGGGTCGCTAACTTAACAACTGAAGTGATTCTTTTAACAACGGTGGCACGAAAAAGTCATAAAACTGGGGCAAAATTCAACTGTCTGACTTAGCAAAGGGAAATTTGGGGGCTGACTTGCAGTGATCAGTCACCTGTGCTCCTGCAAGGCTGGTGGCAACAGGACGAGACACCCGCCTTCCAACTGGAAATTGGGGAAGAGCAAAGACTTAGCAAATTTACTGTCTCAGTGGCAGTTGCTAACTTTGCAAGCTAAGCAGAGTTGGGCCTGGCCAGTACTTGGAAGGGGTGCAAAAACTAAAGGCTAGATTTGGATAATGGAAATTTAAAAAAAACAAACCCATCTTGGGAAATGGAAATAGCCGAAAAAGGCAAAGGCAATCCAATTTTGTAATCCTGCCAGAAAAAAAAAACTGTATGGAAGTGGTCGCCGGGGGTCAAGCTGAACTCCTGGACATTTTTTACTTTTAATAAAATTACGAAGCCGGGAGAGTCACGGAGTCCAGGCTGCATCGTCAGGGTGCCGAATGTAAACTGGACTTGTACGTATATAAACAATTGAGACTGGAGGACTTTTGCTGGCAAAAGCCAAAGAGCAATGAAATGAAGGAAACACACAGCCTGCCAATCGTCTTGTTACTGGGGGGCCATTAATAAAATCACCAGACCTGGAGGAAGGAAGAGGCTACCGATAATAAAAACAACAAAATAAAACAATAAAATAAAACAATAGCGAAGTAGAGAAAGCTCCCTAGCTTGGAGAAAGAAAGAAAGAAAGTTCTTTCTGCTTCTTTTAAGATTGAACTGTTTTCACCTGTAACTATTGTAAACTCCCTCGCTTTTTTTATTTATGGGGTGCTAATAGCATGGGATCTGTGCCTAATTCATCCATTCTTTGCAACTACGCACTTGTGTAAACTCACTCCCACTATTCACGAAGACACCAAATGAAGAATCCCTGGTGCTCTCTCAGCTTGGTGGTTTTCTTGCAGACGTTTCATGACCCAACTAGGGAACATCATCAGTGCTAGAAAGGAAGAGGAGGAGGACGACTGTGGGGTCCTAGAAAGGAGGAGGAGGAGGAGGGGAAGGAAGGAAAGAAGGAAGGAAGGAAGGAAGGAAGGAAGGGACAGATTGTGGGGTCCTCGGTGCTCTCTCAGCTTGGTGGTTTTCTTGCAGACGTTTCATGATCCAACTAGGGAACATCATCAGTGCCAAAAAGGAAGAGCAGGAGGAGGACTATGGGATCCTTGCTACTCTCTGAGCTTGGTGGGTTTTCTTGCAGATGTTTCATGTCCAAACTAGGGAACATCATCAGTGCCAGAAGGAAGGAGGGTTTGGGAGGAGGAGGAGGAGGAGGAGGAGGAGGAGGAGGAGGAGGAGGAGGAGGAGGAGGAGGAGGAGGAGGAGGAGAGGATTGTGGGGTCCATGGTGCTCTCTGAGCTTGGTTGTTTTTCTGCAGACATTTCATCACCCAGCTAGGTAACATCATCAGTGCTAGTAAGGAATGGGTTTTGCTCAGGGACCCCCTCATTTCAACAGTACTCCTTAATCGAACACACCAAAGATCTGTAGGCAAGAACAGAGAGCTATAGGTGTGGTTGGTCACTGCAAGGTGGGTAAATTCATTGCCTATTGTGATACCAACCAGGCCTCCACCTAAACCTTACCTAGAACTAATGTACTTCTTCACTTGGCATTCTTTAAGCGTTTTTAAGCTACGCCGATTCCCCTTTCTACAAGCAGTAGTAGGCTGGGGCCCCTGAAACGGGGAAGGTATTGTTACAGTCTGCTTTTCTGCTCAAGGGTGCCTTTATGGCGGGGGATATTTCCATGAATAAGACTCTCAGAAGATGTCCACATTTTTTTAAGAAACAAACTTTGGGGGTTTTAAGTGCATCTTCAGATTGTTGGTTCAGCTGATTGTAATACATGTAGAGTTACGAACCCTGGGACATTGTTCATTATGGTTTTATTTAACCCTGACTTCTCGTCTCCTTTGTACAGACAAAACCTTGTATTGCTGCAAATCTCATACATTAAAATCTGTTTCTGAGGTAATAATAATAATAATAATAATAATAATAATAATAATATTAATAATAATAATAAAAAAGACTACGACAAACAACCCCCAAAGCACCAGTCTAAAATAAAAGTACATAAACAGCCTAGCTGTAAACCTTTAAAAGCCTGTAAAATGTTTGTCTGTGGATTGTGAAGAGAGCTTCTGGTGTAAACAGTTTTCTGGCTTCTTAGAAACCAATGTTAAGTTTTGGAAAAAAGAAGGATTAGAAACAGGGGACCCAGGTGGTTTGTAAAGTCTTGTTAGCGGAATATCTTCCTGGCATTTTCTCAACAATTGTCCAGCCATGAGCAAGCTCGCCGTGCCTCATCTTCTGCGTGGTCTCTCACGTTCGGAAAAGTTACATCCCCAGGGCTGCCTTGAGCTAATTTGTGACAATAACAGAGTCACCTGGGCGAGACAATAATAACATAAAATAAAAATAAATAAATAAACCTTTACCTTTCCTAAGCCCTTGGGAAGGACTTCATAAGCCAATAAAAATGCCAAACCCAGCCTGAACATCTGGCCAATTGTGCAGGCAGACGTAATAATAGCAACAATACAACCTTGACAAAATCCCCGTCGGTCAATTGCAAAAGGCAGCATAGCTTAGAACCGCTGACATTCCACCATGGTGTTTTCAGCCCCACATCGAAGCACATCTGTCTGTACCGTAGGTAGGGCAAACACGCCAGAACATCTGGTTGACGGTGCGGGCCAACCCTACGAATAATAAATAAACACCACTAAGAGTCCGTAAGATGGTTAGAACGAGGGAGAACGTCCATCTTTCCCCGTCACCAAATTTCATTCTTTCACCCACAGTCAAGATACAGTTGACAGTTGGTTAAAAGTGAGTCTTTGAAGATGTTTCACTTCTCATCCAAGAAGCTTCTTCAGCTCTTACTGGAGGGTGGAGTAATGGGGTGGGGAGCCTTCTTGGAAACTGCTGAAAGGACGGTGTAGTAGAAGGTCCTCAGAAGGCTCCACGCCCATTTGCACCACTCGGGTGACCCTGAGGACACAGGTCATCCTCCAAGTGGCCTCAACGACTCTCAAAAAGAATGCCAATGACCAGTGGTCTGCAAGGAGTATAAATCCTTCCGTTCCCCCACCATCCAGTCACCGTGAGTTTGTGGTGAGGGGGGGGCACAGAGGGAGGCTCAGCCAATTTCACTGTATACATGTTATACTTTGATAATAAAGGATTTTTTTATTTTATTTATTTATCCATTCAGCCATGTCCAACTCTTGGTGAGTCTGTGGGCCAGGCCTCTCCCCATTCTTCTGATCTTGCACTACTTCTTTGAGTTGCTCTATGGCAGTGATGGCAAACCTTTTACAGACCGAGTGCCCAAACCGCAAGCCAAAACCCACTTATTTATCACAAAGTGCCAGGGCCGCATCAGCATTGTGGTGCCCTCGGGAGGCGGGGAGGCAGGGAGGTGCCTCTGAGTGCCACCTCTAGCACGTAAAAACTGGGGGGGGGGCAAAAACAGGCCACCGTGCTGCAAGGTGCAAAAATGGCCACCACCGCGCTGCGGAGTGCAGATACAAGGCACTGCATCACGCAAGAACGGGGCATGGCTAGTAAGTATCACGCAGGCACTAGGCCCGCCCCATTTGCAGCAGGTGTGTGCATGCGGCCCCTGCGCACATGTACACATGTAAAATGCTTCTCCCTCCATTTTCTTCCAGTCTACCAATCGGCAATGGTTGGTGACCTCTGCTCTACGACCTCTGTTCGAACTTGCTAGTCGTCCGCTTCGCCTCCTTTGTGCTGGGTGGGGCTCCTGCTCTGGGCGACGGTGGCGGCCTAATGGGCTTGCTGCTGGTGGCGGTGGCGCGCGTGCCAACAGAGAGGGCTCTGAGTGCCGCCTCTGGCACGCATGCCATAGGTTCGCCACCACTGTTCTGTGGTGTCTGGCTGGGCTCAGCTTTGATGGTGTCCATTCCCCGTCTTCTTTGATGGCCTCGTTTCCTTGTATGGCTAATTCTTCCAAACGTAATTTGGAGGCCATCCTGAAGACAGGCTTCATATTGCTTCGGCCGTGACTGGTTGATGCTAGAAACCCCCGTGAAGATCTTCTTCTCCCGACGGGACTTTCTCTCTTCTACCGTAGAATTGTCCAGTGCAATACCAGCTGCTATCAAGACGTTTATTGCTTTTGGCATCGTCGCACTTCGGCGTTGATGCATTTTTGCGCTGTTGGTGCCAACGTTTTAAGTAGACGTCTACGGGTTATAATTCTTTCCATACGATGAAGGGGGAAACAGAGAAAAGTCTGTTTTCATTTCAGTAATGGTTCCCTGTGGAATGACTTGGAAGCCCCATTTTTCACAGGACGGCGCTGGAAGGAAGCAAGTAATATATTGCAATATATATTCAATATATTCTGTGCAGAATTGGCTTGCTGGCCCGTCGGTGGTTGTTCAAGAAAGATTAAAATTAAAACGACCTTCCAAAGACTGTAGATGAATCCAGTTCCTTTTTAAACACCAATACTAATTTAAAGTAGTAATTAGGAAGCTGGCTAACCTTCTCTGAGACCTGGGTCCTGGTTAGCCCCTGAATCGGGATCGTGCTAGGAATCCCAGGTCTGACTTTTGAGTCAAACAAACATTCCAGCAAACCACCATGGCCCCTTTCCACGAAATCACCACCATTCTGCCTGAGCAGGGGGTTGGATTAGAAGACTCCGAAGGTTCCTTCCAACTCTTGTGATGCTATTTGTGTTCAGCTTGGGAGAGTTTCTAATACTTCCCCTTTTAAGGATGAACATTTGTGGCGTCCGGTGCAAAAAATATTTCCACATTCTTTTTAAAAGAAAAGGCAACTTTATTTCTTGGGGAGGTACTTCACCGAACAGACAAGATCGTTGAAATAGCGGTGGATCACAGATTGGATCCAGCTAGTCCTTGACATAGGACGGTAATTGAGCCTGGCAATTACCGTCGTAAGTTGTGGCAGTCGTAAGGAGGGTCAGTACTGAGGGGGCCAGCTGCTAGAATATAAAATGAGAGCAAGCCCCACTCCTTACCAGCACTGATGATGTCACCTGGTTGGATCATGAAACGTCTGCCAGAAAACCACTCAGCTCAGAGAGCACCAAAGACCCCTCAGTCCTCCTCCTCCTCCTCCTCCTCCTCCTCCTCCTCCTCTCTGCAAACTCCTCTCCCTTCTAGCACTGATGATGTTCCCTAGTTGGGGTCATGAAAGGTCTGCAAGAAAACCACCCAGCTCAGAGAGCACCAAGGATCCCTCCTTTCAAATATTCTCCTTTATTGACTAATGTTTACTGTTGGATTGTTTGTCTGAGTTGATAGTGGCTTGACTGGAGCATTGTTTACTGCCTGATTGTTGGTTCGGCATTTCTCCTGGGGTTAATCTCTGCTTATCTGGGCGTTGAATGCTGGCGAGGAGGTCCCGTTTGTTTCCTTTTTAACTTTGGGGTTGTCTCTTTGTAAGTAGATCTTGTTTATCTCCCTTCAGGGCTGATTTGTCCGAGGCTGCTAGGCTTCCAGGAATTCTCTAGCATTTTGGGGAAGGCTGGCTCCATCTAGGTTGCTCCTCCTTTCCCAGTTCAAACTATGGGGAAGTCTTGTGTGTGTCTTGTGCAATTAAGGAATTCTCCTCTTGTCTTCTGACTGCTAGTTGGTGAAAAAAGCAAGGCATGAAAATGCCTCTTAGAGGCTCCTGGGGTAGGAGTAGAATCACACCCTAGGCCAGGGGTGGGCAACCTGGGCTCTTTTATGACTCCTGGACTTCAACTCCCAGAATTCCTGAGCCAGCCATGCTGAGGGGAAAAGGAGAGGTTTCCAAGCTGAGCCAGGCTGGCGCAGGAATTCTGGGAGTTGAAGTCCATGAGTCATGAAGGGGCCAAAGTTTCCCCCATGCTGGCTGAGGAATTCTGGGAGTTGAAGTTGTGAGTCATGAAGGGCCCATAGTTCCCCCATGCTGGCTGAGGAATTCTGGGAGTTGAAGTCCACAAGTCATGAGGGGGCCATAGTTCCCCCATGCTGGCTGAGGAATTCTGGGAGTTGAAGTCCACGAGCCATGAAGGGGCCAAAGTTCCCCCATGCTGGCTCAGGAATTCTGGGAGTTGAAGTCATGAGTCATGAGGGGGGGGCATAGTTCCCCCATGCTGGCTCAGGAATTCTGGGAGTTGAAGTCCATGAGTCATGAAGGGGCCACAGTTCCCCCATGCTGGCTCAGGAATTCTGGGAGTTGAAGTCCACAGGAGATGGGTGGTGTCGTATCCCTCTCCCTCTGTTGAGAGAGGGCTGTTCAGTTTGGACCTAGATGGCCTTTTTCAAGCCAGCCGTCCTCTCTGTCCAGAATGTGGATTTTGCTGTCTTCAAAAGAGCACTAAAAGTGACGGCACAGAAGGAAATGGGAAGCACTCCAAAATTTCTTAGAAGGCCAACGCTGAGCCTATTACATGTATACTTAGCTGTAAAACTTGTTCTGCAATTTAATTAATTCCTGGTTGGGAAACGCATCGGTGTCAGAGCCCCGAAGGAAACCCTCCCTTATATGGAAAACAGACGTGGCCCCAAACGGAGCAAAGCTACGAGAGGCCGTTAGAGGCAGGCCAAACAGCGGAAAGCCATCTCTCTAGATTGCTGTCGTTGTCCACAACCCGAGTTAATGTTGTATAGAGAATTTCTGGTTTGGCTTTCAGGAACAAACAGGGTAGGACAACTGCGATGTGTCGAAGGACTAAAAACAGAGCGAGGGCTGTTTTGCTTTTTGAGGATCACCAAGTTTCAGAAGTTCTCACAAAGGACTTTCCGGAGCCGAACGAACGAGAAAGAATGCCAATCAGAAGTCTGAAAAAACAATAGAACGCAATGTCAATATTTACTTCTAGGTGCTCCCATGTTCCGAGTGTCAATCCTTCTTAGCGGTTTTTCCAAACGGCAGCGATCTGTTGCTTCGTTCCAATGAATAAACCAGCATGGTGGGAAATAGCTTCAGAGTTCCTTTTTTCTGGATTTTAAGTTGCCTCACTCAGCTTCGGCCGTGTAACAGCCTCCAGTTCAGCCCCCCCCCCAAGTGACCGGTCCCTATTTCAGTGGGTCCTTGTAGACACGGGGTTTCCATCAACGGACATTTTGTAGAACAGAATAACAGAGTTGGAAGAGGCCTTGGAGATCTTCTAGTCCAGACATGTCAAACACAAGGCCTGGGGGCCGGATGTGGACCGCGAAGTGGTTTCATGCGGCCCGCGAAGCCATCCTGGAAACAGTGAGGGAACGGCCCCCATTGCCTTGGTCCTGGCTCTGGCTGAGGAATTTGAGAGCTGAAGTCCACTAGTCTTAAAGCTACTAAGGTTGGAGACCTCTGGTATAAGGTCTCCTGCCTTGAGCAGCAAATTGGACCAAGATCTCATCCGGCCTGAGAATTGTATGTTCTAAGGAAGATGGTGACGCTCTTGGTAATTTGGCCTAAGTGGAGAAGGAAGATTCAACAAGACTCTTCCATCATAAACTTTAAAAAGGTTTCCCAGTCCACTAGCCCAGGATAAATTGACCCTGGAAGGATATAACGAATTACCAAACGAGAGAGAGAGAGAGAGAGAGAGAGAGAGAGAGAGAGAGAGAGAGAGAGAGAGAGAGAGAGAGAGAGAGAGAGAGAGAGAGAGAGAGTTCTACTACAAGGTGCAATAGCCAACTAAGCTGCAGGCTTTGACCTACAATAGCATGAACCCAGCAGGTGAACCAAAAAGCATCACCTGAGTTGGCACAAGACCAAATATGCTACTTTTGACAAAGGGCAGGGGGAAAATGGAAGGATGTTACGGGCTTAGGGGAGGAGGGCAAATAAAGGACACCATTGTCCATTCCTACCCCGTGAAGTGTCATCAGTTTAAATCTGGTGCTCCTCCTCCTCCTCCTCCTCCTCCCTCCTCCTCCCTCCTCCTCCTCATTTTTCCAAGGCTTAAAAAGACACTTTGTCTTTCTCCAAGTAGGGCTGGCTCCCAAGCAGCTGTTTACAATTAATTTGACAACTAGCCCCAAACTATTCTCCCACAGAATGCACGCAATAAATATGTGCAGTTTGGAGACAGAAGACCAGAATTATAACTTCCCACCTTTCGCCCATGGAGCAAACAACTTTGAAAGAGAGCGTTTTTTACAGGCACATGTCATTTTTTTTTTTAACTCGGGGATTGATAGGCCAATAATCCATTGTCAAGTGCATTATGGTGGAACAGAAATAGTCCAGGGTAACATCCGATAATAAATCAATCCTGCAAAAGATCAAAGGAAGGTCAAAGGACTTCGGGGAGGAAACTGGAGCAACTTGGAAAAAGTTGATGGAAGGGGATCGTGACAGAGACTCTTCAATGACGTGGAAGGAAGGTCACAGCCAGGAAAGTCACTCTGCCATTCCAGAATCCAGGCACCATTTAACCTTGTGAAATCTTTAATCTACCAGAAAGCTGGTTCCAACGGAAGAGTAGGAAAAAAAAAACTTCTGAAGAGTAAGAGAATAACAGAGTTGGAAGGGAGCTTGGAGGTCTTCTAGTCCAACCCCCTGTGTGTGTGTGAGAGAGAGAGAGAGAGAGAGAGAGAGAGAGAATTGGAAGGGACCTTAGAGGTCTTCTAGTCCAACCCCCTGCTCAGGCAGAAATTTAACAGTGAATCCACTGCCCCCCCCAAAAGCTGGTAGGGCTACCGGTAGTCCTCGACTTACAAAAACAATTGAGCCTAATGTTTCTGTTGCTAAGTGAGACGTTTGTTCAATGAGCTTTGCCCCATTTTAGGACATTTCTTGCCACAGTTGTTAAGTGAATCAACTGCAGCTGTTAAGTTAGCCACACGGTCGTTAAGCGAATCCGGCTTCCCCCCCCTTGACTTGGCTTGTCAGAAGGTCACCAAAGGGGTGACCCCCACGTGACACCCCCCCCGGGACGCTGGGACCGTCGTAAATATGGGCCAGTTGCTAAGTGTCCACAAAGGTGATCGCTTGAGCCCAGGATGCTGCAATGGTCATAAGTGCGAAAAACAGTCATACTGTAAGTCCCTTCTTTCAGTGACAGGGTAAGTTTGAACGGTCCCTAAAGGAACTGCTGTAAATCAGAGGCTGCCTGTATTTTAATTTGGATTTTCGTGCGGAAAACGTGAGGTTGAATTCAAGCAGTTCTTACTATCCTAGGGCAGGGCTAGGCCACCTTGGCCCCCTCATGACTGGTGGACTTCAACTCCCAGAATTCCTCAGCCAGCATGGAGGAAACTATGGTTCCCTTCATGACTGGGGGACTTCAACTCCCAGAATTCCTCAGCCAGCATGGGGAAACTATGGCCCCCTCATGGCTTGTGGACTTCAACTCCCAGAATTCCTCAGCCAGCATGGGCGAATCCTGCTTGGTTTTTTTGTTGTTGTTTACCTTCGGGGGAATCGGTGGACCACCTTTCTTAAGCGATAAAGGGGAAGATGAACTCTATGCAGGGAGTGGCACCAACCGTTTCTGCTGTTGTCTCAAATGAATCAGAGATTACCCAGATAAGGCCGGTTGTTTGTGCCTCGGTTGCTAAGGAGACGGGGCCGCCGAAGTTGACTTGTCTAATGGAGATAGCAGTGAAGAGCTAGAAAAGTGACATTATATATGTATTTAATTGAATATATGTGCATGTATATATACACACAATATATATACAATATATATATATACAATACACACACACATATAGTATATATATATATATATACACACAAACACACTATATATATATACACACACACAGTATATATGTATATATATATATACACACACAGTATATATATATACAATATATATATATACATACACACACACAATACACACACACACACAGAGTATATATATATATATATATACATACATACATACATACATACATACATACATACATACATACATACATACATACATATATATATATATATATATATATATATATATATATATATACACACACACACACACACAGTGGAAGGAAGGAAGGAAGGAAGGAAGGAAGGAAGGAAGGAAGGAAGGAAGGAAGGAAGGAAGGAAGGAAGGAAGGAAGGAAGGAGAGGTGGAATTGAAATATGTGAACAACCGGTTCTGTGCATGGATGCCACTTCCGGAAGTCCATTCTGGGTCTGGCCCACAAAAAATTAGCTACAGGTTCTGCCGAAGTGGTGCAAACCAGCTGAATCCTACCACAGGAAGGAAGGAAGGAAGGAAGGAAGGAAGGAAGGAAGGAAGGAAGGAAGGAAGGAAGGAAGGAAGGAAGGAAGGAAGGAGAGGTGGGATTGAAATATGTGAACAACCGGTTCTCTGCATGGATGCCACTTCCGGAAGTCCATTCTGGGCCTGGGCAACAAAAAATTAGCTACCAGTTCTGCCAAAGTGGTGCGAACCAGCTGAATCCCACCACTGTATGTCTGTGTGTATTTAATATAAACAGATTGTTTCCAAAGCAACACTCTTGGTGACTCAACATTTCTACTTGAAGTGTTGGTTGCTGTGAGTAATCTTCATCAGGCTGAGCAATCATAATGGAAGAACTTAGCTGTCTTCAACCTAGACTGGAGATGGTGGGACGGCACTGGTGACTGCTGGCAATACAAAGGTGGCATTCACCGCCATAAATTTATTTCCCACGCTGACATTAATGGAGCTACTGAGAACGGCCCTGTTCACAATCAGCTCAGGCATCTTGCGAAGCTTGGCAGCTCGATGGCATTATGAATTAATGCAGTGTGGAAATCCAGTGCAAAAAGTTAGTCCCTGTGAGTCAACTGTCTTCCAAGATTGCATATGTTAGATACAAAAACAAGAGCAGCAATGGGACACGGCGATGTGTCACCCACATCAGATATGCTTTTTGTTTGTCTTTGGTTTGTTTATCTCAGACAAAAACGCAGCAACCACAACTCTGAGGAAACATCTAATGACGCTGGGGTTGGGATTTCAAATCTTTTTTTTTTTTTTGAAAGAGGGGTCCAAGAGGCCATCAATGACAAAACTGGACAGCCCTCTCTCAATGGAGGGGGAGGGACACCACCCATCTCCTGTGTACAACACCATCCTTTCGGCAGTCCCAAGAAGGCTCCACACCCATTTGCACCACTCAGGTGACCCTGAGGACACAGGTCAACCTCCAAGTGGCCTCAACGACTCTCCAAAAGGAGGCAAATGACCAGCTGTCTGCAAGGAGTATAAATCTTTCCATCCCCCACCATCCAGTCAGAACATGAAGGAGCTTCTGGGACGAGAAGTGAAACGTCTTCAAAGAAAAACAAGAAAGTCCAGTTGCCTGGTGAAAAAAGCACCTTTGGGACCATGGATGGAAGCTAACCCAGGAGAGAAGCAACCTAGAACTAAGGAGAAATTTTCTGACAATGAGAACAATTCATAACTGGAACAGCTTTGCCTCCAGAAGTTGTGAATGCTCCAACACTGGAGTTTTTACAGAAAAAGATTAGACAACCATTAGTCTGAAACGGTAGAGGGCTTCCTGCCTGAGCAGAGGGTTGGACTAGATGATCTCCAGGGTCCCTTCCAACTCTGATTCTGTCATTGTTTTCATCAGCGAAAGGACTTGCCTGCAGAACTTGTGGGCGCGCCGACGTTTGAGCTTTCTAAGGAGAGACTGGACAGCCCCTTTGTCTGAAATGGCCCAGGGTCTCCTGCTTTGAGCAGGGGGCTGGACTAGAAGACCTCTCAAGGTCCCTTCCAGCTCTGTCATTCTGCTTATTTAAAATCCGACCCAAAGCTTTGGATCGCTGCTGGCTCAGCGTTATGCTGGGACCAAAGCTGTCGCTTTGCACATCCCGCACAGACTCCTCCAGCCCTGCTAAATGATGTTGAATAAATTCTTCTCCCTCCTGTTCTGCATACCTTAAAAAAGAAAGAAAGCAAGAAAGAAAGAAAGAAAAAAAAAAAGAAAGAAAAACTCTGTACAGTGGATTTGGTTTCCCTGCTGTCGGCTTTCAGACCTTATGCCAAGATGTAATCAACTGTGAATAGCTACAGAGCCGGGATTTCCAAAGGCGCAGCTGGCAAGAGCGGGAACGCTGCTAATGCCTTGACTTGCCTCAGGCTGCGTCTCTGGAGAATTCTCTTTCCCAACTGGTGGCCTCTGTGAGCCCCTTTGGAGGTAGGCTGCCAAAAGCAATTCTTGTTATTTGCACGGTGCAATTTCTTGGCACCCCAGTGGGCAGAGACAGCCTCCATCCCGAGTTGCAGCTGAGATTGGGAGTCAAGAGAGACAGTGGGGCCCTATCCCACCACATGACATTTAATGTGGAGAAAAGCAAGGTTTGACACCTAGGCCGGGAAAACCAAAGGGACTACTACAATAGTAGTAACTGTGAGAGGGACCTCAGAGTCCTAGTGGACAATCACTTCAATAGGAGCCAGCCGTGTGCTGCAGCTGCCAAAAAAGCCAACACACTGCTAGGCTGCATTAACAGAGGGATAGAATCAGGATCAGGTGAAGGGTTAATACCACTTTGCAAGGCCTTGGTAAGGCCACACTTGGAATACTTGCATCCAGTTTTGGTCACCACGATGTAAAAAAGATGCTGAGACTCCAGAAAGAGTGCAGAGAAGAGCAACAAAGATGATCAGGGGACTGGAGGCTAAAACATACAAGGAACAGTTGCTGGAATTGGGGATGTCTAGTTTAATGAAGAGAAGGACGAGGGGGGACAGGATAGCAGCCTTCCAGTATCTCAGGGGTAGCCCCAAAGAAGAGGGAGTCAAGCTCTTCTCCAAAGCCCCTGAAGGCCGGACAAGAAGCAACGGATGGAAACTAATCAAGGAGAGAAGCAACCTGGAATTAAGGAGAAACTTCCTGACAGTGAGAACAATTAACCAGTGGAACAACCTGCCTCCAGAAGTGGTGAATGCTCCAACAGTGGAAGCTTTTAAGAAGAGACTGGACAGCCACTTGTCTGAAATGGTGTAGGGTTCCTGCCTGAGCAGGGGGTTGGACTTGATGACCTCCAAGGTCCCTTCCAGCTCTGTTCTGATTGAGACACCTGCAAAGGCAGAACTGCACTTTGCTGAGATCAGGTTTTCAAAATCTTCTGTTTGAACCTCTGCACTGTATCAACAAAAAACCTGCTCTTTTAATACAGGCAGGCTTCCACTGACACAGCTTCATTTAGTGAAGCTGAGAAATGTGACCCATGGACGGTTTTCACACTTACGAGCTTTGCAGCCTCCCCGCGGCCATGTGGTCAAAATTCAGACACTGAATTTTGAACCAGTCATAAGTCAGCAAGTGTTGTATTGCCTGTGTACAAATTGATGGTGAGACCACACTTGGAGTACTGTGTACAGTTCTGGTCACCGCCCCTCAAGAAGGATATAATGGAACTGGAAAAGGTGCCAAAAAGGGCAACAAGAATGATCAAGGAAATGGAGCGCCTCCCTTATGAAACCAGATTGCAACGCCTTGGTCTCTTCAGCCTTGAAAGACGGCGTTTAAGGGGTGACTTGATCGAAGTGTATAAAATCATGCATGGGATAGAAAATGTGGATAGAGAAAAATTCTTTTCTCTATCACACAATACCAGGACAAGGGGGCACTCCCTAAAGCTTATAGCTAAGAAAGTGAGGACAAATAAAGGGAAATATTTCTTCACCCAGAGGGTCGTTGATTTATGGAATTCACTTCCTGAAGGGGTCGTGACAGCTGTCAGCCTTGACAGCTTCAAGGCAGGGTGAGACAGATTCATGGATGCAAAGTGTATCGGTGGCTATTAAAACGGATGTCCATGTGCCGCCTCTATGTTGGTTGAGGCAGGCAGGATTCCCTTGAGTACCATTTGTTTGGGGGTCCAGGGAAAGGGAGGGTTTTGCCTTCTTTTTCTGCTCAAGATCCCCATGTACAATTGGTGGGCCACTGTGTGACACAGAATGCTGGACTCGATGGGCTTTGGCCTGATTCAGTAGGGCTCTTCTTATGTTCTTATGTTCTTAATTACGATGGTTGCAGTGTCCAGGGGTCCCGTAATCCCCTTTTGGCAACTTTCCCAGCTTGCTTCCAACGAGCAAAGCCAGTGGGGGAAAGCCAGCTTTGCTTAATGGGCGCACAATTTGCTTCACAGCTGGAGTGACTTGTTGAACAACCGTGTCAAAAAAAAAAAGGTGGTAAAATGGGGCAACAACTCTCTGGCTTAGCAATGGGCTCAGCTGAGGACTACCCGTATTTTTCTTTTTCCAACATCTGGGAATTAAGTTCCCTCTGCATTTACGCAGTCTGCAAACGTCTGACCTTTTAACCCAAGGTGTTTTGCTCATGTTTATGTCGTGACGCACTTAGCGTCGGGCGTCCAACCAAGCTCTTTGTTCCTTTCCAGTTTGAAGAGATTGTGGAAGTCAGGCAAACTCTTAAAATAGAAAAGGACTCCTTTTTTTTTTTTAGCGATAAGTACTCTGATGGGAAACGTCTGAAAAACCTCTTCCTGAGTGACTTATGCCTGCCTATACTAGAGCCTGGGCTCCAAGATGACCGCAGATGGGGACTGCAGCCAAGAAATTAGAAGTCGCTCGCTCCTGGGGAGGAAAGCTATGGCAAATCTAGACAGCACACTAAAAAGCAGAGACGTCACCCTGCCAACAAAAGTGCGTCTAGTCAAGGCCCTGGTTTTCCTAGTTGCAATGTAGGGCTGTGAAAGTTGAACCATAAGAAAGGCCGAGCGCCAAAGAATGGAGGCCTTTGAACTCTGGTGCTGGAGAAGACTCCTGCGAGTCCCCTGGACTGCAAGGCGATCAAACCGGTCAGTCCTGGAGGAGATCAACCCCGACTGCTCTTGAGAAGGCCAGATCCTGAAGTTGAAACTCAAGGACTTTGGCCACCTAATGAGAAGGAAGGACTCCCTGGAGAAGAACCTGATGCTGGGAAAGATGGAGGGCAAGAGAAGAAGAAGGGGACAATGACAGAGAAGGAAGTGGCTGGATGGAGTCCCTGAAGCAGCAGGCGTGAGCTTCAATGGACTCCAGAAGATGGTAGAGGACAGGAAGGCCTGGAGGTTCGCAATGAACAACAACAAATACTAGAGCAGGCTAAATGTTTTAATGAAACCAGTTGCTCGTAAAAATTAAGCGACGTGCATAATTCCAACAACTCAATCTCGGTGCTATTTTTTGAGCCTTTGAATCAATACTGATTGCATAAGAAGTGCCATTCTGGTTCTTTAGGGCCTGGCAGAGGCCTGAAAGAAAGGAATAATCTTGAAGAAACCTTTTTTTGATATGGAAAAAGGGTGCCACTTTGTCTCCTGCCCCCTCAAGATCTAGCAATAAAAATGCAATGAAACAAAGTTACAGACAGAGTTGAGAAAAGGATTTTCAGATGCAAGCAGGAAAGGAAAAAAAAAAGAAGAAGAGGAAATAAAGTGTTATTTTCTCCTAAGGAGAGGAAAAAGGATCCTGCACTAACAATAAGGGCTTGCAACTCTGAAAAATAATTATACATTTTCTACTGAGACCCGGCAGTAAGAAGTACTCTTCCTAATGGCTTGGGTGGCAGATCCAAACAGAAAGCATTCCTAACGAAATCTATTTCCTTATTACAGATAGTCCTTAGAATAGAATAAAGCTGGAAGGGACCTTGGAGGTCTTCTAGTCCAGCCCCCTGCTCAAGCAGGAGAACCTATACCATCTCAGACAGGTCATTGTCCAGTCTCTTCTTAAAAATGTCCAGTGATGGAGCGCCGACAATTTCTGGTGGCAAGGTGTTCCACTGGTTGATTTTCCTCACTGTCAGGAAGTTTCTCCTCAATTCCAGGTTGCTTCTCTCCTTGATCAGCTTCCAACCATTGTTTCTCGTCCTGCCCTTTGGTGCTTTGGAGAATAACGTGACTCCCTCTTCCTTGTGGCAGCCTCTCAAATACTGGCACACTGCTATCATGTCTCCCCTAGTTCTTCTTTACTTTAGACTGGCCAAACCCAAATCCCACAGCCCTTCTCCATATGTTTTGGTCTCCCGGCCTTGGATCATCTTAGTTGCTCTTCTCTGAATTTTTTCCAAACTCTCAACATCTTTTTTGTAGTATGGTGACCAAAACTGGCTGCCGTATTCCAGGTGTGGTCTTACTAGGGCAGGGGTAGGCAACCTTGGCTCTTTTATGACGGGTGGACTTCAACTCCCAGAATTCCTGAGCCAGCCATGCTGAGGGGAAAGGGAGAGGTTTCCATGCTGAGCCATGCTGGCTCAGGAATTCTGGGAGTTGAAGTCCACCAGTCATGAAGGGGCCAAAGTTTCCCTAATGCTGGCTCAGGAATTCTGGGACTTGAAGTCCATGAGTCATGAAGGAGCCACAGTTCCCTCATGCTGGCTCAGGAATTCTGGGAGTTGAAGTCCACGAGTCATGAAGGGGCCACAGTTCCCCCATGCTGGCTCAGGAATTCTGGGAGTTGAAGTCCACGACTCATGAAGGGGCCATAGTTCCCCCATGCTGACTCAGGAATTCTGGGAGTTGAAGTCCACCAGTCATGAAGGGGCCACAGTTCCCCCATGCTGGCTCAGGAATTCTGGGAGTTGAAGTCCACGAGTCATGAAGGGGCCACAGTTCCCCCATGCTGGCTCAGGAATTCTGGGAGTTGAAGTCCACCAGTCATGAAGGGGCCACAGTTCCCCCATGCTGGCTCAGGAATTCTGGGAGTTGAAGTCCACCAGTCATAAAAGAGCCAAGGTGGCCTACCCCTGTACTAGGGCTTTGTAAAGCAATACTAAACCTTGACTTACAACAGTTCGCTTAGTGACTGTTCAAAATTACAACAGAACGAGGAAAAGGGGCTTATGACTGTTGATCACAGTTACGACACTCGCAAAACACCCAGGGCCGTGGGACCAAAATTCAAAGGCTTGTCAACTGATTCAAATGTATGACCGTTGCAAGCAGTAAAAGCTACAGCTAAACAGGAATTGAGAATCCTCGCTTGATGAAATATCCTTTCCCCCCCAGCTCTATTGATCCTACTGAAATTATGCATATTGCGAAAGGTGGATTTTGCCCCACGTCTCATGATTCAAGCACTTCCGCTGGTCCAGGGCACTTAATGCTAGGACTTTTAGGACAGAGACCAAAATACCAACTACGTGAACAGAATAACAGCGTTGAGATGGACCTTGGAGATCTTCTAGTCCAACCCCCTGCTCAAGCCGGAGAACTTTTGCTCTCTCAGGCCAATGGCTGTCCAGTCTCTTCTTAAAAGCCTCCAGTGTTGGAACATCCATAACTTCCAAAGACAAGTTGTTCCACTGGTTAATTATTCTAACTATCAGAAAATTTCTCCTTATCTTCTAGATTGCTTCTCTCTTTGCTTAGTTTCCATCTGTTGCTTCTTGTTCTGTCTTCAGATACTTTGGAAAATAGCTTGACCCCCTCTTCTTTGGGGCAGCCCCTGAGATACTGGGACACGGCTATCATGTCCCCCCTTGTCCTTCTCTTTGTTAAACTAGACACACCCAATTCCAGCAGCCGTTCCTTATATGCTTTAGCCTCCAGTCCCCTAATCATCTTTATTGATCTTTTCTGCACTCTTTCTCAGCATCTTTTGGATATCGCTGCAACCAAAACTGGATGCAATATTCCAACTTTCCAATATTCTTGTCCATCTGTTATATACACCTAGCTCTTGTGTTCAGTCAGGCTTTTGTGTGAATCCAGAAACTTTTAGTTGAATGAACTACGGTTGAGTGGAGTTTGGGAAAGTTTGTTGGGCTAAACAACCATTTGCAAGGCAAGGAATGCACGGTGATGTCTGCCAACATCCAGAACTTTCAAAGGAACTTTCAAAGGAAACTTTCAAATCACATTGTTGTAAGCAGTGGTGGGATTCAGCCAGTTCCCACCACTTCGGCATAACTGGTAGCCAATTTTTTGTTGCCCAGGCCCAGAATGGACTTCTGGAAGTGGCATCTACACAGAGAACTGGTTGTTCACATATTTGAATCCCACCACTGGATGTAAATGGCTGTGAAAGTTGGACCATAAGAAAGGCTGAGCACAAAAGAATGGAGGCCTTTGAACTCTGGTGCTGGAGAAGACTCCTGCGAGTCCCCTGGGCTGCAAGGCGATCCAACCGGTCAGTCCTAGAGTAGATCAACGCCGACCGCTCTTAAGAAGGCCAGATCCTGAAGTGGAAACTCAAGTACTTTGGCCACCGAATGAGAAGGAAGGACTCCCTGGAGAAGAGCCTGATGCTGGGAAAGATGGAGGACAAGAGAAGAAGGGGACAATGACAGAGAAGGAGGTGGCTGGATGGAGTCCCCTAAGCAGGAGGCGGGAGCTTCAATGGACTCCAGAAGATGGTAGAGGTCAGGAAGGCCTGGAGGAACGTGGTCCATGGGGTCGCGATGGATCGGACACTTCGCAACCAACAACAACAACAACTGGATGTAAGGTTATAAGACAATGAATGACTGCTAATCATGGTATCTGTAACAATTCCAATAACAGAGGCCGAAGATTACTTAATATCAGTCGTATATAGCCCATGACTACTACATTTCTATTTAATCTCCTCTCCTTCCCTCAAATGAAACAGGCCCTCTTCAAAACAAAGTAAAATGCAATATGTAAAAAACATGAGCAGGATGGATTTTTATCTTATGGAGAACTAATGTTTCTGCCTTCTATATTTAGGACTCTGGAAACTAACATATTTTCTCTGGAAAGTTTACTTGGCTGAAAGAAATTTTTGGCACGGAGGAAATAGATTGGAGGAATAAAAGCCCGGTTGTTAGCTGATTTAAGAGCATTGTAAGGAAAAGCATAAAATGCAGAATTGTCCCTGTGACTTATGTTTTCTGTTTGCAGTTTCAAAGAGGGTTTAAAAAAAAAAGTTTTTGCTGAACTAAGACATAGTTCTTAGCGAGTCGACGTTTTATGCATACCGTGGAACAATAATCCGTCTATGCACTGATTTTATGGAAAATATTGCTTGGGTTACATAGCAGAAGCCCCTTCGGCCCCTGAGTATGTACCTCTTTTATCTGTGAGGAATCAACTCAAGGGCTTGTATATTTTAATCGCTTGGGATGGCAGCGGCCCAGAATGAACCATGGGTATCCCAGTAGGAAAGGTTGGATGTGAGCCTAGATTAGACCAGAAAGAAGCTGTGATTCTATTAAGGAATGGAATTGACTTTTATATTGTTCTGCTTTTGAACTTGGAGATCAAAGGATGAGCAAATTGCAACTCTCTTCTCCGCTTCTGAGTAGGTCCCTAGGGGACGGGGCTGGAGGTTGTCCACGAATTCAAGATGTTAGTTGGGACTACACAATCAAAGCCTCCCTCTGCTTTGACGTGCACTGTGTAGGACACGCTACGTGCTGGGATACGATGGGATAATTGCACGTTGGAAGGTTGACTTGGCACCACTTTGCCGTTTCCAATGTTTTAAACTGTTTTAATGGGATGTTATATCTTGCTTTAACTCCTGATTGGAAGCTGCCCAGACTTGCTTAGAAGATGGGCATCTATATACAGGAAGTATCCTTGACTTAGTTCATTTAGTGACCATTCCAAGTTACAACGGCACTGCAAAAAGGGTCTCATGAGCTTTTTTAATTTTATTTTTATTCTATGTTCTACCGTTATGTGCTAACTCTGCAAGTGTCACAGAATATACCTGAGCACTTTACAAGGCCTTGGTAAGGCCACACTTGGAAGACGGCATCCAGTTTTGGTCACCACGATGTAAAAAAGATGTTGGGACTCCAGAAAGAGTGCAGAGAAGAGCAACAAAGGATCAGGGGACTGGAGGCTAAAGCATATAAAGAACGGCTGCTGGAATTGAGTATGTCTAGTTTAACGAAGAGAAAGACGAGGGGAGACATGATAGCAGTGTTCCAGTATCTCAGGGGCTGCCCCAAAGAAGAGGGAGTCAAGCTATTTTCCAAAGCGCCTGAAGGCAGGACAAGATGCATCGGATGGAAACTCACCAAGGAGAGAAGCAACCTGGAACTAAGGAGAAACTTCCTGACAGTGAGAACAATTTAACCAGTGGAATACCTGCCTCCAGAAGCAGTGAATGCTCCAACACTGGAAGTTTTTAAGAAGAGTCTGGACAGCCATTTTTCTGAAATGGTCTAGGCTCTCCTGCCTGAGCAGGGGGTTGGTCTTGATGACCTCCAAGGTCCCTTCCAACTTTATTATTATTATTATTATTATTATTATTATTATTATTATTATTATGGATCATCGCACAGTCAGCCAGATGTTCAGACTGGATTTGGCATTTTGTCTACCTATCGAGTCCTTCCCAAGGACCTGGGATAGGCAGATGTGGCTGTTGTTGTTGTTGTTGTTA
>JARGCV010000526.1:362500-400347 GCA_034064705.1 Bothrops alternatus
GTTGTTGTTATTTGAGAGGTACTGTTACCTGTGGGTTACAAAAACCCTCTCTGTGAATTGGCTATTGCTTTCATCTGGAAAAAAATGTTCAATTTCGTAAATTAGATTACAGCCCAGGACTTCCTGGTCAATAAATAACCACATATGATTCCCCTCTCCTTTAAACAGTTAACCGGCTTAGCCAAGGAGAGCTAAAACCTTCCATCCAGGCCCATCGATCAGAAAACAGGATGCAGGCCTATTTGAGGAGACAAACTGACGATTCCTCTAAAACAGATCGATGAGATTTTCTAGCCACTGTGCCCGTGCTTCTTGGTGCGACTGGAGGAATTTTACCTCAAACAAATGTCCTTATTTTATGTCTACGGAGATTCTCAGCCCTTCGGCTCATGGTTATCCCAAAAGTGCTTTTCCAAAAGGCAGCTGGACCTTTCTTTGTTTTTTTTCCCTTTTGAAGGCGTTTCGCTTCTCATCCAAGAAGCTTCTTCGGTTCAGTCACCTCTGGCCACTTGTTTCACAATTCAGCTGGGACTTGAGGAATTTTATCGGAAATCCTGAAAAATAAGGTGACCAACCGTCCTCCTTTAGGGAGGACAGTCCTCCTTTGGTGAGTTCTGTCCTCCCTCGAAAAGTGTCCTCCTTCATGTCCTCCTTTTCGATATTTGAAGACTAATCTGCAGGGCTTTTTTTTCCTTCTCATAGAATGCTCAGAATGGCGTTCTGGCATCTTTTTTTGATGTTTTTTTTTTCAACTTTTGCATGAGCTGTGCTACTCCCATTATTAGCTTTCGAAAGCCGATAGGAATTGCTGCTGAGCGCGCCAAAAACACCCGGCCGGCAAACTTTGCACATGCAAGTTGTCTGCAGCGAAGGCGAATTGGCAGGAACTTTGCACCCCTCCCTGCTACCCAACTACGCCAACTCCTAGTTAGTCCCGAAGACACCTGGAGGAGACTGAAACGGTAAGTTTCTCTTGATCTTCGGTTCTGCTAGGGCAATAATGGCTGCGGGCGCAAGAGGCAGGGGCAGCGGGGGTGCTGTGGGTGGGGGTGTGAGGGGCGGCAGCGACCGGCTGCCCCCCCCGTGCTGTGGGAGCCGCGGGGCCCTCTCTACACGGGGCTGTGCAGGGTGGGCGGTGGTGCTGGCAGGGCGGCTGCAGGCGGGGTGTGTCGATGGCGAGCTGCCCCCCTGGGGCCGGAGCCGGCGTGGCTGGTGCTTTGGGAGCCCCGGGGCCTGCTCTACATGGCAAGGCAGCGGTGCTGGCAGGGCGGCTGCGAGTGGGGGTGCGGCGGGCGGTTGACCTTCCATGGGCCGATGACCTTCCAGCTTTTACGATATTTTTTTCTTCTATTTATTTGTGTCCTCCTTTTCATTGTAAAAAAGTTGGTCACCTTATGAAAAAAAAAAAGGCCTTGTTTTACAGCCCAGGTTATTTGCTGGCACGACTTTCGCTGCTGCAAATACCTGCCGTGGATTTTGGTGAGCAAATGAAAGGATGATGAAGCTATTTAGGCGTACCTTAAAACCTCTGGGAAAGGCTACAAGACGAATGATCCACGGTGGTGCTTACTCTGAACATCGAAGGTGAGATAATAACGATCTAATCTGGACAAAATGTTTCTTTGGGCTGTAAAAAGATAGGTTGTGTCTCAAGCAGCTGCAAAACAGGCTACTGAAATGCAATTAAAGCTCTAAGCAGCGTCTGTATGCCTCTGATCTTCCATTTTAAATTGATTAAGAATTATCCACCGAGGAAGCTGCAGGAGAAAATTACAAGCTTCCCAGACGAAAAAAAATAAAAAACAACTTACAAAAAGAATTCGACTAGACTGGAGGGGTATCATTTTAGTTCCGTTTGCTGCAAAATCACTAGGTACCTTTGCTTTCTTGGAGTCTAAGCCTAAAAATAGTAAACTTGGATGGTACCAGCCCAGATCTCCAAGAGAAATAAGGTTTACATCAAAAAGTGCTAGGAAGCGGGAGACCCTGAGTTCAAGTCCCGCCTTAGCCATGAAAGCCCTCTGGGTGACCGTGGGCCAATCACCAGGAGACTGGGAATTCTAGTCCCACGTTAGCATGAAAGCTGACTGGGTGATCTTGGGGCAATCACCAGGAGACGGTGAGTTCTAGTCCCACATTAGCATGAAAGCTGACTGGGTGATCTTGGGGCAATCACCAGGAGACAGTGAGTTCTAGTCCCACGTTAGCATGAAAGCTGACTGGGTGACCTTGGGCCAATCACCAGGAGGCTGGGAATTCTAGTCCCACGTTAGCATGAAAGTTGACTGGGTGACCATGGGCCAATCACCAGGAGACGGTGAGTTCTAGTCCCATGTTAGCATGAAAGCTGACTGGGTGATCTTGGGGCAATCACCAGGAGACAGTGAGTTCTAGTCCCACGTTAGCATGAAAGCTGACTGGGTGACCTTGGGCCAATCACCAGGAGGCTGGGAATTCTAGTCCCACGTTAGCATGAAAACTGACTGGGTGACCATGGGCCAATCACCAGGAGACGGTGAGTTCTAGTCCCATGTTAGCATGAAAGCTGACTGGGTGATCTTGGGGCAATCACCAGGAGACGGTGAGTTCTAGTCCCACGTTAGCATGAAAGCTGACTGGGTGACCTTGGGCCAATCACCAGGAGGCTGGGAATTCTAGTCCCACGTTAGCATGAAAGCTGACTGGGTGACCATGGGCCAATCACCAGGAGACTGGGAATTCTAGTCCCACGTTAGCATGAAAGCTGACTGGGTGACTGTGGGCTAATCACCAGGAGACTGGGAATTCTAGTCCCACGTTAGCATGAAAGCTGACTGGGTGACTGTGGGCTAATCACCAGGAGACGGTGAGTTCTAGTCCCACGTTAGCATGAAAGCTGACTGGGTGATCTTGGGGCAGTCACCAGGAGACGGTGAGTTCTAGTCCCACGTTAGCATGAAAGCTGACTGGGTGATCTTGGGGCAATCACCAGGAGACAGTGAGTTCTAGTCCCAGGTTAGCCTGAAAGCTGACTGGGTGACCTTGGGCCAATCACCAGGAGGCTGGGAATTCTAGTCCCACGTTAGCATGAAAGTTGACTGGGTGACCATGGGCCAATCACCAGGAGACTGGGAATTCTAGTCCCACGTTAGCATGAAAGCTGACTGGACGACTGTGGGCTAATCACCAGGAGACAGTGAGTTCTAGTCCCACTTTAGCATGAAAGCTGACTGGGTGACTGTGGGCTAATCACCAGGAGACGGTGAGTTCTAGTCCCATGTTAGCATGAAAGCTGACTGGGTGATCTTCGGGCAATCACCAGGAGACGGTGAGTTCTAGTCCCACGTTAGCATGAAAGCTGACTGGGTGATCTTGGGGCAATCACCAGGAGACAGTGAGTTCTAGTCCCACATTAGCATGAAAGTTGACTGGGTGACCATGGGCCAATCACCAGGAGGCTGGGAATTCTAGTCCCACGTTAGCATGAAAGCTGACTGGGTGACTGTGGGCTAATCACCAGGAGACAGTGAGTTCTAGTCCCACGTTAGCATGAAAGCTGACTGGGTGACCTTGGGCCAATCACCAGGAGGCTGGGAATTCTAGTCCCACGTTAGCATGAAAGTTGACTGGGTGACCATGGGCCAATCACCAGGAGACGGTGAGTTCTAGTCCCATGTTAGCATGAAAGCTGACTGGGTGATCTTGGGGCAATCACCAGGAGACAGTGAGTTCTAGTCCCACGTTAGCATGAAAGCTGACTGGGTGACCTTGGGCCAATCACCAGGAGGCTGGGAATTCTAGTCCCACGTTAGCATGAAAACTGACTGGGTGACCATGGGCCAATCACCAGGAGACGGTGAGTTCTAGTCCCATGTTAGCATGAAAGCTGACTGGGTGATCTTGGGGCAATCACCAGGAGACGGTGAGTTCTAGTCCCACGTTAGCATGAAAGCTGACTGGGTGACCTTGGGCCAATCACCAGGAGGCTGGGAATTCTAGTCCCACGTTAGCATGAAAGCTGACTGGGTGACCATGGGCCAATCACCAGGAGACTGGGAATTCTAGTCCCACGTTAGCATGAAAGCTGACTGGGTGACTGTGGGCTAATCACCAGGAGACTGGGAATTCTAGTCCCACGTTAGCATGAAAGCTGACTGGGTGACTGTGGGCTAATCACCAGGAGACGGTGAGTTCTAGTCCCACGTTAGCATGAAAGCTGACTGGGTGATCTTGGGGCAATCACCAGGAGACGGTGAGTTCTAGTCCCACGTTAGCATGAAAGCTGACTGGGTGATCTTGGGGCAATCACCAGGAGACAGTGAGTTCTAGTCCCAGGTTAGCCTGAAAGCTGACTGGGTGACCTTGGGCCAATCACCAGGAGGCTGGGAATTCTAGTCCCACGTTAGCATGAAAGTTGACTGGGTGACCATGGGCCAATCACCAGGAGACTGGGAATTCTAGTCCCACGTTAGCATGAAAGCTGACTGGACGACTGTGGGCTAATCACCAGGAGACAGTGAGTTCTAGTCCCACTTTAGCATGAAAGCTGACTGGGTGACTGTGGGCTAATCACCAGGAGACGGTGAGTTCTAGTCCCATGTTAGCATGAAAGCTGACTGGGTGATCTTGGGGCAATCACCAGGAGACGGTGAGTTCTAGTCCCACGTTAGCATGAAAGCTGACTGGGTGATCTTGGGGCAATCACCAGGAGACAGTGAGTTCTAGTCCCACATTAGCATGAAAGTTGACTGGGTGACCATGGGCCAATCACCAGGAGGCTGGGAATTCTAGTCCCACGTTAGCATGAAAGCTGACTGGGTGACTGTGGGCTAATCACCAGGAGACAGTGAGTTCTAGTCCCACGTTAGCATGAAAGCTGACTGGGTGACCTTGGGCCAATCACCAGGAGGCTGGGAATTCTAGTCCCACGTTAGCATGAAAGTTGACTGGGTGACCATGGGCCAATCACCAGGAGACGGTGAGTTCTAGTCCCATGTTAGCATGAAAGCTGACTGGGTGATCTTGGGGCAATCACCAGGAGACAGTGAGTTCTAGTCCCACGTTAGCATGAAAGCTGACTGGGTGACCTTGGGCCAATCACCAGGAGGCTGGGAATTCTAGTCCCACGTTAGCATGAAAACTGACTGGGTGACCATGGGCCAATCACCAGGAGACGGTGAGTTCTAGTCCCATGTTAGCATGAAAGCTGACTGGGTGATCTTGGGGCAATCAACAGGAGATGGTGAGTTCTAGTCCCACGTTAGCATGAAAGCTGACTGGGTGATCTTGGGGCAATCACCAGGAGACAGTGAGTTCTAGTCCCACGTTAGCATGAAAGCTGACTGGGTGACCATGGGCCAATCACCAGGAGACTGGGAATTCTAGTCCCACGTTAGCATGAAAGCTGACTGGACGACTGTGGGCTAATCACCAGGAGACAGTGAGTTCTAGTCCCACGTTAGCATGAAAGCTGACTGGGTGACTGTGGGCTAATCACCAGGAGACGGTGAGTTCTAGTCCCATGTTAGCATGAAAGCTGACTGGGTGATCTTGGGGCAATCACCAGGAGACGGTGAGTTCTAGTCCCACGTTAGCATGAAAGCTGACTGGGTGATCTTGGGGCAATCACCAGGAGACAGTGAGTTCTAGTCCCACGTTAGCATGAAAGCTGACTGGGTGACCTTGGGCCAATCACCAGGAGGCTGGGAATTCTAGTCCCACGTTAGCATGAAAGTTGACTGGGTGACCATGGGCCAATCACCAGGAGACGGTGAGTTCTAGTCCCATGTTAGCATGAAAGCTGACTGGGTGATCTTGGGGCAATCACCAGGAGACAGTGAGTTCTAGTCCCACGTTAGCATGAAAGCTGACTGGGTGACCTTGGGCCAATCACCAGGAGGCTGGGAATTCTAGTCCCACGTTAGCATGAAAACTGACTGGGTGACCATGGGCCAATCACCAGGAGACGGTGAGTTCTAGTCCCATGTTAGCATGAAAGCTGACTGGGTGATCTTGGGGCAATCACCAGGAGACGGTGAGTTCTAGTCCCACGTTAGCATGAAAGCTGACTGGGTGATCTTGGGGCAATCACCAGGAGACAGTGAGTTCTAGTCCCACGTTAGCATGAAAGCTGACTGGGTGACCTTGGGCCAATCACCAGGAGGCTGGGAATTCTAGTCCCACGTTAGCATGAAAGTTGCCTGGGTGACCATGGGCCAATCACCAGGAGAGTGGGAATTCTAGTCCCACGTTAGCATGAAAGCTGACTGGGTGACCGTGGGCCAATCACCAGGAGAGTGGGAATTCTAGTCCCACGTTAGCATGAAAGCTGACTGGGTGACTGTGGGCTAATCACCAGGAGACAGTGAGTTCTAGTCCCACGTTAGCATGAAAGCTGACTGGGTGATCTTGGGGCAATCACCAGGAGACGGTGAGTTCTAGTCCCACGTTAGCATGAAAGCTGACTGGGTGACCATGGGCCAATCACCAGGAGACGGTGAGTTCTAGTCCCAGGTTAGCCTGAAAGCTGACTGGGTGACCTTGGGCCAATCACCAGGAGGCTGGGAATTCTAGTCCCACGTTAGCATGAAAGTTGACTGGGTGACCATGGGCCAATCACCAGGAGACTGGGAATTCTAGTCCCACGTTAGCATGAAAGCTGACTGGACGACTGTGGGCTAATCACCAGGAGACAGTGAGTTCTAGTCCCACTTTAGCATGAAAGCTGACTGGGTGACTGTGGGCTAATCACCAGGAGACGGTGAGTTCTAGTCCCATGTTAGCATGAAAGCTGACTGGGTGATCTTGGGGCAATCACCAGGAGACGGTGAGTTCTAGTCCCACGTTAGCGTGAAAGCTGACTGGGTGATCTTGGGGCAATCACCAGGAGACAGTGAGTTCTAGTCCCACGTTAGCATGAAAGCTGACTGGGTGATCTTGGGGCAATCACCAGGAGACAGTGAGTTCTAGTCCCACGTTAGCATGAAAGCTGACTGGGTGACCTTGGGCCAATCACCAGGAGGCTGGGAATTCTAGTCCCACGTTAGCATGAAAGTTGACTGGGTGACCATGGGCCAATCACCAGGAGACGGTGAGTTCTAGTCCCATGTTAGGATGAAAGCTGACTGGGTGATCTTGGGGCAATCACCAGGAGACAGTGAGTTCTAGTCCCACGTTAGCATGAAAGCTGACTGGGTGACCTTGGGCCAATCACCAGGAGGCTGGGAATTCTAGTCCCACGTTAGCATGAAAACTGACTGGGTGACCATGGGCCAATCACCAGGAGACGGTGAGTTCTAGTCCCATGTTAGCATGAAAGCTGACTGGGTGATCTTGGGGCAATCAACAGGAGACAGTGAGTTCTAGTCCCACGTTAGCATGAAAGCTGACTGGGTGACCTTGGGCCAATCACCAGGAGGCTGGGAATTCTAGTCCCACGTTAGCATGAAAGTTGACTGGGTGACCATGGGCCAATCACCAGGAGACTGGGAATTCTAGTCCCACGTTAGCATGAAAGCTGACTGGGTGACTGTGGGCTAATCAACAGGAGACAGTGAGTTCTAGTCCCACGTTAGCATGAAAGCTGACTGGGTGACCTTGGGCCAATCACCAGGAGGCTGGGAATTCTAGTCCCACGTTAGCATGAAAGTTGACTGGGTGACCATGGGCCAATCACCAGGAAGCTGGGAATTCTAGTCCCATGTTAGCATGAAAGTTGACTGGGTGACCGTGGGCCAATCACCAGGAGACTGGGAATTCTAGTCCCACGTTAGCATGAAAGCTGACTGGGTGATCTTGGGGCAATCACCAGGAGACAGTGAGTTCTAGTCCCACGTTAGCATGAAAGCTGACTGGGTGACCTTGGGCCAATCACCAGGAGACTGGGAATTCTAGTCCCACGTTAGCATGAAAGCTGACTGGGTGACCGTGGGCCAATCACCAGGAGACAGTGAGTTCTAGTCCCACGTTAGCATGAAAGCTGACTGGGTGATCTTGGGGCAATCACCAGGAGACTGGGAATTCTAGTCCCATGTTAGCATGAAAGCTGACTGGGTGACCATGGGCCAATCACCAGGAGACTGGGAATTCTAGTCCCATGTTAGCATGAAAGCTGACTGGGTGACCATGGGCTAATCACCAGAAGACTGGGAATTCTAGCACCGCTTTAGGCAACAAAGCCAGCTGGCTAACTTTGAGACAGTCACTTCCTCTCAGCCCAAACCCTACCTTACAGGGTTGTCATTTTTGGGGAAAATAGGAGGAGGGAAGTGTGCTGCATATGAGTTATTTGTAAAAAAATAAAATAAAAAAATAAAAATAAAGGCAGGATACAGATAAATAAAATAGAAACCAACGATAAATCTGTCTCGTTTCGAGCTGGGATGAAACAGCCCCGCTCAAGATGTTCCATCCAAGCCTGCTGAAAGATTAAGAGACTTCTTTCTCTCCCCCACCCCATCAATAAAATTAAGAGGCCTCCACTCTTTCTGTTCTTGCAACAGACCTCGAGGAACATCGTGGTTTAGAGATGGCACGTTTCAAAGGCTGGCTGTTCCCGCACGGCTGTGCGGAAGGCCGAAACTTTGTGCCAGATTCGGCCTTTATTATTATTTATTATTATTATTATTTGAACTCAGCGTGTGTGTTGAGCGGAGAACAGACCCCCGTCTCCTCAAAGGCAGCTTCGGGAATGGGAAAGGGGAGACCCCTTGTCTCTGTTTGGGAATCTGGAGTCTCTTGGTGGAAAGGACAATGGGAGGAAGGGGAAGAAAGGCTAAGGTCTTCCCCCCTCCCTTCATTTCCTCACTGCCCCTCCCCTCCCCACGGTCCCTGGGGCTGAAGCCAAGGATGACTTCTTTGCCAAGGTCACAAGAACAGTGCAGAGGGTCTCAAAGGCATCTCAGGATTTCTTTTGGGTGACAAAAATAGAATTAAAATGATCTTCAGCACAGTACAAAAAAAGACATTGAGAGTGCAGTGTTCCAGTATCTCAGGGGCTGCCCCAAAGAAGAGGGAGTCAGGCTATTCTCCAAAGCACCTGAAGGCAGAACAAGAAGCAACGGATGGAAACTCATCAAGGAGAGAAGCAACCTGGAACTAAGGAGAAACTTCCTGACAGCGAGAACAATTAACCAGTGGAACAACCTGCCTCCAGAAGCTGTGAATGCTCCAACACTGGAGATTTTTAAGAAGAGACTGGACAGCCCTTTGTCTGAAATGGTATAGGGTTTCCTGCCTGAGCAGGGGGTTGGACTAGACGACCTCCAAGCTCCCTTCCAACTTTATTATTATTATTATTATTATTATTATTATTATTAGTAGTAGTAGTAGTAGTAGTAGTAGTAGTTTGGAAAAAGTGCAGAGAAGAGCAAATAAGATGATTCACGGCCCGGAGATTAAAACATATAAAGAACAGTTGCAGGAATTGGATATACTCAGTCTATCATCTCAGACAAGTGACTGTCTAGCTTCTTCTGAAAAACCTCCAGTGATGGAGAGCCCACGATTTCTGGTGGCCAGCTGTCCCGCTGGTTAATCTGGCTTCCCCATTGACTTTGCGTTTCAGAAGTTTGCAAAAGAGGATCGCACGACCCCGGGACACACGGCGTCAGTCGCCAAGCATCTGAAGTTTGATCACAGGACAGTGGGGAGGCTGCAACAGTTGGGAGGAAAAACAGTCATAAATCACAATTTTTCAGTGCTGCTGTAACTTTGAATGGTCACTAAAAAAAAACCAGTCATAAGTTGAGGGTTGCCTGTAGTCCTTCCCTGGAGGATTCCAGTTCATCTGAAGGCTTGACGTTCACACTCCACGTCACAAGTGGTCCCGCTATCTGTTCCATACTTAACAAGCCATCTAATCAGAATGGCAGCAGGGAGCTTGTGGAGCGCTTTGCTTCCCGCCGTCGGAGGAAATGACTTGATCAGAAAATGAGACCTTAGACTGCCAAGATTTGTTCCTGACCAACTCATGCTGGCTTCTGGTGAGCTACTGGTTGTGGCCTTTGTAGCCTGACACCAGAGGTGGGGAATGATGGCCCTTTTAGGACTTGTGGAGCCAGCTACGCTTCAGTTCTGGGAGTGGAAGCCCACAAGTCAGAATAGAATAGAATTAAGGAATACAATGGAATGGAATGGAATGGAATAGAGTTAAAGAATGGAATGGAATAGAATTACAGAATAGAATAGAATAGAATAGAATAGAATAGAATAGAATAGAATAGAATAGAATAGAATAGAATAGAATAGAATAGAATAGAATTAAGGAATAGAATAGAATAGAATAGAATAGAATAGAATAGAATAGAATAGAATAGAATAGAATAGAATTAAGGAATGGAATGGAATGGAATGGAATGGAATAGAATAGAATAGAGTTAAAGAATGGAATGGAATGGAATAGAATAGAATTACAGAATAGAATAGAATAGAATAGAATAGAATAGAATAGAATAGAATAGAATAGAATAGAATAGAATAGAATTAAGGAATAGAATAGAATAGAATAGAATAGAATAGAATAGAATAGAATAGAATTAAGGAATAGAATAGAATAGAATAGAATAGAATAGAATAGAATAGAATAGAATAGAATAGAATAGAATAGAATAGAATTAAGGAATGAAATGGAATGGAATAGAATAGAATAGAATTACAGAATAGAATAGAATTAAGGAATAGAATAGAATAGAAAATAGAATAGAATAGAAAGAATAGAATAGAATAGAATAGAAAATAGAATAGAATAGAATAGAATAGAATAGAATAGAATAGAATAGAATAGAATGCATGAAAGAAACAGTTAACAACCCTGGAAACCAGCTGAAGTTAGCTTCTCACCCTTCCTTGATTTGAGGCGGTGAGAAAAATAATTGGCTGTAGCTCTGAGCTGGAACAAACGCTTGGAAATATTTCTCTGGGGCTCCAGAAATGCAGCGAGTTAGACCTTTGCCAAGGACTGACCACAATTCTGCGAAACAGATCAAAGCTTTCAGCCCAGCAAGCCTGGTTCAGGACAAATCCATGGTGACAGGAACCAGTTTGAGTCCTTCCGTTCACACCTGGTATCCGAAAGACATATTTGCGTGTGAAATCTTCGCTTGACTTTTCCTTAATCGGTGTGCAATGCTGCATAAAGTTCGCATCTGGAGAAACCCTTGGCCAGCTTCTTTCTTCCCCCTGACCTTCACACCGAGGCGCAACGTGTAAAAATATCCAGAAATACTTTTTCTTTTTATTATCTTATTGAAAAAGCAGTTAGCCCAATGGATATCTAGTACCTTACAGGTAATCCTCAACCACTTTACAAGGCCTTAGTAAGGCCACACTTGGAATGCTGCATCCAGTTTTGCTCAAGCATATGAAGAACAGCTGCAGGATGTCCATTTTGCTCTCCGAGTTCATGGTGACCTAACCCTAACCCTAAGTGGAATTTTCCTCCAATGGGATTTTCCCATGTGTTTTACCAGGAAACATAGATAGGGCAGGCTAGAAAAGTCATTGCCCTCCTAACCATACCCAAGCACTCCGAGTTTGTTGGCGATGTCCATTTTGCTTTATGAGTTCATGGTGACCTAACCCTAACCCTAAAGGCTCTCCTGCTTGAGCAGGGGGTTGGACTGGAAGACCTCCAGGGCCCCTTTCAACTCTGTTCTGGTGTGAATTCTACCGGCCAGTTATTATTGCTGAATCTTCTAAAATTGATGTTAATAACATTTTCAGTGTAAGAGTGTGGGTGACCGACGAATTCCAGAGAAATAAACAAGGAACTCTTCCTCTTTTTGGCAGCCGGATCCCTGTCAACGGCTCCACGCAATCTGCAGAAGTGAAAGTCAGACAGTTGAAGGAGTTCAGAAAGTGGCATGCAAGAACAGATCAGTTTCAGAGGCACAAAGGGTAAAAAATAAAAATTCAAATGAGGGTGTAGCTATGTGTCTTTCAATATTGGTTAAAAGCTCAAGCTTTACGACACCTCACAAATAGACAAATGTTGTTCCTCTTAGACTGTTGTGTGAATGTTGAATGTGTGTGGGGTTTCTCATTTTTAAATATTTTTGTTTGGATTCAGATTATGATCTGCTGTTTTATATATATGTTGTAAGCCGCTCCGAGTCGTTGGAGAGGAGCAGCATATACATCCAACAAATAATAATAATAACCCTGATTCAAAGACCCCCCCCCAAATTGGGATTTTTCAAGGGGGGTGCTGTCATTTGAAAATGGCAGTTCTCAGATAAAGACCTGTCGGTACAGAACTCGAACAGAGGATCGAAGGATGTCATCCAGTCACAGTCCCATTTTATTTCAAGTCAATGTCATATTTGGATCAACTTAGAAACCGTACATTTGGAGGGCCTTCACGTTCCTGCAGTTTCACATTTACCGACAGCAGCTGGTACATTACTCAACCTCTCCGAAGCCCTCGTGAAGACGGGAATATTGATCGAGTTCTGCTTTATTGGAATTTTTGTATTAAGACATCCGTAATGAGCTACAGGCAGCTCTTCCTAGCCTGTTTTCAACTTGGTCAGAGGAAGTTCCTTGAGCATCTTCTTGGCGCAGAGAAAGATCTCAAGCTAGCTCTTGATGTGGTCAGGTTTGCCTCTGTAGCCTGTGGAATTCATGCGCTCCCGACAGAAGAGAATATTTGGGGCTCAGGATTGGACTCTGAGGTCCGTGATGCTCTCTGAGCTTGATGGTTTTCTTGCTTCATTGCATTATTACCCACTGATGATGTTCCCTAGTTGGGTGATGAAAGGTCTGCAAGAAAGCAAGCAAGCTCAGAGAGCACCAAGGATCTTACAGTCCTCCTCCTCCTCCTCCTCCTCCTCCTCCTCCTCCTCCTCCTCCCCCTCCTCCCCCTCCTCTCCAGAATCCCCATTCCCTTCTAGCACTGATGATGTTCCCTAGTTGGGTAATGAAAGGTCTGCAAGAAAGCAAGCAAGCTCAGAGAGCACCAAGGATCTTACAGTCCTCCCCCTCCTCCTCCCCCTCCTCCTCCTCCTCCCCTTCACAATGCCCATTCCCCCCTAGCACTGATGATCTTCCCTAGTTGGGTCATGAAAGGTCTGCAAGAAAACAAACAAGCTCAGAGAGCATCAGGGACTCCACAGTTCAACCCTGAGTTATTGATAGAAGAGAATATTTGTAGCTCACTGTTGAACTGAGGGGTCCTGAGTGCTCTCTCAGCTTGGTTGTCTTCTTGCAGACCTTTCATGACCCAACTAGGGAACATCATCAGTGCTAGAAGGCAGTGGGGTTTGCTTTCTTTTTATATATCGGTACTATTCGCTTGCCCTGTCTGGGTCGGTGTGAGTGGTCTTGGGGGTCCTTGTTTCTCTGAGTTGGTAGTTCCTAGACCAAGGGTAGGCAACCTTGGCCCCTTTATGACTCGTGGACTTCAACTCCCAGAATTCTTGAGCCAGCATGGAGGAACTATGGCCCCCTCATGGCTTGTGGACTTCAACTCCCAGTTGAAGTCCAGTCTCTTCTTAAAAACTTCCAGTGTTGGAACATTCACCGCTTCTGGAGGCAGGTTGTTCCACTGGTTAATTGTTCTCACTGTCAGGAAGTTTCTCCTTAGTTCCAGGTTGCTTCTCTCCTTGATTAGTTCCCATCCATTGCTTCTTGTCCTGCCTTCAGGCGCTTTGGAGAATAGCTTGACTCCCTCTTCTTTGGGGCAGCCCCTGAGATACTGGAAGGCTGCTATCATGTCCCCCCTCGTCCTTCTGTTCGTTAAGCTGGACATATCCAGATTCTCAGAGGGAGTACCAACAACCAGATGACTGCAAGGGATAAAAATCCTACAACTCACCATCTCCTGGTTTTCGGCCTAGTGCCTTAAACCACTGTGCCAAACTGGCTTCTTATTCTCCTTCTCCCTTTTCTCTCTCCTTAAACCTTTGCTTTGACTCCTTTCTTTATATTTTTTTGGGCTAACAACTCTCTTTCGATGCTTCCCTTCCTTCCCTTCTTTCCTTTCGGCTGTTCTCTGCGTGCCTGTGAGAATTTTTGTTTTCAAGGGAGGAATAAGAACCTGGCAGCCAGGAGGAATTTGGCCTTTTCGGATTTGCAGGATTTATGGCCTCAGAAGAATTTCAGGGTGTAACTTGCGCTGGGTTTTGCCCTGCAGAATACATACATACATACATACATGTGTGTGTGTGTGTGTTTTCTGAGGTTTTTGCAGGTGTTTGTATGTAGGTCTTTGGTTATTCAGGTTTTCTCCCGCGTAAAATTGAAATCCCCCTGCAACTCAAACTAACCTGAGCACAACAAAGCCCCCACCCAAACAGAACAATCCCCCATCCAATCAGAGCACAGCCAACTCCCCATCCAATCAGAGCACAGCCAAGCCCCTAGCCAATCAGAACACACCTCCACCCAATCAGAACACAGCCAAACTCCCACCCAATCAGTTCATACCCCCACTGGCAGTTAAAAGGAAGAAACAGCTACGATCACACATTGCTCCTAGAAGCACGAAGCCGAAAGCACCAGCCTGAAGATGACGAATGGGACTTCGTCGAAACGTAGCCAAGTAGCCAAGACACTTCAAATTCTACGTGGGAGAAAACCTGAAGAACCAAAGACCTACATACACACACACACACACACACACACACACAAATACATACATACATACATACATACATATATCTATTCCCTGTTTCCTTGTCAGAATAAATCAGCAGAGTTTAAAGAGGTGTTTTCTCATTTCTGCAGAAAAGGAGGCTGGAGATCAAAGGGGTGATGGTCAAGAGTGTGCAGAAAACTGATAGGAAGAGTAAAAAAAGAACGAGCAGAACCCCCCCCCCCCATGGCAAGAAATTGGATTTTTGATTTGGCAGAGGTCCAATTATTATCCAACAGCTGAGGAAGGTCATGGTCTGCTGAGGAAGGCTGCGGTCTGTTTGACCCAATACAGAAAGTCCTCGACTTACAACCACAATGGACCCCGAAATTTCTGATACTAAGCGAGACAGTTGTTAAGTGAGCTTTGCTCCATTTTACGCCTAGAAAGGTTGTAAAATGGGGCAGCCACTCCCTTAGCAACCGTCTCGCTGAGCAGTTGAAATTGCTGGTCGTTAAGTCGAGGATTCACCTGCACCCAGTCCGTCGAGGGTGGAAGTGATGGGAAGGCTGAGTGTCAACGCTGCGAACGTTGGATGTTCTTGCTTTGACAACATATGAAGATGCAGCCTTTTTCTTTCTTATGCTTTACTCTTAGAATCAGATGATACTGGGGGAGGAGGGGGAATGTGCATGGGAGTTTAGTCAGACATAACAATATTGTAACTAGTGTGAGAACCAAGGTTTTTTGAAATAAGAGATGATAAGAAATGGCGGGTTAGAGAACTGGAGGGAAGGCCTGCATTTCAAACTAATTGGAGAATGTGATTTATGACCGTAAATTAGAGGAGGGAATTGTGCTTTGATACTACCGGTATGTGCTCAGGGGAGGGGAATCCAGTTTTTGGCTTCGACTGTGTTAGTGCCGATGCCATGCTACTCAAATAAAGATTCTTTAAGGTAAACAATGCCTCGATGTTCTCTGAAGAATTTCATCTGTCGGAACCATGACAGCTGAGTTTAAGATGGCTGGGGACGCCACCCTCCTCAGAAAGCGGGACAGGAGGACGCATTGCGAAACAAAGGAGCCCGTTGTGGCTTTTTGGGCACGGATCCACCTTTCACCTCAACTCTACTAATCCTGTACTCATTCGGGCTTGAGAAATGATTTACCGCTTCGGTTACACGCTTCTCGTCCTGGTTCGGAAGGTTACGACCGACATGAGGTTTAATTCTCCCTCTCGTTCTTGGTGACATTTCAACATGCCTGTTTTTTTGTGGTGTAATTTTTGGGGGGCCTGCTGTTGTGGCTGAAATATGAGGCCTTGTGGGGAAACCTCAGCAGAGGGAGAAATGAAAGATTTTCTTGTGAAAGCAAAGGCTGAACTGGTGCTTTTCCAAGGAATAAAACGCTGCTGTTATTGAAGGCAGGTCCCCCAGACGCCTTGATAAAGGCCAGCGAGTAAAAAGTATTTTGAAAATACCGAAGATTAATACAACTTGAGGGGGGAGGAGAAACATTGCTTTATCTCCAGGTCTTCTGGGTCAACTTCTTTTAAGAATTATTTCCCAGTTGCTATCTCAGCCCCAACTACTACTACTACTACTACTACTACTACTACTACTACTACTATTACTATAGAATAGAGCTGGAAGGGACCTTGGAGGTCTTCTAATCCAGCCCCCCGCTCGAGCAGGAGAACCTATATCATCTCAGACAAGTGACAGAATAGAATAGAATAGAATAGAATTACAGAATTATTATTATTATTATTTAATTTCTATGCCGCCCTATTCCGGAGAATAGAATAGAATAGAATTACAGAATAGAATAGAATAGATAGAATTACAGAATAGAATAGAATAGAATAGAATTACAGAATAGAATAGAATAGAATAGAATTACAGAATAGAATAGAATTACAGAATAGAATAGAATTACAGAATAGAATAGAATAGAAAATAGAATAGAATAGAATAGAATAGAATAGAATAGAATAGAATAGAACAGAACAGAACAAGGAAAGTAGAGTAGAGTAGAGTAGAGTAGATCAGAATAGAATAGAATATATGGATGGAATGGAATAGAACAGATCAGAATAAAAAATATGGAATAGAATAGAATAGAATAGAACAAGGAAAGTAGAGTAGAGTAGAGTAGAGTAGAGTAGAATAGAGTAGAGCAGAATAGAATAGATGGATGGAATGGAATAGAACAGAACAGAACAGAATAGAAAATATAGACTAGACTAGAATAGAATAGGAGCTGGAAGGGACCTTGGAGGTCTTCTAGTCCAGCCCCCTGCTCATGCAGGAGAACCTATACCATCTCAGCCAAGTGACTGTCTAGCCTCTTCTTAAAAATTTCCAGTGATAGAGCGCCCACGATTTCTGGTGGCAGGTTGTTCCACTGGTTAATTGTCCTCACTGTTTGGTTCTACTGGCAGCTGTGGCCTTTGGCGTAAAGTGGAAAATGTTCCTGTTGGGGTTTTAAACGTCTTCCCAATGCAAGGAACAGCTGTTTGGGTGGAACTGCAAACAGTCCTCCTTTAGCGACCAAAGTTACAACGGCGCTGAAAAAAGTGACTTACGCCCCCCCTTTTCACACTTACGACCGTCGTCGCATCCCCACGGTTGCATTCGTAGAACACGGAGGAAGGAAGTTGCTAAAACAGGTCATTTCTTTTTTGCGAGAAGGGGGCGTAAAAAGGATTTTTTGCCTCCAGGTGGAAGCCAGGACAGTTGTTCAGTGGGAGACCACAAGGAGAAACACCGGAGTTGTGACCCAGACATCGTAAAATTGCCAAGATTGGGAAACACTGCGATGGGGAATCAATTTTAAGCGGTTCATTCTTGAGCTACCTGCTCCATGCAACGAGATTCCGATTCCGCTCACCTGCAGATTCAAATTTATTAAACAATTATATTAATGTGGACATCCCCCACTTTGCTTTCCCCTGTGGAAAACCAAGTCTTTCCACTAACCACAGACTATATATCGTGGCAGTATAATTGCTGGCAGACAAAGAGAGGAAGCGGGAAAAAACAACAACAACATACATACAGAGTGATTTCCTGTTAAGGAGCCTTTGCTCCTGGTCAATCCACGTATTCCCCCCCTCCCCCCCGGATTATATTGGATTTACATGGTTAATAGAAGATATCAAGGCAGACAAGGTCAACAGGTCTTCCTTCCCCTTAATCTGGCACAAAGGAGTAAAAATTCAGGATGATATTTATACAGCTTAGCAGTATTGATCCACTGAGCGGATAGATTCCAAATTGCATATAAATAAGAGCTGCGTATTCTGATTAAAAACATCTCTCTCTGGAGCAAAGCTGCAGAATTACACAGACAGAAAAAGGCTTTCCAAAATGCGGAGGGCCTAAATGGTCTCTTCTAGCTCTGTTCTGATTGATTGATAAGTCTTGCAAGGGTGTGTGTGTGTGTGTGTGTGTGTGTGTGTGTGTGTGTGTGGTGTGTTAAATGGCATTTTTAACTACACAGTGCCACCCAGTGAATCAGGTCTAGAACTGAATAGTTAGGAGAAAAAAAAAAACCACCTAATCAGTGTTTCTCAACCTTGACAATTTTAAGGCATGTGGACTTCAACTCCCAGAATTCCACAGCCAGCATTGCTGGCTGTGGAATTCTGGGAGTTGAAGTCCACATGCCTTAAAATTGTCAAGGTTGAGAAACACTTGAGTCCTAAATGGACCTTCTGCATTAACACCCACATCCAGGAGGGGACAAAAATATCGTAAAACAGAGAGGATGACCAGGCAAAAATGATTTAAACACACACACACACACACATTGGAAGAAAGACAAAGCAAAGTTGGAATAGAGAGGAATGAAGATGCTTAAAATTGAGCTAGGCGTAAAAAAAAAAAAAGAGGCAAGAAATGCCAGAAAAATGCCAACTCCTGCTTCTTCTAATAGGTTGAAGGAAATGCGCAAGGAGGAGTGAATGTGTTTGTAACATCTATACTTTATTTTAAAAGATTGAAATGAGGCTTTCCAGGCAAGGGACACAATCACGATTATTCTGATCAAATCTTCCTCTTGAATGGCCACAACACTCCGGTGTGACTTTCAGTCTGAAACGAAGCTTTGATAAGCCCATGTAGAAATATAATCTTGAGGGGTCCTTGGTGCTCTCTGAACGTGGTGGTTTTCCTGAAGACGTTTCATTGCCCAACTAGGTAACATCATCAGTGTTAGTAGGGAGTGTGGTTTGCTGTCTGTTTCCAGGAACAGCCTTAGAGGCTGGCTGGGCTGTTGCTGTTAACTTGTTTGGCAACTTGTTGGGTTGTTGTTTCCTTCTTGACTGTGGCTCTGATGTTAACCTTGGTGTTAATCTCTGCCCATCTAGGCGTCGATTGCTGATGGAGAGGTGCTTAAATCTCTGTGTTCCCTTTTGGGCCAAATAAATCCTCATTGAGTTATGGAACACAAGATTCAGCAGAAGCGTTTGAAGGTCAGAATGGAACTGGAGGTCTTCTAGTCCAGCCCCCTGCTGAAGCAGGAGATCTTATACAATTGGTGGCTGTCCAGTCTCTTCTTGAAAATCTCCAGTGTTGGAGCATTCACCGCTTTTGGAGGCAGGTGGTTCCACTGGTTAATTGTTCTCATTGTCAGGAAGTTTCTCCTTAGTTCCAGGTTGCTTCTCTCCTTGAGTTTCCAACCACTGTTTCTCGTCCTGCCCTCTGGTGCTTTGGAGAAGAGCTTGACTCCCTCTTCTTTGTGGCAGCCCCTCAAATACTGGAACGCTGCCATCATGTCTCCCCCATTTCATCTTTTCTTTAGACTAGCCCAGCGGTTCTCAACCTGTGGGTCGCGACCCCATTTGGGGTCGAATGACCATTTAACGGGGGTCGCCAAACAACGCAGTCCGCCATTTTCCCCCCTTTTCCTTAGCTGTGCTACTCCCTCTTATTCTATTGGCTTTTGAAAGCCAATAGAATAGACTCTCTTGAATAGAGTCTAATTCTATTGGCTTTCAAAAGCCAATAGGAATTGTCCAGGCTGTCTCTGCCCTGCTGAGCCCGCCAAAAGTCCCAGTCTGCAAACGGTGCTGCAAGTTGTCTGCAGCGAAGGCGAGCTCTCCGGAAGT
The DNA here is from genome assembly GCA_034064705.1 of Bothrops alternatus. Classification (NCBI taxonomy): domain Eukaryota; kingdom Metazoa; phylum Chordata; class Lepidosauria; order Squamata; family Viperidae; genus Bothrops; species Bothrops alternatus. The sequence continues at coordinate 382,168 of JARGCV010000526.1, forward strand.
TTCCACCCCTCCCTGCTGAGCAACTACTAAAAATGTAAGTAAAAGAGGGCCAGGGGTGGGAGGTGGGAGGCCGGCGGGCACAGGGAGGGTTTTTGGCGTGCGTGGGGCCCGGCGGGTGGCTTACCTCCTTTGGGCTGGGCCAGCTGGTGGCCCAGCCCGTGGTCGCCCTGCACCGTCGCCGCCGCGTCCGCCCAGCACCTGAGCACCTGGGCCTGTCTGCCGCCGCCCCAAACGGGCGGCGACCTACGCCTCGGCCGGCGCAGGGGATAGCACCGCGCATGCGTGGCACAGGTCGGGGTCATGGCCTGAAAAAGGTTGAGAACCGCTGGACTAGCCATACCTAAACCCTGCAACTTTTTGTTGCAAACCGTTTAAAAGTTTATAGTTTGGAAACTGTTAGTATTGCTAGGATTTTTCTACAAATAAGGAAAGTTAATCAGGCTTCATCAATGATTCCCACGGTTTAGGGTTATAGTTTTTAGCTTTTAATAGATATGAAGCCAATCTGGGTCCCAAAATTTTCTCCATCTCGAACATGCGAGAAGAACTTGTCGGGATAACACGATGTGCAAAGAGTAATGTTTTGTTCTGGGTCTGTGATGGAGTCGTCCTGAATGTTCACCGGTCGGACCCCTCCAGCTTCTAGCAGAAGTCTGTGGCAAGGGAACACAAAAAGAGACAATGTTCTGTGGTAGTTATTAAATCACCACACACACACAAATTACAATGAAATAGCAACAAGTCATTTCCCAACTGGGGAAAGTGGGTAATCCACATTTCCAGCAGGAATTATTGTTGGAAAACTTGATTGTGTTTATCTTTCATATTTACAACCTTCAAAGTGATCAATGTTATCAGAAGTTCCCCATTCCTAACATCTCAGCTTTCTAAAGTTATATTAATAGCAGAATAAGGCAACTTGCATATTAAAAAAAACCAGATAAAAATCATAAACGGGCATGGAGGATTCAGGTATTAATTAATGTAATTAATGTTATTTTATAGCACAGCAATTTCCCAATATTTAAGGGGCTGTCACAGAGAGGAGGGGGGGGTCAAGCTATTCTCCAAAGCCCCTGAAGGCAGGACAAGAAGCAACGGATGGAAACTCATCAAGGAGAGAAGCAACCTGGAACTAAGGAGAAACTTCCTGACAGTGAGAACAATTAACCAGTGGAACAACCTGCCTCCAGAAACGGTGAATGCTCCAACACTGGAAGTTTTAGAGAAGAGACTGGACAGCCATTTGTCTGAAATGGTATAGGGTTTCCTGCCTGAGCAGGAGGTTGGACTAGATGACCTCCAAGATCCCTCCCAACTCTGTTATTCTCTTATTCTAAATTGTCCTCAAGGCCCAGCTTACCGTGTTGCCCTCCGAATATCGACGTACGGATTGGGTGACTCAAAACATCTCACGCAGGTCGGATCGATCTTGTAAAATTCTCTTGCCGATTCCTTGGGTAACGTAAAGCAACAGGGCCCAACAGACGGTCCAAGAACCACGAGGATATCCTTTACCTTACAACCGTATTCCGTTACCATAGCAGTAACTACAGCCATAGAAACCCCTAGCAGGGTGCCTTGCCAGCCTGAAACACAGACCACAATAATAAGGCAACTTGGGCGTTTAGGGATTTAAATGCAAGACTATGCGAAATAACCCTGCAAATCCTACACTGTACCCTGTAGGAATGTGCAAGGACAGTCTCTGCAAGTGCAACAGTTGTAGAGTTCCCACGCTCACGTGATCAAAACTCGCTGTCTAAAATGCATGGCCTATATCACAGGTCGGCAATCTGCGGCTCCGGAGCCGCATGTGGCTCTTTGAGCCTTCCCCTATGGCTCCCAGCCTCCTCTGCCATTTGCAGAGAGAGACAGAGACACAGAGAGGCTCTCTCTCTCTCTCTCTCTCTCTCTCTCTCTCTCTCTCTCTCTCTCTCTCTCTCTCTCTCTCTCTCTCTCCTTTTTTGTGTGAAAAAAAGGTTGCGCTCACGGTATTCTCCGATGAGCTGAAAAGCTTATTTGGGCGGAGCTCCTCCCTTTGCTGCGTCTCTGCAGGAAGCAGGAAGCAGGAGAGAGCTAGCTAGCCCAGCTATGCTGACTCAGGAATTCTGGGAGTTGAAGTCCATGAGTCATAAAAGAGCCAGGGTTGCCTACCCCTGAGCTTGATGGAGAACAGCTTGAAGCCAGCTTGCCAGTTGAGCAGAAGATTGGAGAGAGGGGGGGAGAGAAAGAGAGAGAGAGAGGGAGAGAGAGAGAGAAAGAGGGGGAGAGGAGAGAAAGAGGGAGAGGGAGAGGTAAGAGAAAAAGAAAGAGAAAAAGAAAGAAAAAGAGAAAGGGAGAGAGAGGGAGGGAGGGAGAGAGACAGAGAGAGACCCTTTTGACATCTAAAATGAAGATCATTATCATTATCATTTATTCGATTTCTATGCCGCCCTATTCCAAAAAACTCAGGGCGGCTTGCAACATAAATACTATCATATAGAAATCTGAATATATTATAAAACTTTATAAAATCTTAAATACATTATAAAACCCCGAAATTAAAAACCAGTCATCCAAAAACAAACTTACAACAAACATACACTGGCTGGGGCAAGGTGTTAACTGCCCCAGGCCTGTCGGCAAAGATGTGTCTTCAACAGTTTGCGAAAGGCAGAGAGGGTGGGGGCAATACAGATCTCCGGGGGGAGTTGATTCCAGAGGGCCGGGGCCGCAACAGAGAAGGCTCTTCCCCTAGGCCCCGCCAGGCGACACTGTCTGGCTGACGGGACCTGGAGAAGGCCGACTCTGTGGGCCCTAACCGGTCGCTGGGTTTCATGGTTTCAAGATAACATCGCATATATCCTTTTTTACCTTTATTATAGCTGTGTGTATATATGTATGTATATGTGTGTATATATATGTGTGTGTGTGTATGTATGTGTATGTATGTATGTATGTGTGTGTGTATATATATATATATGTGTGTGTGTGTGTGTGTACACACACACACACACACACACACACACACACAAAATAAAGGTAGAAAAGGATATATGCAGTGTTATCTTCATTTTAGATGTCAAAAGGGTTTTGCGTCTCTCAGTGTTTTGTTTTCGATGGGAAACGGGTCCAAGTGGCTCTTTGAGTGTTTTGGGTTGCCTCCCCCTGGCCTATATTTATGACAGTTGCAATGTCTCAGGACCATATGATCTCCATTTGCAACCTTCACAGCCAGTTTTCAGCAAGCAAGATCAATTTGTTTTGAAAGAAAAACAAAGCAATCAAAATGGGATCCCTCGGAATCCCCGAGGTGCCTCGGAATTTCATTTCCTGCTGCATGCCCTTTTCAGGTGAACTAGTATTTTAAACTGCCCGAGGTGACTCAGCCTTTCCAAATCCGGGGAACAGAATGTGCTCGCCATCCCCTGACTTCCCCAAGACAAAGAACGAGGAAGTAGTGGCAAAAAATCTTGGCACCCTAGCAACAAAAGAAGCGGAGGGCAGCACAATCTTCCTTATGCAAGTCAACATTTTTTGGCAAGCCACAATCACCTGAAGTCAGCAGAGCCTGGAAGGAGCAAGCAAGCAGTCTATACACATTGCTGATGTGTTTATTTTCACTTCTTCAAATCTTCTTCCATTCTTCTTCTTCTTCCATTCTTCTTCTTCTTCTTCCATTATTCTTCTTCTTCTTCTTCTTCTTCTTCTTCTTCTTCTTCTTCTTCTTCTTCTTCTTCTTCTTCTTCTTCTTCTTCTTCTTCTTCTTCTTCTTCTTCTTCTTCTTCTTCTTCTTCTTCTTCTTCTTCTTCTTCTTCTTCTTCTTCTTCTTCTTCTTCTCCTCCTCCTCCTCCTCCTCCTTCCATTCTTCTTCCATTCTTCTTGCCTGGAGGCCAAAGCATATAAGGAAAGGCTGCTGGAATTGGGTATGTCTACTTTAATGAAGAGAAGGACGAGGGGGGACAGGATAGCAGTGTTCCAATATCTCAGGGGCTGCCCCAAAGAAGAGGGAGTCAAGCTATTCTCCAAGGCGCCTGAAGGCAGGACAAGAAGCAACGGGTGGAAACTAATCAAGGAGAGAAGCAACCTGGAACTAAGGAGAAATTTCCTAGCAGGGAGGACAATTAACCAGTGGAACAACCTGCCCCCAGAAGTGGTGAATGCTCCAACATTGGAAGTTTTTAAGAAGAGACTGGAAAGCCATTTGTCTGAAATGGTATAGGGTTTCCTGGCTGAGCAAGGGGTTGGACTAGATGACCTCCAAGGTCCCTTCCAACAACTTCTTCTTCTTCTTCTTCTTCTTCTTCTTCTTCTTCTTCTTCTTCTTCTTCTTCTTCTTCTTCTTCTTCTTCTTCTTCTTCTTCTTCTTCTTCTTCTTCTTCTTTTCTTCTTCTCCTCCGCTTCCTCCTCCTCCTCCTCCTTCCATTCTGCCCAACAATTTCTCACAATTATTATTTTTAAGACAACGATGAAACCTGGCTACAAAATGGAGAGGACTTCACCTCTGGCCGTCGTCCAGCCTGCAGGATTCTCAAATCCTTCTTTTGCGGCAAACCACATATTGTCTGAGAAAGGCTGTCGTACGGGAATTCTCCGTCCTCCGTTCTCACGGTTGCCCCAAAGGTGCTTTTTTCCAAAAGGCAACTGGGCTTTCTTGGGGTTTTTTTTTCCCCTTGAAGATGTTTCGCTTCTCATCCAAGAAGCTTCTTCGGTTCTGAAGGAAGTTCTTCAGAAACTTTCCAAGAAAAAAACCCCAAAACTCAAGAAAGTCCAGTTGCCTTTTAGAAAAAAAGCACCTTCGGATCTGAGAAAGGGTGACTTCAATCCAGCAAATAGCTGACGGAAACAAATACAGGTAAATCTTTGACCTACAAGAGTTCAAACTTACAACGGCGTTTAGTGACCGTTCAAACTGACAACAGCTCTGAACAAAGCGACTTAGGACCGTTTTTCCACACTTACAACCGTTGCTGTACCCTGTTTGAAATTCAGAGGCTTGGCAACTGACATGTACTTATGACTGTTGCAGTGATCCCCTTTTATGACCTTCTGACAAGCAAAGTTAATGGGGAAACCCGGATTCATTGAACAACGATGAAAAAAAAAAGCAATGATTCGCTAACAACCGGGGCACAGAAAAGTCATAAAATGGGGCAAACTCACTTAACAAATGTTTCCCTTAGCCCACAGGTCGGCAACCTGCGGCTCTGCGGCTCTTTGAGCCTTCCCCTGTGGCTCCCAGCCTCCTCTGCCATTTGCAGAGAGAGACAGAGACAGAGAGAGGCAATTGCGCTTCCCTGCTTCTCTCTCTCTCTCTGTGTATGTATGTGTGTATGTTTGTGTGTGTGTGTAAAAGAGAGTGCACTCACAGTGTTCTCCGAGGAGCTGAAAAGCTTATCGGGTGGAGCTCCTCCCTTCGCTGTGACTCTGCAGGAAGCAGGAAGCAGGAAGGGCAGGAGAGAGCTACCTAGCCCAGCTATGCTGACTCAGGAATTCTGGGAGTTGAAGTCCATGAGTCATAAAAGAGCCGAGGTTGCCTACCCCTGAGCTTGTTGGAGAACAGCTTGAAGCCAGCTTGACAGGTGAGCAGCCGATAGGAGACTCACAGCCTGCCTGAATTGGATAGATATGGAAAGCTGGGCCAGACCTCTACAAAGCCACAGGTGTTGGATTACCTGAATGGGCAGCTCCACAAACTTTTCTGACCGGGTCAGCAAACAGAAGAGGAATGCAGTCTGCCCCGGGGGCTGCGACGGTCACACCTCTTTGGTCAGTTACTATTCCATCGTAGCTCTTGGGTTGGGGTCTTCCCATCACCCAGACGTCATTGGCGTGGTTGACCTGTTCACAAACGAACAAATAGGGCCGCGTGAAAAACTGGATGAGGACCCTTCTTTGGTTCTATCCGTTTCCTTTAGGTAGGACTTCTTCAACCAATAGTCCCAGAGCCATTCCATAATTCAAGGAATTTAAATCAGCGGTTGAGGGGAATTGTGAACATCTGGGGGCTTTCTCAGTTTGTTTCCGTGCAGACGTTTCGTGACCCAACTAAGTAGCATCATCAGTGCTAGAAAGGAGTGGGGTTTACTCTCTGTTTATATACACTTCTTTCTAGCATTGAAGATGTTCCCTCGTTGGGTAATGAAACATCTGCTCAGAGACAACATAGGACCCCATTAATGTCTTTAAAAAAAAATAAAATCCTCTCCCCATCCCCTCCTCCTCCTCCTCCTCCCTTCCACAATCCCCCCTCCCTTCTAGCACTGATGATGTTACCTAGTTGGGTCATGAAACATTTGCAAGAAAATCTCCAAACTCAGAGAGTACGAAGGACCCCACACTCCTCCTCCTCCTCCTCCTCCTCCTCCTCCTCCTCTCCACAATCCCCCTCCCTTCTAGCACTGAAGATGTTACCTAGTTGGGTCATGAAACGTCTGCAAGAAAACCACCCAGCTCAGAGAGCACCAGGGACCCCACAGTTCGTCTCCTCCTCCTCCTCCTCCTCCTCCTCCTCCTCCTCTCCACAATCCCCCCTCCCTTCTAGCACTGAAGATGTTCCCTAGTTGGGTCATGAAACGTCTGCAAGAAAACCACCCAGCTCAGAGAGCACCGAGGACCCCCGAGTTCAACCCAAGAAGAAATCGTCTTAGTTACTCCGAGTCTCACCTTCATGCTGTGATACATATCTGGGTTGAATCCAGCAACCTGGGACAACCTTCGAATGTTTTCGTTCACCGCGGCCGGTGGGTCCCGCCGCTTAGAACTACTGAAGAGATTTAAAGAGCTCAGCGTTGGTACATACGAGATGCCTCCTGTTCTTGTTGTGAATCCATGCAGGAAAATACGTTCTAAAAAAAGTTTTAAAACACAAAAGGAAAAAAAAAAGCACTTATATTCAGAGCGTAAGCATAACTTTCCTTATGATTTTAAGATGCATTTTAAAAAAAAAACCTCAAATCTTGTTAAAAATGCCAGCAAACCGACTCCAGTTCCAAAATTGCTCTCTTGTTTATTCAGAACTTATTATTTTCTTAAGGGTTACAAAATATATTAAAAACAGTTTATTCACAATGACTTGGGGCTCACTTTCTTAGTTATTTTTTTTCATACACTGCTTAAAATAAAACAGGACCTGACACAATAGCAGCCTCCAAAATTCCTAAATTACTGATATTACTAGACAAGTATCGAAAGCTCCCAAATCTACATTTAATACTGTTTAAGATTATTTAGAAAGTATTATACAGATAGTAGCAGGAAACCACACAAAACTAGCAAATTAACAGCCTTTAATGTTTTAAATAATGTTAAATTTGTGTTCTGTGATCTTACAGTGCACTTAGTTAAACAACAAACAAACAAACAAAAACATCCTCCAAGGATATGCAATAAGGAATGTATTTTTAAACCTTTGAATCTAATATTTCTGAGGAAATCAGTATCATTTGGGCTTGTTCTACCATGGCACCCTTTTGGTTTACTACGGATTAATATTCGGTTCTTTACAGTAATATTAATTAATATTAAATGATCAATCTGCTTTTGTGAAGAGATATTTGGCCTAAAGACACAAATGCATCACTGACTTAAACACAACTATACAGAATATTTGGAATCTATGGCAGCACGAAGACTTTTGGGTTTACTGCGAGCTAAAAAGTTTACTGAAAATTCTGATTTGGAACTGCGAACGGAAGTCAGATGCTCACTTCCTACAAATGAACAAGCTTACTTATTATCAATGCTGTGGAAAGTCCGATCAATATTCCTCACAATGAGAAGAGATGATCTGGCAGGTTAAAAAATGGATTTTTTTTGTTGTTGTTGTCTCATGTACATCTATTTCAATATTTATTTATTTTCTGTTACTTTCTTTTTCACCTTCAATATTTATTTATTTTCTGCTGACCTCTGTTCGCTTGTGCCCACGCGGTTTGTTTTCCTTATTTGTTCCCTTCGTTTCATTTTTTTGTTCCTCTATCACAAACCATTTGAAAACAACAACAACAACGCTAAAAGTTAACACACTAGGTCCTTGACTTAGGAACACAACTGAGAATCAACATTTCCGTTACTCGGCGAGATAATTGTGAAGCGAGCGCTGTCCCGTTTTGCGACCTTTCTTCCCACAGTTGCTAAATGAATCACTGCGGTTGTCAAATCGGCGACAAAGCCGCTAAGCCATCGGTTCTCAACCTGTGGGTCACGACCCCATTTGGGGTGGAACGACCATTTCACGGGGGTCGCCAAACACCGCAGTCCGCCATTTTTTTATATATTTTTTTTGGTCGGCCATTTTTTTCCCTTTGCAATGCGGGCCGTCGCGCCGTGCATGCGCGATGCGGGCCGTCACACCGCGCATGCGCGATGCGGGCCCACCATATTTTTTTTTTGGTCGGCCTTTTTTTTTTTTTTTTGGTTGGTCATTTTCTTCCCCCTTTGCGATGCCGGCCGTCGCACCGCGGATGCGCGATGCGGGCCTGCCATTTTTTTTTGGGTCGGCCATTTTTTTTTGGTCCGCCATTTTTTCCCCCTTTGCGATGCGGGCCGTTGCGCCGCGCATGCGCGATGCGCCTGTTGCGCCGCGCATGCACATTGCAGGCCGAAGTCGAGCCCCGGAAAAGGTTGAGAACCGCTGCGCTAAGCGACAATCTGTCTTCCCGGTTAAAGGTCGTAAAAGTGATCAGGATGGCTGCGGGCTACCTTGGGTGCTTTGAGTTATTTCGACAGATATAACAAAAGGCGGGAATACTGAATAAATAGATGTTTCCCAGGTTACCTGGGATCAGTGAAGATTTGAGGATCGTGAGATTTCCTTTCAAACTGGGAAGGCTTTCCAAAAACTGGTTTATTTCCTTCTGGATCCTCTCCGCCTCGGGATCTAAGCGTGGTCGGATTTTGCTCGGTGATTCCAAGGACTTCTTCAGGCGCTGTTCTTTGCCGCTCAGGGGCAGCTCTATCAACTCAAACTGGTAAAATCCGGTGAAGAGCTGGTCAATATGCTTCCTCACTAAGGATTTTCTCTGCCAGGACAACAGGACGGTGAACTTTCCCACGCCCTTTTCGTCCAGCTTCTGCTTAACGGTGTATAAGGCCTCCGCAAACGTTTCAGCAGCCACCACGTCCCCGCAAGGTAAATCTTTTAAGAGTGTCTCAAGCTGTCCCTTATCATTTTTTTCACGGTCGTCGGGGGTCCGGCAGCACATGAAATACCCCGAGGCCCCCAGGAGGGTCTTGGTACGTAGGGTTTCGTGTACACTAAGTAGTGAACTTATGTACTGTAGATTGGAAACGTCGGGCCCTAAGTGCCACAGGTCAATCAAGGCGGCCGTCTTCGGAATGGGTGGCCGAGATGCAGAGGGACCAGCCATCCCTTTTTTAAAATAATAATAATAATAATAAAAAATAAATAAATAAAGGGCAGCCCTTTATTTTAGAAAGCTGTGCTTGAGTTGTGATTGTTTCCTTTTTTCGGTTTGGCTCTTGATTTTTCGTTTGTGAAACAGCTTCAACTTATAACACTGTTATTATTTTTTTTAAATTCCTGTGAACTTCTTTCAGATTTCTCCTTTTTCAGGCTTTCTTTTTTTCTTTCTTTTTTTCTTTCTTTCTTTCTTTTTCGTTCTTTCTTTCTTTTTCTTTCTTTCTTTCTTTCTTTCTCTTTCTATATCTATCTATTTCTTTTTTTCTTTTTCTTTCTTTTTCTTCTTTCTTTACTATTTCTTTCTTTTCTTTATCTATCTTTTTCTTTTCTTTCTTTCTTTCTCTATTTTTGTTTCTTTCTCTATCTTTTTCTTTCTCTTTTTCTTTTTTTTCTTTCTTTTCTTCACTATTTCTTTCTTTTCTTTATCTTTTTTCTTTCTCTTTTTATTCTTTCTTTACTATTTCTTTCTTTCTTTTCTTTCTCTATGTATCTTTTTCTTTTCTTTCTTTCTCTATTTTTCTTTCTTTCTTTCTCTATGTATCTTTTTCTCTCTCTTTCTCTCTCTTTTTCTTTCTTTACTATTTCTTTCTTTTCTTTCTCTATCTATCTTTTTCTTTTCTTCTTTCTCTTTTTCTTCTTTCTTTATTATTTCTTTCTTTCTTTTCTTTCTATCTTTTTCTTTTCTTTCTTTCTTTCTTTTTCTTTCTTTCTTTCTCTATCTATCTTTTTCTTTTCTTCCTTTCTCTCTTTTTCTTTTTCTTCTTTCTTTACTATTTCTTTTCTTTTCTTTCTCTATCTACCCTTTTCTTTTCTTTTCTTTCTTTCTTTCTTTTTTTCTTCCTTCCTTCCTCTTTCTTTCTTTCTTTCTTTCTTTCTTTCTTTCTTCCTTCCTTCCTTCCTTCCTTCCTTCCTTCCTTCCTTCCTTCCTTCCTTCCTTCCTTCCTTTCTTCCTTTCGATTTTCTGAAGAAACTATGTACCAAGGTTGTATATTTCAGAAAGCAGTGAAAGGTCAACCTTTGGAGAGAGAGAAAAATGAAGGGTGAAAAGCTGAATTAGGCCTTTTGCTGTAGCTCAAGAGGGCAATCACGATCAAAGCAGAGAAGCAAAAACAATCAATGGTCACTTTCTAAATGGAAACCACTAAATGATCTGGCAAAACAAAACTGTAAAAGAAAGAAACAAAAAAAAAGACATACAGGTGATATACAGGCAGTCCTTGGCTCATTATCCCCAACTGGTTATTATTCCAGACTGGATCTCTCTTTAATGTCCTTCCACCCATTACAACCCATGCAAACAAAAAAATTATCTTAATGCAAAATTCAAACCCTGAAATTCAAGCTCGTTTACTCACAGTTGCCGAAAACCTTGGTAGAAACCACAGAGAAGCAGTTCATGAAGAAGTGACTCTTGGTTTAAAGATTTTACAACAATTATTTTGAGGAAGGCAATTTGAGGAATGACTCATATGTATGCATGCACACGCCCCACCCACCCCAGTTTACAATGCGCAAGTAATATGCAAAACCTGCTTGATAAGAAGCGAAAGTTAAATAAAACACATGCATGAAAATATGGCGGAATTAGAAGGGGTGATTGACCTGGTTACTATTGCTTGGATTCTAGACTTTTGAAAAATGGTGCAACGTGGATATATTAAGTGATGACGCTCCTCACACCTACAACATAGCCGTTAGCTGACTATCCTGATGGGGATGATGGGAGCTAGAATCTAATACCGGTAGCTCTGGAGTCCACACCTAGAATACAGCATCCAGTTTTGGTCACCACATTACAAAAAAGATGTTGAGACTTTGAAAAGAGTGCAGAAAAGAGCAACAAAGATGATTAAAGGCCTGGAGACTAAAACCTATAAAGAAGGGCTGCAGGAGTTGGGGATGGCTGGTCTAGTGAAAAAAAAGTTTAGTTTAACGAAGAGAAGGACGAGGGGGGACCTGATAGCAGGGTTCCAATATCTCGGGCTGCCCCAAAGAAGAGGGAGTCAAGCTCTTCTCCAAAGCACCTGAAGGCAGGACAAGAAGCAATGGATGGAAACTAACCAAAGAGAGAAGCAACCTAGAACTAAGGAGAAACTTCCTGACAGTGAGAACAATTAACCAGTGGAACCACCTGCCTCCAGAAGCAGTGAATGCTCCAACACTGGAAGCCTTTAAGAAGACACTGGACAGCCATTTGTCCGAAATGGTATAGGGTTTCCTGCCTGAGCAGGGGGTTGGACTAGATGATTTCCAAGGTCCCTTCCAACTTTACTACTACTACTACTATTATTATTATTATTATTATTGACTAGGGGTGACGTGATAGCAGTTTTCCAGTATCTCAGGGGCTGCCCCAAAGAAGAGGGAGTCAAGCTCTTCTCCAAAGCGCCTGAAGGCAGGACAAGAAGCAACGGATGGAAACTCACCAAGGAGAGAAGCAACCTAGAACTCAGGAAAAACCTCCTGACAACGAGAACAATTCACCAGTGGAACCACCTGCCTCCAGAAGTGGTGAATGCTCCAACACTGGAGGTTTTTAAGAAGAGACTGGACAGCCATTTGTCTGAAATGGTTATAGGGTCTCCTGCTTGAGCAGGACAAGAAGACCACCAACCAAGGTCCCTTCCAACTTTTGTTATTCTGTCATTCTTTATTTTGCTCAATGACCAGCACAACACCCTGGCCTGAACAGAGAAGAAAAAGATCCTGTCAGCCATTTGTGTGTTGGTGTTTGTATCTCTAGCTCGCTCAGCTGAATTCAGAGAAACTGTTGACTTTGCAGCCAGAAAAACCTAAGGATCTCGTGCAAGGCTGGCCAATTCCAGTTTCTGCCTTCGTCCACTTCCTCCTTGAGACTCCCCCCTTGCAACTCAAGCAGAAGTTGCATGCCATTCAAGACAGGAGGGGCCCTGGCGCTCTCTGAACTTGGTTGTTTTTTTGCAGACGTTGTGCACGGATGATGTTATCTAGCTGGGTCATGAAACGTCTGCAAGAACACTCAGCTCAGAGAGCACCAAGAACCCAACACTCCTCTTCCTTCTCCTCTCTGCAAATCCCATCCTCCTCTAGCACAGATGACGTTACCTAGCTGGGTCACGAAACGTCTGCAAGAAAACCACAGAGAAGGTCAAGGACCCCACAATCCTCCTCTTCCTCCGCTCTGCAAACGCCTCTTCCTTCGAGCACTGATGATGTTCCCTAGTTGGGTCATGAAACGTCTGCAAGAAAAACCCCAAGCACAGAGAGCACCAAGGACCCCACAGTCTTTCTCCTCCTCCTCCTCCTCCTCCTCCTCCTCCTCCTCCTCCTCCTCCTCCTCCTCCTCCTCCTCCTCCTCCTCCTCCTCTCTGCAAACCCCTCTCCCTTCTAGCACTGATGATGTTCTCTAGTTGGGTCATGAAACATCTGCAAGAAAACCGCCCTTCTTCTTCTTCTTCTTCTTCTTCTTCTTCTTCTTCTTCTTCTTCTTCTTCTTCTTCTTCTTCTTCTTCTTCTTCTTCTTCTTCTTCTTCTTCTTCTTCTTCTTCTTCTTCTTCCTCCTCCTCCTCCTCCTCCTCCTCCTCCTCCTTCTTCTTCCTCCTCCTTTCCCTTCCCTTCCCTTCCCTTCCCTTCCCTTCCCTTCCCTTCCCTTCCCTTCCCTTCCCTTCCCTTCCCTTCCCTTATTCTTCTCTTCTCCTTCTCCTTCTCCTTCTCCTTCTCCTCCCCCTTTTCTTCCTCTTCTTCTTCTTCTTCCACCTCCTCCTCCTCCCCCCCTCTCTGTATACCCTCCACCCTTCTAGCACTGATGAAGTTACCTAGTTTGGCTAATGAAAGGCCTGCAAGAAAACAAGCAAGCTCAGAGAGCACCAGGGACCCCACAGTTGTCCTCCTCCTCCTCCCTGCAAACCCCTCTGATGATGTTCCCTAGTTCGGCTAATGCAACGCCTGCAAGAAAACCGCGCAGCTCAGAGACCACCCGGGACCCCTTTCATTTCAAACCCCAACCTGCAAACTGCCTCCTTCACCTGCATTCAAGCCAGGTCGGGGTCTCGCTGGAAAAGCGAGGAGGAGAAAAAGAAAAAAAGAAAAAACAACAACCCCCCCCCCAGAGTCACGAAGAGACGGCTTTCTCTCCCCGGCGGGACCCCGGGACTCAGCCGGCGACCCCCTCCCATGCCCGGGAGGTTGGAGAGAGGCCGCGGGGCCACTTACGGCGGAGAAAGACGCGTGGGAACGTGCAAACCCCGGGCTCGCCGCTCCCGCTCGGCTGCGCAGCGCTTCCCCCTTTAAGCGGCACGCGTGGCCCGGAGGCCGTGACGTCATCCGCCCGGGGGAATCCCGTCCTTGAGTCACTTCGGGCTTCCCCGCCCGGCTCGCGACGCCCGGCGGGCGGGCGGGCGGGGATGGTCGGGCAGGTGCGGCAAAAGCACCCAGAGCCCACACCAAACAATCCGGAGGCGCTCAGGCGCGCCTGGGCTGGAGACGCGCGCCTTCCTCGTTGCAAAGGAAAGGAGGCCACGAGGAAAGCCTTTAGGGGAAATGGAAGCGCTTTGGGCTGGCCAGAAGCCGGCCGGCCCTCCTGCGGCTTGCAAGGGGAAGAAGGGCGGCGAGGAAGCGTGCGTTTTTACGACAACCTGGCAATGTAGTCTTTTTTTCTTTTTTAAAAACCACCACGAATTTGTGCTTTTCATGTTTTCATGGAATGGATCGGCTAGATTTAGAGCAGGGGGTCTTCTAACTTGGCCCCTGGATGACCTGTGGACTCCGCAAGTCATCCAAGGGCCAAGCTGGAAGACCCCTGATTTAGAATCTACCCTTCATTAAAATAATAACAACAACAACAGTGCAAGGGGTTGCTGAAAGCTTACAGTCCATCTTCAGCTGCCCCCCCAGGGGGTTGGACTTGATGACCTCCAAGGTGCCTTCCAACTTTTTTTTATTATTACTATTATTATTACTACTACTATTATGGAACATCGCACCGTCAGCCAGATGTTCAGACTGGATTTGGCATTTTGTCTACCTATCGAGTCATTATTATTATTATTAATAATAATAATATAAATAATAATTATTATTTCAACCCTGAATTCTGGCGAGGCCTGGAGTCCGCCTCTCCGGATTCGCCCGCGGGCGGCTGGTTGCAGCTTCAGGGGGTCTTTCTTTGCTTTGGGGTTTGGGCTGAGTAAAGCCCGGAGTAAATGAAGGGGACGGGATGTACTACGGGCCTCCTGCAGTGCTTCTTCACCCCATAAAGTACGAGAGGGAGGGGAGTCTGCCCTTTCTTCTACGTACAGCAGTAGTAAGTGGCGGCCTGCAAGGTTGCACGTGTGCAGGCGCGTTTTCTCCCCAGAGCCTAATCCGGACACGTGTATTGGCTGTGGGCGTGGGGGTGCGGGACAGAGGACCACGTGACCAGCTCTGGGTCACGTGACCAGCCGAGGAAGGCGGAGGAGGAGGAGGAGGGAGCTTTCGGAGTGGTTTGGGCTCAGCACTGAATGTGGGTTTGTGTGCGTGTGAGAGAGAGAGACAGACAGAGAATGAGAAAATAACAGAACAGAGTTGGAAGGGATCTTGGAGGTCTTCTAGTCCAACCCCCTGAGAGAGAGAGAGAGAGAGAGAGAGAGAGAGAGAGAGAGAGAGAGAGAGAGTTGGAAAGGGACCTTGGAGGTCTTCTAGTCCAACCCCCTGAGAGAGAGAGAGAGAGAGAGAGAGAGAGAGAGAGAGAGAGAGAATAACAGAAAAACAGTTGGAAAGGGACCTTGGAGGTCTTCTAGTCCAACCCCGTTTTTGTGTGTGTGTGTGTGTTTGTGTGTGTGTGTGTGTGTGTGAGAGAGAGAGAGACAGACAGACAGACAGGCAGGCAGGCAGGCAGGCAGAGAATGAGAAAATAACAACAGTTGGAAGGGACCCTGGAGGTCTTCTAGTCCAACCCCCTGAGAGAGAGAGAGAGAGAGAGAGAGAGAGAGAGAGAGAGAGAGAGAGAGAGAGAGAGAGAGAGAGAGAGAGAGAGAATAACAGAAAAACAGTTGGAAAGGGACCTTGGAGGTCTTCTAGTCCAACCCCGTGTGTGTGTGTGTGTGTGTGTGTGTGTGTGTGTGTGAGACAGGCAGACAGAATGAGAAAATAATAAAACAACAGAGTTGGAACGGACCTTGGAGGTCTTCTAGTCCACCCCCCTGAGAGAGAAAGAAGGAACTTTTTTCCCCCGCTAGCTACCCCTCTCCCTCAGCTTCTGTCCCTTTTCAGCCTCAATTATGGTTTGTTGTTTTTTTTTGGCCTGTTTCTGGTCGCCAGATCTGTTCAGCTATTGGAGACTTGTTCTGCTGAGAGACAGAAAATTAATAATAATAATAATAATAATAATAATAATAATGCCTCTCTAATTTCTTTCCAACCTAAGAGGCTGTTATCAAAGTGGAGCAATGCTGCAATGGAGGAATAATAATAATACTCTTAGTCTCCTGGGAAGATCTTGATCAGGTGGGCGGTTTGGGTTTGGCACCTGGCTGGAAATCCTGCCGTGGGCCGGGAGTTACCTGAGGACAATGAGGTCTGGAAACCGGAATGTCTTTTAGGAAACCAGAGCAGGCAAGGTAAAACAGAACCATCTTGAGGTCATCCGTTTAAGCCAGGAGTGTCCATCTTGGCAACTTGGTAAGATGTGGACTTCAACTCCCAGAATTCCCCATGCTCAGCCAGCATAGCTTGCTTTACATTTGTATTTGAAACTGGCACAGCTGGCTGGGAAATTCTGGGAGTTGACGTCCCCAAGTCTTAAAAGGTGCCAAGGGTGGACAGCCTGGCTTAAACGGATGACCTCAAGACGGTTCTGTTTTATGTTGCCTGCTGTTGTTTACGAAAAGACATTTAACTTTGTTTTATTTTGCTTTATTCTGCACTAGATTTATATTCTGCTTTTCCTTCCAGAAACAATGGTTGGAAACTGATATGGGAGAGAAGCAACCTGGAATTAAGGAGAAAGTTCCTAACAGTGAGCACAATTGACCAGTGGAACTGCTTGCCTCCAGAAGTTGTGGATGCTTCATCACTGGAGGTTTTAAAGAAGAGACTGGACAGCCACTTGTCTGAGATGGTCTAGGACAGGGCTAGGCGACCTTGGCTCTTTTATGACTCGTGGACTTCAACTCCCAGAATTCCTGAGTCAGCATGGGGGAACTATGGTCCCCTCATGACTGGTGGACTTCAACTCCAGAATTCCTGAGTCAGCATGGAGGAACTATGACCCCCCTCATGACTGGCGGACTTCAACTCCCAGAATTCCTGAGTCAGCATGGAGGAACTATGGCCCCCCTCATGACTCGTGGACTTCAACTCCCAGAATTCCTGAGCCAGCATGGGGGAACTATGGCCCCTTCATGACTGGCAGACTTCAACTCCCAGAATTCCTGAGCCAGCATGGGGGAATTATGGCCCCTTCATGACTGGCGGACTTCAACTCCCAGAATTCCTGAGTCAGCATGGGGGAACTATGGCCCCCTCATGACTCGTGGACTTCAACTCCCAGAATCCCTGAGTCAGCATGGGGGAACTATGGCCCCCTCATGACTCGTGGACTTCAACTCCCAGAATCCCTGAGCCAGCCATGGCTCAGCTTGGAAACCTCTCCCTTCCCCCTCAGCATGGCTGGCTCAGGAATTCTGGGAGTTGAAGTCCACCAGTCATAAAAGAGCCAAGGTGGCCTAGCCCTGGTATAGGTTCTCCTCCTTGAGCAGGGGGCTGGACTAGAAGACCTCCAAGGTCCCTTCCAGCTCTATTCTATTCTGTTCTCTTTTATTCTATTTCAGGGCCTCAAAGCTGGCAGCTTCCTCCTGTTTGTCCCGGCCTTCTTTGCAAATGAATTTGGTCTTGAAGATAAATGAATAGGCTTTATAGCCTCCGCCGCACCCCGTCTCAAGTGCAAACGAAATGCCAGCGCAAAAGAAATCAACGGCAATTGCAAAGAGTTTGCCGTGACAACATGTTTACTGGGAAAAGTCCGGTGGAGTTCTGCAGGCCTCGCTTCCTGGAAAGAGGTCCCGCTGGGTAATCTTAATTAGCTGAGGGCAGAGTAAACGAGATAAATGTAGGTCAGTAGATCCTTATTTACTCGGCTAGAAAGTGACATCAGCCCAAACTTTGGCACACAATGGCCTCCAGCCTTTGCTGAAAATCCTGGTCTTTCAATACAGGAAAGTCCCTGACTTATAACCGTTCGGTTAGCGACGGTTTGAAATTACAGTGGACTGAAGGACTGAAATTTTAAATCTGGAATGAAACAGATAAAACTTTTTTTTTTTGAAGGGGTGGCCGGTTTTTTCTTTCAAGGTTTCCCAGAGGTTTAAATAATTGAACGAGGCATCTGCCAGAGCGTTGGTGGTTTGCAGATGTGGCCGAGATCAAGAAATCAGAATCAGAATATTATTATTATTTATTATTATTTATTAAATTTCTATACCGCCCCTCTCCCGAAGGACTCGGGGCGGTTTACAGCCTTAAAATTTAAAAAACATATAAATGTACAAAATTAAAATATTTAAAAATAAATTAAACAAATTAGGCCATAAAATCTATAAAACCCAATATATACAAATCCTAAATCCTAAAAATTACAAAAATCCTAAAAATTACACAATCCCCCTAAAACATTTTCACCCGGTTGGAGCCGGAGCTTCTATGCCAGGCCGGCCTGTTGAAAAAGGAAAGTTTTCAGTTCCCGACGGAAGGTGCATAAGTCCGTCATCGTACTAAGTTCGGGGGGGAGCTCGTTCCAAAGCGTAGGAGCTCCCACAGAG
>JARGCV010000527.1:0-148679 GCA_034064705.1 Bothrops alternatus
GAAGAAAGGAAGGGAGGGAGGAAAATAAGGCAGGAAGGCAGGAAGGAAGGAAGGAAGGAAGGAAGGAAGGAAGGAAGGAAGGAAGGAAGGAAGGAAGGAAGGAAGGAAGGAAGGAAGATCCAGATTCAGAAACTGATGAACAGCAGTTAATGGATTAATGAAGATTTATCCTTAAAACTAAAGCTTTTACAATCAAATTGCAAGGATTGGGAAAACTGGCTAAGATACTAAAAGTACTGACCAGAACAGTGGAAATAAAACTGAAGATCATCAAATGGATGACATGTTTGAAGAAGAAGAACACATTTTATTACCTTCAGAGATAGCCGTGATAAGGAAAGGAAAAAAAAACAATGAGAAAAATAATGTCAAATATTAGCTCTCTGGCAGACAGATGGGGAAAAAATTATTGAGTACCTGAAAAATGCAAACTTTAGAGAAAGATTCCACCATTGAAAAAGAGTACAAAAGAAATATCAAAAGTTGTGGAAAATGCAAATTTTCTCATAGAAAATATTGACAAAACACAGTGGCTAAAAACTAATCAATTAATTGTAGTAAAGCAGCCATGATAACATTGTTTAACGCTGCTGTATAACAAAAGCAACAATCGCCAAAATGGAAATTAAATTGCAAAAAAAGATCAATAAATATTAAAAGGTGATATCAACAATTTGAAGAATGCGAAGGAAAGGAAACTGAAAAAATAAGATCAAGAAAACTTTGCAGAAAAGATACAGTCTTGGTATTAAGACAATTAAAGAAGTCTCAAAAAAAATCAAATAAGGCATGGTTTCTTCAAAGAAAATTTAAAAAAAGCATTTGTTTCTTAAAGCCTGGCTGGGAAATGCTGCAAATACAGATGTTTGCTCTGATAAAGATGAAACATAACATTTTTGGAATGACATCTGGCATAATAAAAAGAGCATAATAAAGATGAATAAAGGATGAAAGAAATTGAGAAGAACATTGACTGAGTCAAACTGGATGATTCCGTCATAACATTTTATAACATTATTAAAAACAAGCTATGGAGAATAAGATCTGATGTGCAACAGGAAATGATGGAACTTTGTGGATTTTGGCTTATAAATCCCACAACTCTTAATGAAAGATTGGCTAGTCAGTTTTGATAAAAAATTACAAATTCGAAGAAAAAAAATGAAAAATAGATGACAACTGACACATTTTTTTAAAAAAAGACAAGAGATAGAAATGCAGTTGCAAGCAGTTTACAGATCAATTGCTTGCCAGCAATGCTTAAACTGTTAACAGATATATCAGCAATTTGAGTCACCTATTCAAAAATTAATTGCATCCATCTGAACTACAAGGTAAACGCCCCAATTCATGAGGAGAAGAAGATCAATTATTGATTGATAAAATTATGCTTAAAAAAAAACCCCAAGCCCCCAAAACTCCAATTTACAAATAGCTTGGATTGATTTTTAACAAGTGTCTAATTTCCACCCACATAGTTGGTTATAGAAGTGTTTGGAAATATTTGGAATTAGTGAAAACTTCAAGAACGTTGTGAAATAAACTATGGAAAATAAAAAAAAACTTTCTATAAAGGACGAAAATAAACTGGAAATGGAAATATAAGGGCATGATTTTTTGGGGGGGGAAAGGGCATTCCTTATTTTTTTTTATTTTTTCAGTAATATCGCTCACTCATATCCTAATAAAACAACGTTCAAATATGGATTGTGAAAGAAAAACGAAAGAATATCCCATCTATGCATGGATGATTTGAAGCTATAAGCAAAAACAAAAACTGCAATTTTAATCTGACTTAAATCTGTAGTGAAGATACCAACATGGAATTTGGCAAGGATTAGAATTTTTAAAAATGTACAAATGAAGGTAAACAGTTTGAAAATGAGAACTCAAAATCTTTATCCATAGAAGAAAGCTACAAATACTTAGAACTGCAGGTAGTCCTTAACGTATGACCAAAATTGAGCCCAAAATTTCTGTTGTTAAGTGAGATATTTGTTAATTGAGTTTTGCCCCATTTTATGACCTTTCTTGCCAGAGTTGTTAAGTGAATCACTGCAGCCTTTACGTTAGTAACATAGTTGTGAAGTGAATCTGGCTTCCCCATTGACTTTGCTTGTCAGAAGGTCGCAAAAGACCGTCATAAGTATGAA
This sequence comes from Bothrops alternatus, assembly GCA_034064705.1. NCBI lineage: Eukaryota > Metazoa > Chordata > Lepidosauria > Squamata > Viperidae > Bothrops > Bothrops alternatus. The sequence continues at coordinate 2,154 of JARGCV010000527.1, forward strand.
CCAATGGCCAAGCATCTGAATTTTGATCACCTGACCACGGGGATGCAGCAAAGATCGTAACTGTGAAAAACAGTCCTAAGTCACCTTTTTCAGTACCATTGTAACTTTGGTCACTAAATGAACTATTGTAAGTAGAGGATTTGTACTTTAAAAAGGTTACGTTTTGCACAATTAATTTAAAAAAAACCAGTTTAAAATTCTAAATTTAAAATTAAATGATGAAAAAACAATCAAACCAATTAAATAAATACGTAGACAATACTACCTATGGTTTGGGTATAGTAAACTGAGTATACTTCATTTGGACAATTTAGACTGAAGAACCCTGAAAACTAACGACAGTGTACCATGCTTTACATCCACAAACAGACATTAATCAATTACACTTTGCACACAATAAACGGAGGCTGTGTTGACTGCTGATGAAAGAAACAGTTGAAGAAGAAAACCATGAATTAAAGGATTACTTCAAGGCAACTAAAGAGAAAGTGTTTCCAGAGGTTTGCACTGGAAGTTTTTAAGAAGAGACTGGACAGCCATTTGTCTGAAATGGTATAGGGTTTCCTGCCTGAGCAGGGGGTTGGCCTCCAAGGTCCCTTCCAACTTTATTATTATTATTATTATTATTATTATTATTATTATTATTATTATTATTATTATTATTATTATTATTATTATTAAACATCTCAAACAAAACAGAAGCAAAAAAAAGACTATAAAAGGGAAATGTTGAGAAACTACTTAAAAATTTGGAAAAGTAAACCGTCACATGGCCAATTCAGAACAGAAATTGAAAATAAAATGAAAAAGATCTGGGATTGGCAATTCAACTTGGCGCCGTCCGTGAGGAAAAAGAAGGACAAATTTTTGCAGCTCAGAAACAACTATTGAAATCCAGGATTCAACATGTATCAAATAGCAGCAAATGTAAATATTTTGCTAATAAAAATATTTTGTAAATAAAAATGTGAAACGGGTGGCCACAGAATTAATGGATGCAGCAAAATAGCTGAGGCTGACTATAAACAATGTCACCGTGGCGTAGCAACTATGATCCATTGGCGTCTGTGCAAAAATTATTATTTCTGAATTTTCCAAATACAGAATGATTAAAAAAAACACCGAGTTGTTTAAAAAGATATTTAAAAACATGCTGTTATCTCGTACAAACAGATTAAATCTTATCATGCAACTCATTAGTGTGACAATAACTGAAAATAGTATTTCCCTTTAGTTGTGGCAACACTGAAAGTTAATAAAATTGAGGGGAAAGCTGGAAAAAAAAATATATAAATAGAGATTTAAATTATGGAAAAAAAATCTTCCCTATAGTTCTGCCAATTTAGGCAAAACAACAAATAGTCTAAACAAATTTTTAACAAGAACTAAACATTCGTTTAGTCTGAACTTGCAAAAAAAAAAGAATGCATTTTTCTAGACACATATTATATCTTAAGATGTTACTAAGATAATTCTGAGATTCCTGGCTGGAATTCAAATTTCACAGAACGCCAAGCAAAAATGTGATTCTTTCTGTTTGTTCTTTGTAGTATGTTATTCCTTGGTGAATAAAAACAAATAATAATTTTTGCGGTGTAATTGCATTTACCAGGTTCAGACCGAGAGCATCAGGCAAAAAGTTCAATCTACTTTCTGTTCATTCTAGCTTGTTTGTTTTAAATCAGCTCTTTTAAATCCGAGATGGGGCAACTTCCCTCCGCATTTTCCCTTTGACAAATTGCCTGCCCATTTCATTTTCAGTTTCACAAGAAGATTTTATCAAGAAGCCTAACATTAATTCCTTCTAGTCAATTTCACAGGGCAGGTAGAAAACTGTCTGGCTGAATTTTCCTTACTTGGCTAAATGTCATGCACATCCACTTTCGCTGATAGGGCCACCACTTTTAAATACACTGCAGAATTTTCACCGAAGAAAGAAAGGAGGTGTCATTAAAACCACAGATTGGATCGGTGTTTCAAATGTGTGGACTTCAACTCCCAGAATTCCACAGCCAATTTGCTTTTCCCTTTCTTTCTTTCTTTCTTTCTTTCTTTCTTTCTTTCTTTCTTTCTTTCTTTCTTTCTTTCTTTCTTTCTTTCTTTCTTTCTCTTTCTTCTTTCCTTCCTTCCATCCCTTCCTTCCTTTCTCTTCCTTCCTTCCTTTCTTTTTCTTTTTTCTTTTTTTCTTTCTCTCCCTCCCTTCCTTTCTCTCTCTCTCTCTCTTTCTTTCTTTCTTTCTTTCTTTCTTTCTCTTTCTTCTTTCCTTCCTTCCATTCCTTCCTTCCTTTCTTCCTTTCTCTTCCTTCCTTCCTTCCTTCCTTCCTTCCTTCCTTCCTTCCTTTCTTTTTCTTTTTTCTTTTTTCTTTCTCTCCCTCCCTTCCTTTTTCTCTCTCTCTTTCTCTCTCTCTCTCTCTTTCTTTCTTTCTCTTTCTTCTTTCCTTCCTTCCATTCCTTCCTTCCTTCCTTTCTCTTTCTTTCTTTCTTTTTCTTTTTTCTTTTTTCTTTCTCTCCCTCCCTTTTTCTCTCTCTCTTTCTCTCTCTTTCTTTCTTTCTTTCTTTCTTTCTCTTTCTTCTTTCCTTACTTCCATTCCTTCCTTCCTTTCTTCCTTTCTCTTCCTTTCTTCCTTCCTTCCTTCCTTCCTTCCTTCCTTCCTTCCTTTCTTTCTTCCTTCCTTTCTTTCTTTCTTTCTTTCTTCTTTCTTTCTTTTTATTTTTTCTTTTTCTTTTTTGATCTTTCTCTTGCTCTCTTGCTTATCTTCATTTTTCATGTGTTCCTTTCTCAAAAATATTTGATAAAAATATTTTTAACAACAACAACAACAACAACCCTATGTCTAGTTTTCAACCATGGGGAGTAAACCATGGTCATGATGCAAAAAAGATGTTGAAGCTCTAGAAAGAGTGCAGAGAAAAGCAACAAAGAGGATTAGGGGGGGTCTGACGGCTAAATCGTACAATGAGCAGCTAAAAGAATTTGATATGTTTAGCCTAATGAAGAGAAGTGTGTGTGTGTGTGTGTGTGTGTGTGTGTGTGTGTGTGTGACATGATAGCTGTCTTCTAATACTTGAAGGGCTGCCACAAGGAAGGGGTCAATTTATTTTCTAGAGCACCTGAATGTAGGATAAGAAATATTGGGTGGAAGCTCATCAGAAGGAGATCCCATCTGGAAATAAGGAGGAATTTCCTGACAGAACAATTAATCAAGAGAACAGCTTGCCTCCCTCCCGGAGTTGTGGTGCTTCATTGTTGAAGGTTTTCAAGAAAACATTGGACAACCATTTGTCTAGAATGGTTTAAGACTCCTGCCTTCGGCAGGGGGTTAGACTAGAACACCTTTGAGGTCCCTTCCAGCCCTATGATTCCATGATTCTGATTCTATGAACATTATACTTTATTCTGTGTTGGTCACACCCTACCAAGATCCTGAATCTTCATTGGGCCCCACAGTTTAAAAAAAAAAGAACTCAGAAAAATTGCAAGAGATCCAGAGAAAGACCAGAGAGGCGATCGAGAGCTTAAAATGGAATCTTAGAATAATAGAGCGGGAAGGGACCATGGAGATCTTCTAGTCCAGTCCCCTGCTCAAGCAGGAAGCCCTGTGTCATTTCAGACAAATGGTTGTCCCGTCTCTTTTTAAAAGCCTTCAATGATGGAGCACCCACAACCTCTGAAGGCAATCCGTTCCATTGGTTGATTGCTCTCACCGTTAGGAAATTCCTCCTTAATTTTAGGTTGCTTCTCTCCTTGGTTAGTTTCCAACCATTGTTTCTTGTCTTGCCTTTTGGTGCTTTGGAAAATAGTTTAGTCCCCTCGTCTTTCTAGGAGCCCCACAAATATTGGAACACTGCTATCAGGTCCCCCCTAGTCCTTCTTTTCATTAGACTAGACATTTTACATGGAAAGATTGAGGAAAATGAAGATGTTTAGCTTTGAAAAAAATGTGATGAATAGGAAATGCATTTGCTGCTTTCCAAGCAGATGACACTCTATGTGTGTTTCTGCAGACTAACAACATTGTTGTCTTGTCTGGATTAAGCCTCAGTTTATTTGCCCACTTTTCCAGCATCCACTGGAAACAGACTTTTATGGATTCTGCTCCATGTTAAAAAGGGCTTTGAGTGTGCCTGTTTCTCATGCAGCACAAACAATATTAGCTCTGCAGGTATAATCTCTTTGTTTTTTTAGGAATCAACCAGTCAAAGTGCAAAGAAAGCCTATAGACTCAGTATTAATTTTTAACTCCATCCAACTCTCACCCTTATCCAAGCAATTTGGGGATAAATCTTTCCATTTCTCCCAGGTGAGTCATTCCCTCCCCCCCCCCAGGTTTGGCTTCTTTTTGGCATCAATTTGAGCATGTGTTTAGTCATTCACTCATTTATTTATTTAAAAGCAAAACTTTGGCAATTCTTTTGGCCTAGTATGCAAACCTTAGATAGCCAAATCTCCATATATATACCACAGTCGTTCCCTAATTTAAACGTGGATTTTAAAATGTGGAGCAAAGAATACATGTCCGTAACAATTTTTCAGAAATATTGAGCAAATGGGGAGGAGATGAAATGACGTACAGGCAGAAGTTCGTGTAATTTTTTTATCAGACTTTTTGGGAAATTTTACTAAGGTGCGTATGAAATTAACCAATAAGAAAAAATGAGAAATGGAGAAAAAAACAACAGATTCACCGATCCTTAATTGCTGGGTTAGAAGTAACAGAGTGAGTGGAAATATCATGTGGGCCAAGAAATGGTATCTAAGCAATTCTGTTTTTAATCAGTTGCTCAGAAATGACATTATAGTAATTGTTGGAATCAGGATTTACAGAGCAGCATACAAAAGTTTCCTATTTTGTAATTGCATCATGAATATACCTAGTCCTTGACTTACGATGAAATGGAACTTTGGAATCAAGTCATAAGTACATTTTGGTGGCTGTATCATAACTTTGAATGATAGCAATAGCAATAGCACTTAGACTTATATACCGCTTCACAGTGCTTTCGAGCCCTCTCTAAGCCATTTACAGAATCAGCCTATTGCCCCCCCCCCAACAATCTGGGTCCTCATTTTACCGACCTCGGAAGGATGGAAGGCTGAGTCGAACTCCTGGCTGTGGGCAGAGTTAACTTGCAATATTGCATTCTAACCACTGCGCCACCACAGCTGCTATGACCGCTAAATAAATGTTCATAAGTCACTAAATGAATGTTCATAAGTCAAGGACCACCTGTAATGAATTTTTCATTTGCCATTTTATTCTCGCAGTGGTTTTAAAAGGATTATGCAGACTAATTAAGGTCAGTATTGACTATTCTACATAACTTCTACACATGGAGATAGAACATATTCATGCTCCATTGACTGTGCAGTCTAATAACTAATACCCTATGAAGTTTTTTTTTCTGAAATACATTCCATTGCGTTTAGGAAATTTAGGAAGGAACATAGGAGATGGCAGCACCAAGCAGACATTGTCAAATCTGGATAAAAAATGTCTGATAAGCTTGGATCTGGTTAGAGTTTGCAGGAGAGACCATTACAATGTTCTAGGGCAGGGGTGTCCAAACTTGGCAAGTTTAAGACTTGAGGACTTCAACTCCCAGAATTCCTCAGCCAGCCATCTTAAATCTTAAACTTGACAACTCTGGAGACCTTTGTTCCAGAGCTTAGATAAGATTGAAAAGTTGAAGAGACTTTCAGAGCCAATGGCTTCCATATTGCTTCCAAGACAATAACATGAACCAGAGAAAAATGTTTGACCCAAAGACTTGACTTTACTCCCTATAATTTTGCCATCAGCCAACCCGCTCTTTCTTTCCCTTAGCTCACTATCTTTTCAGTATGGCTGTTGCAACTAGAAATTCATGGAATACAGTTTTATTTTTTGACACTAGGGAACATGAGGCTTTCCAGCTGCTGATGAATCAATTCCCATCAACTTGAGTATGGACTCTGTGGCTGAAGCCAAATGGAGCTGGACTTCACCATAACTACAAGAACATCAACCCCACCTATACTAAATTTAAAAAAAAAAGTTACTGGAAGAGGCCACCCCTGACAGCTATAGCCAGAACTTAATGAATTCCCAGCAAATCTGGTCAGCCACAGACAATAAATCTACATAAACATTTCAGTTTATCAGTATAGCTATAGCCAGTTTAATCTCTTGTCCGTCTGATCCATCAAAGAGTCGAGATCAGTTGTTGAGCCTCAAAATAGAACTAAGTCTGGACCAATATCAAAAACCACCATGTTGTCTTGTAGCTAAGCCTGATGTTGACTCCAACCTCGGTCTAACCTGATGGGAAATTTCCTGGGAGCAGAGAAGAACAGGCTGAAGTAACAGATAAATCTCAGAGGTCCACATTTTTTCCTTCTTCTTCCGCTCCAACGGTGAAAACAGAGCACTTAGCTCATCATGATTAGCACTGATGTTGAGAAAGCCAGACCACAATTAAAGAGCCAGCCAGTTGTGCTTGTGTAATCCGTTCACCCCAAGGAAATCTTGGAGAATCTGAGTTCCTGGTCTGGTTTTTCCAGCTGGAAGTGAATCTGCATCTCTCAGGCAAAGTTTAGGCCCAGGTTCAAACATGCATTTTCAGTATCTGAAGCGCTTGCATATGCCTCACAAACGCCTAAACGGGCTTGGCAAGAGGTGTCAAAAGTGCGAATACCACAAAAGTAGTGTTGGATCTGTCCTGATATGAAAAACTCTATATAGGTATTCCTCGACTCCCAACCACAATTGAGCCCAACTTTCCATTGCTAAGGAAGGCAGTTGTTAAGTAAAGTTTGCCCCATTTTATCACCTTTCTTGCCACAGTTGTTAAGTGAATCACTACAGTTGACTTTGCTTATCAGAAGGTCAGAAAAGGCAGGTCACATGACTCCGGGACACTGCAACCATTGTAAATATGAACCTGTCATGGTTCCGACAGATGAAACGCTTCAAAGAACTTTGAGGCATTGTTTACCTTAAAGAATCTTTATTCGAACAGCATGGCATCGGCACGTACATGGTCAAAGCCGAAATCTGGATTCCCCTCCCCTTTGATACATAGTATCAAAGCACAATTCCCTCCTCTAACTAACCATCATAAATCACATTCTCCAATTAGTTTGAAATGCTGGCTTTCCCACCAGTTCTTCAACCGGCCATGTCTTATCATCTCTTGTTACAAAAAAACTTGAAAAGCACTCTACTACAATGTTGTTATGTCTAACTAATTCCCATACACATTCTTCCTCCTCCCCCCCCCCAGTATCATCTAATTCTAACTCTAAAAGTAACACACAAGTTAAGGGGAAATTGGCTGCATCTTCATATATTGTCAAAGCAGGAACATCCGCTGTTAGCAGCGTGGACATGAGCCAATCACCAAGGGCCTGAATGTTGAACATGTGGCCGTGGGGATGTTTAAGTGTGAAAAATGGACATAAGTCACTTTTTTTGGTGCCGTTGTAATTTTTAACAGTCACGAAGTGAATGGTTGTCGGTCAAGGACTGGCTGTCCTCTCTACTTGATACTGTATATACAAAATTTTATACACTGATGACTTATTTTCTTTCTCTCTTATTGTCAGATTAATTCTCTTTGTTAGATTTATAACTCACTTTTCCTCCAGAAGAAAAATAGGGCACATATAGTATCCCAACTTCCATAACAATAATCCAGTGCAGGTGGTTGGCCATTATGAGAACAGACTACAGAACTGGATGGGCCAGGGATCCCATCCAGCAGGGCATGGCATATTATTTTATTTATCAAATTTCTACATCACCCATCTCACCTAAGTGATCTATGTTCTTATAGACCAGAAAAGAGCCTTTTCTGCCCTGGCCCCTGTCCTCAGCACCATCATCCCTCTGAAGATTGACTGATCCTTAAAAGATTGTTCTACCATTGAGGGGAAGGGGATGAGGATCCCATGGAAGTGTGGAGCCTGTTCACTCCAACAAAAAAGTAAGTAAATAAAACAATCACTAGCTGAAACCATTATATAATAATTATGAATACTAGTAATTTTAGTTTTGGGATATTAAAAACATTAAAATAGCAATAGCAATTAGACTTAAATATCACCCCACAGTGCTTTACAGCACTCTCTTGGCAGTTTACAAATGTCAGCCTATTTGCCCCCAACAATCTGGGTCCTCATATTACCAACCTTGGAAAGATGGAAGGCTGAGTCAACCTTGAGTCTGTCGGGATCGAACTCCAGACTGTGGGCAGAGTTTGCCTGCAATACTGCATTCTGAGTACTATGCCATCAGGGTTACTATTATCATATTAAAAGCATTAAAAACTGTAAAAGCAGAACTAAAAGAGGAAAAGAAAATTGTAGATGGAAGGGTGCTAATAATAAAGGAGCACCCTCAATAGTTCACCCATCCCCTGAGGTCCCCACGTCTGCTGGCATAACCAGGTCCTGAGGGACCTTCAGAAGCTCAGTAATGAGCTTCTCATCTCCTAGGGGACAGGGGATACCTCAGGCTCCAAAAACCAAGAAAGGCAAGTTATGTTTCTCCCAAGCAAATTTCCCCATTATTCTTCACCCAGAGACAGACCCTTGCCAAACTAAAGCAAAGGGAGGAGCCATCTTCACCTCCTTTCTCTCACACAAACTGTCTGAACTGAGCTGTCTCTTGCTCCTGTGGAATGTATCCCCTCCCTCCTGGGAATCCAGACCACAATCCATGACAGAATATTCCACATTGCCGGTGCCACAGCAGAAAAGGCACATCACTTAGGACCCACCAGACATAATCATGTAATCGGTTATCCAAATAATAATAATAATAATAATAATAATAATAATAATAATAATAATAATAATAATAATAATAATAATAATAATAATAATAATAATAATAATAATAATTAATAATAAAGTTGGAAGGGACCTTGGTGGTAATCTAGTCCAACCCCCTGCTCAGGCAGGAAACCCTACACCATTTCGGACAAATGGCTGTCCAGTCTCTTCTTAAAAACTTCCAGGGTTGGAGCATTCACTGCTTCTGGAGGCAGGTTGTTCCGCTGGTTAATTGTTCTAACTGTCAGGAAGTTTCTCCTTAGTTCTAGGTTGCTTCTCTCCTTGATCAGTTTCCATCCGTTGCTTCTTGTCCTGCCTTCAGGTGCTTTGGAGAAGAGCTTGACTCCCTCTTCTTTGTGGCAGCCCCTGAGTGTATTGTGTGTTATGTGACTCTAGCTAGCTATCTGAGAAATGCTGTCCATCTGGGAACCCAATTAGCTGTGTCTGCTGAATCCCACCCTAGTTTCTCTAGCCTTGTCCTGCCATACATCTTCTTCTCTTTCTCACATTCTCCTTCCCTGTTATGGGAAGCAAAAGGGAGTTGCCTACAATGGTTGGAGCCTTCCCTCTTCTCCCCTCTCTGTTCCCACCCCACCCACCCGCAACCCCCAATCCCCCATGTCTGTTTTCAAGCCTGTAATAAAGTCTCAGCCCCCTTTTCTTGAAGAAGAAAGAAGCTTGCGATAAACAGAAGGGAAAGAGGAGAAAGAGTCAAACAAAGGAAGCTTTGGGAAGGCTGCAGAGAATGAAGTGCAGATTCTCGATGGTGCAAAAAATAGAGTGGGAGGGGGGTTTTTTTGTTTTTTTTTTTTACATTAACAGCAGCTCCGAACTCCCAATTCTCAGGGCATGAAACCTGCACAATTTAAAGTAGTCAAAACAAACCCTATGCCTCTATTTATACTACAGCTGCCTGCAGGCAGGGAAGACTTGACTCTATATCCCAAATCTAATACATTCCAGGTGTTATCCAATAAACTACCCTGTCCGAGCAAGATGCTTGTAAAAGTGCACACCAGTTCTTCTCGGTTTCATCCCTCCCCCCTTTCTCCCCTCCTCACTCCTGGGATGGTGAGATTTAAGGGAGCAGGGAACTCCCCTTCTGGGGGTCAGGAAGCCCAATTGACTCTGTTTTGTACACTTGCACCCCTAGAAATGCACATATCCATCCTTCCATTCTCGTCAAGCTTCTTGACGTGGCTCCCGGGAGTCCTCCCCCCCACACACACACACACTCTTTACAAGACACACTGCAGAGCTGGTGCGAGGGAGAGTGGGATGACCAAATTGAAATGTTGGCAGCAAATCAGAGGCTCACTTTTCTAATTAAGGGGGAGATGCCTTGACATGATTTACCTCTCAGGAATTAGGCCAACTCCTAGGTGGATAACAGCTGAAAAAAAAAGGGGGGGAACTGGATGGGCTGGAAGAGGTCAGGAAAAGGCCACCGATGTAAGGTAGCAAGGAGGATTGCTTGCTTTTCAAACCCAAGATGGGGGTTTATGACAGCTCAAGGGATAAGCCAATTGACTCTATCAGGTCTTGCTTTGGCTCTGATACCACCCACTCTTTTCCACAGAATCTGTGGGGCAGTTAATCTTTCCCAAGGCAGCCACCGTCCAATGCCTGGACTTCAACTCCCAGAATTCCCCATGCATCATGTACACAACTTAATATGTCACAGGCAGACCTGTGCAAAAATGCATTAAAAGTTGAAAGGCTAAGCTGAAGAACCTGTGAATGTGAACATAATTTTTACTATTTTAAAATCTATCTATCTATCTATCTATCTATCTATCTATCTATCTATCTATCTATCTATCTATCTGTCATCTAGCTAGCTAGCTATCATCTATTCGGATTTCAGCTTTAGACATATGCTTTGAACAACTCATAGGTCAAGAAGGAGGAGACTCAAAGGAGACAATTGAAAAGACCAAAACACCTCCTCACTAGCAATCAATACTTAGATAAGCAGAGGTTAATACCAAGATTAACACTAGGCCAACAACCAAGAAGTAAACAATATTCTAATCAAGGAACTACCGTACCAACTCAGGTAAACAACAGCTCATCCAAGGAACCCGCTAAGAAAAACTCCCACCAATCACCAACACTGACAGGGCAAGCCACTAGCATATAAAAATAAGAGGAAACCTTACTCCCTGTCAGCACCGATGATGTTAGGTAGTTTTGTAATGAAACATCTGCAAGAAAACCACCAAGCTAAGAGAGCACCAAGGATCCCACAGTTCACTTCTAGGCTATAAATCAGAGGATGTCAAACTCGCAACTTCGTGAGGTGTTGCGACGTATCGCGACTTTTTTTTGCCATTGCCGGCAATGGGGTGGGTGCGGTTTTGCTATGATGCATCCGGCCCGTGGGCTGGCAGTTTGACGCCCCTGCTATAAATGCTCTCTTCTATTGGAACAATTAGGAGTTGTCTTCCTTTTGGTTAAGAAAAATATCCTTGATTAGAAATAATCCTGAAGGATGAACGGAAGGTGCTTGAGAATTCAACCCTCCTCACTTCCTGTACGCCAAATGTCAGGTTTAATCCTGGGTCTCCTCAATTTGAAGGATCTGGTGGTGATGGAAAGACCTCTGCTGAAGGCCTTGGAGAGCCAGTGGCAGCCCAAAGTGAGAATATTAGATCTATCGATCACTTTGTTTAAACAGTTACCATCGTCTGTCCCTCTGATATTTATTGAGGGCTCAGTGGTTAAAGATGCTGAGCTCATCAACTGAAAAGCCGACACCTGGGTTTGAGATCTGAGCGCCGCATGACAGGGTGAGCTCCCGTTCCTTGCTCCAGCTCCTGCCCACCTAGCAGTTTGAAAGCATGCAAATGTGAGTAGATAAATAGGTACCACTTTGGTGGGCAGGTAACAGCATTCTGTGCGCCTCGGCATATAATCACGCTGGCGCCATGACCGTGGAAGTGTCTCCAGACACCACTTGCTCCCTTAGCTAAGTAACGGAGATGAGCACCACCAGTGGTGGGATTCAAATACGTGAACAACCGGTTCTCTGTGTGGAGGCTACTTCCGGAAGTCCACTCTGGGCGTGGGCAACAAAAAATTAGCTACCAGTTCTGCCGAAGTGATGCGAACTGGCTGAACCCCCCCCTAGAGCCAAACTCAACTGGACAGGGGAAATCTTTAGCTGTACCTTTAGAGCAGGGGTCTTCAAACTTGGTCCTTTTATGACTTGTGGACTTCAACTCCCAGACACGCGTGCCTGGCTGAGGAATTCTGGGAGTTGAAGTCCACAAGTCATAAAAGGGCCAAGTTTGAGGACCCCGCTTTAGAATAATCACAGCCCTAGCCAATTACCTTTACATCAGGAATGACCAACCTTGTCAACTTTAAGACTTGTGTACTTCAACTCCCAGAATTCCTCAGTCAGCCATGAATTCTGGAAGTTAAAGTCCACCAGTCTTAAAAGTTGCCAAGATTGGACACCCCTGCTTTACATGGATTGTGGCCTTTTCGTTTTAACTTTGTGACCAGAAGAGAAGGAGAGGAAAAAAAAAAAACACCAGGGGAGATGTTATCCGTGCTACATTTGAATTTTGAATTATGTTCTCTTCTTAATGCAACCAGCATCATCAGCATAGACCACATGGAAACATTTTGGCACCAGTGACCTGGGCAGATAAGGAATCAACCCTGCAGAAAAAGTTAATTTTCCATAGGTGGACTCCAAGCCTTTATCCATCTGGTCTAGCTTTAATTCATTGCTTAAAACTGTAATACTAGCAACACTGAACAAAATTATATCATTTTAATAAGAGGGGGGAATCTTGCTTAAGTATACAGCATATTTATTTTTTGTATAGTTACATATTATTCAAGGGTTTTTTTAGTTATTTTTTTTAATGGTAGGGCTTTTTGGATTTTTGTTTGTTTGTTTGTTTTTAAGGTTTCTTTCATGTTCTAGAAGCTATTTTTCATTGTTTGTTTTCTCCATAGTTTATTACACTTATTTTCTTTATGATATAGTTCTTTTTCCATATATAATAGTTTAGTTTTTTTTAAAGTATATCATCTTTTATTCAATAGTAATATAGTGGTATTAAAATATAATAATAGGAACTCATTGTTTTTTCAAAGAAATATTAACTATGACATTTTAAAAGTTTAACTAAGTTATGTATTTAAAATAATCATTCTGAACAACACAATGGGTGTGCTGGGAGAAGATTTACACCGTGCCTTTCCTTCTGAAGCTCAGCATAGTACAGGTAGTCCTCGACTTATGACCACAACTGACTCCAAAATTTCTGCTGCTAAGTGAGACAGTTGGTAAGTGAGGTTTGGGCTGAAGCACAGCTGCAGCAGGACAACCCTGAGGCTTCAGGTGGGGAAAGCAGGCAGCTGCAGCTGGTCAGTAATGAGGAAGAGGAACTGCCTTCCACACCTGATCCAAGAACAGGGAGGGCAAAGAGAAGGCAAGAGCAGAGAAGGTCAGCCAGATTACTCGTGAGGAGGCAGCCTCGCCCTTCTTGATGGGCTGCACTAGAAACTGGCTATTTCTCACAGTAGACAGATGGAGGCGATGCTGGGAATGTGTTTGTCTCCTAGCTGTGTGTTTGCTGGTCATTGTCATTCCTGCCTTGCTTTGGATTAACACCATACCTAGATCATGCCTTGTGAACTCTGGATTTTTCTTGCCTCATGAACCCTCTTGCATTGTGGATTTAATTTTGCCTAGTGGATTTGTCTGGTCTGGGAAACCTTCAGGTGACTTGGGGACTCATGGGCTATTGCTCTGTGAACTAGCATTGGTCTGCTTTTGGCTGGACTTAATTGGGACAGTTCTGGGTTTTTGGTGAAGGGAACTGCTGGGGAATATTAATAAATCCACTAAACCACCATTGTGTGTGTGCGCGAGTGAGTGGGACAGCACGCAGGGGCATGAAAATATAGTATGCCTGGTTTAAGAAATTGCAGGCAGAGGCTGCATTCACACACCTGCACAGACTGAAGGACCTTTTCACTTCTGAATCCAGAGTGATGCCCTAAACCCCATGCTGATAAGAATGCTTACTTACACATTTTGCTTGGCATTGGAGGCAATACGCTGGGAAATGCAGGCAGGAAACTACAATTCTGCAATGATATTCTTCCAGTTCTTTACACCAGTTCTTCTTTTGGACAAATGAAAGGGGGGGCAGGAAGGGAGGGAGGGAGGGAGGGAGGGAGAGGGAGAGAAAGAGGGGAGAGAGAGAGGGGGAGAGAGGGAGGAGAGAGAGAGGGAGAGAGAGAGAGAGAGGACAGAGAGAAAGAAAATAAATACATAATTTGTTGTTGGCTGTACAGCGTTGCGAAATCCTTTGAGCCTATGGAATTCCTTTTCCATGCCCCCAAAGTAGACGTCTCCTGCTTTTTCAGTGATTCATATTCACACACAAAAAATGTTCTTATGTAAACAACCACTGGGGTAGAAAAAAAAGCGGGCTTGTGCTTATCCCAGGTAACTTAGGAAACCGAACACTCTGGAATTATCCCAGTTCCACTCTAAGCCACCAACGCCCTTTTGGGTAGCTGGCTGTCTTTTTCAAATCTCGGTCTGGAAAAGCCACATGAAAAGCGACCTCATCTTCCCTCTGGCTGATACCATATTCTGCAGAATAAAACTGAAAGGCAAGAAATTCTCAAGAAATTCTCGGGGATAAAGATACAGTAGGACATTGTTTGATATTGAACAATAAAGAGAAAAAGGCTGATACACCCCTAGTAAGTAAGAATCTCCTTTGCCGAGCTCCAGCAGCACCCAGTTCAGTTTAACTGTGGCAAGAAGAAATAAATCACAACTTGAGGGGTCCCTGGTGCTCTCTGAGCTTGCTGGTTTTCTTGCAGATGTTTCATTACCAAAACTAGGTAGCATGATCGGCGCATCAGCACTGATAGTATTACCTAGTTGCAGGACTTGGGTTTGGCTAGTCTAAAGAAAAGAAGAAACAGGGGCAACATGATAGCAGCATTTCAGTATTTGAGGGGCTGCCACAAAGAAGAGGGGCTCCAACTATTCTCCAAAGCACCAGAGGGCAAGACAAGAAACAATGATTGGAAACTGACCAAAGAGAGAAACAACCTGGAATTAAGGAGAAAGTTCCTGACAGTGAGGACAATTAAGCAGGGGAACAGCTTTTGCCCCCCAGAAATCGTGGGCGCTCCATCACTGGAGATTTTTAAGAGAAGACTAGACAGTCACTTGTCTGAAATAGTATAGGTTCTCCTGCTCGAGGAGGGGGCTGGACTAGAAGACCTCCAAGGTCCCTTCTATTCTATTCTATTCTATTCTATTCTATTCCATTCCATTCCATTCCATTCCATTCCATTCCATTCCATTCCATTCCATTCTATTCTATTCTATTCTATTCTATTCTATTCTATTCTATTCCATTCCATTCCATTCCATTCCATTCCATTCCATTCTATTCTATTCTATTCTATTCTATTCTATTCTATTCTATTCTATTCTATTCTATTCTATTCTATTCCATTCCATTCCATTCCATTCCATATTCTATTCCATTCCATTCCATTCCATTCTATTCTATTCTATTCTATTCTATTCTATTCTATTCTATTCTATTCTATTCTATTCTATTCTATTCTATTCTATTCTATTCCATTCCATTCCATTCCATTCCATATTCCATTCCATTCCATTCCATTCCATTCCATTCTATTCTATTCTATTCTATTCTATTCTATTCTATTCTATTCTATTCTATATTCTATTCTATTCTATTCCATTCTATTCCATTCCATTCCATTCCATTCTATTCCATTCCATTCCATTCCATTCCATATTCTATTCCATTCCATTCCATTCCATTCCATTCCATTCCATTCCATTCCATTCCATTCTATTCCATTCCATTCCATTCCATTCCATTCCATTCCATTCCATTCCATTCCATTCCATATTCTATTCTATTCTATTCTATTCTATTCTATTCTATTCTATTCTATTCTATTCTATTCTATTCCATTCCATTCCATTCCATTCCATTCCATTCCATTCCATTCTATTCTATTCTATTCTATTCTATTCTATTCTATTCTATTCTATTCTATTCTTGATAATGAAATGTCTGCAAGAAAACAAGCAAGCCCAGAGAGCACCATGGACCCCTCATTTCAACCCTGAGCTGCAAATATTCTCCTTTATTGAAATCAGAACTTCTCTGATTCCCCAGACCATTTATGGTTCATAGCAAATGAACAAGGATGAACTTCTAAAATATCTTCCTGCAATCTGCCGCCCTCTAGATGGGTTCCAATATTGTCCCACCAACAATCTTGCGGCCGTAATCAAGTTCAAGATCAGCTTAGTCTCTATGGTGGTACAGTCCTTTGTAATACCCAACAAGAATAACTGAGGTAAAAACTCAATACGCTTTTTCAAAATATTTTGAAGAATCCACCATATTTTTATCCAAAAAGCCTTAATTTTTTTACAAGTCCACCAAATGTGAAAATAAGTAGCGTCCATAGAATCACATCTCCAACATTTGGGTTGCATATTTGGGTACATAAGCGATAATTTTTTTGGATCTAAATGCCATCTATAAAACATTTTATAAAAATTTTCTCTTAAATGCTGAGCTTGTGTAAATTTAACATTTTTCACCCATATTCTTTTCCAAGTTTCTATCATAATTGGGTGTCCAAAATTACCTTCCCACTTAATCATACAATCTTTAACTAATTCAGTTCCAGAATCAATTTCAATTAAAGCGTCATATATTCTTTTGATATGCATAGCTCTTTGGTCTCTAGCTTGTATAATTAATTTTTCATCCTTTAAAGAAAAACCCATCTTAACATCTTTTTGCCATCTAGCTTGAAGTTGTGCACGATGATACCAATTGTGAGCTATACCTTCCTCCTTTAATCTATCTAATTATTTCAGTTCTAGGCTATTCCCTTCTTTAATTAAAAGTTTATCATATGGCACCACATCCTGAATTTGTTGTATACCTACACTCTGTATTGCATGCCTGGGAACTGTCCATAAAGGGATTTTACCACATAATTTATAATAATACTTTTTCCAGACACGCAACATAGAGTTTCTTAGTATATGCTCTTTAAAGCTCCTATCCAATTTTTTGTCGTAAACTAAATACGCGTGGAACCCGTACACTAACCCATATCCTTCTATATTCAATATTCTTTCATTTGTTAAGTTGATCCAATCACTTATTGCCACTAGAACTGCAGCATAATAATATAATTTAAAATTAGGCATTTTCAAACCACCTCTCTCTCTTGTGTCTTGAATAATTTTGAATTTAACCCTTGGTTTCTTGCCATCCCAAATAAATTTGTATATACCTTTCTGCCATTCCTCAAGATTCCCATCCTTTTTAAGTATTGGCAACATTTGAAACAAAAATAAAAATTTCGGCAATACATTCATTTTAATTGCGGCTATCCTACCTAACATAGATAATTGTAATTTTTTCCAATTCTCCAATTCTTTTTGTACCTTATTCCATAAAAATTCATAGTTATTCTTATATAATTTCCCATTTGAAGCTTCTATATGAATTCCTAAGTATTTGACTTTTTTAACTATCTCACATCCCGTTATTCTTTCCAGATCTTGTTTTAATTTATTATCTAAGTTTTTAACCAACATCTTTGTCTTGAATAAATTTAATTTAAAACCTGATACTCTTCCATAATTTTGAATAATCTCCATCAAACTCTGGGCCGATTGTATTGGCTGAGTCAATGTCACTAATAGATCATCTGCAAAAGCACATAATCTATAATCATGTTGTCTAATTTTTACTCCCTTTAGTTCCTCTGATGCTCTAATCTTATTCAGTAAAACCTCTAATGTTAGAACAAACAATAAAGGGGATAAGGGATAACCCTGCCTGGTACCCTTCTCTATATTAAATGAATCTGTTAATTGTCCATTCACTATAATCTGCCCTGTTTGTTTCTGGTATATAGCTGATATAGAATTAATAAACTGATCCCCCATTCCCATCATTACCACAAGCCTTTGCAAAAATGTCCAATTCAATCTATCAAAGGCTTTTTCTGCATCTAAGAACATTAAAACTGCCGGCACTTGAGTATGTTTATCCAAATATTCCAATACATTAACAAGTTGTCTAACATTAGTTTTCATCTGTCTCCCTTGTAAAAAACCAGTTTGATCCGGGTGAATCCTTTGTGTCAAAACTGTCATTAGTCTATTAGCCAAAATTTTTGCAAAAATCTTGTAGTCCGTATTTAACAAAGAAATAGGTCTAAAATTTTCTACTTGAACATTATCTTTACCCTCTTTAGGAATCAAGCAAACATTAGCCGTTTTCCAAGAGGGTGGAACCCGACCACCCTCTTGTATATTTACAAATAACTCCCTCAAAGGTTCCACCATTTCCTCCTGCAAACACTTATAATAAATCGTGGTGAAACCATCAGTTCCTGGAGATTTCCCTAATTTCAATTGCTTAATTGCATCAATAATTTCTGTATTCACTCTGGGAAGCCTGGGGGGGAGGGGGGAGGGAGATAATAAGTAATAGATTATGTTTCTCAACTGTAGTTGGGGGTATTAAGGGAATAGATTTTTTCTTTTTTAGGGCGTTCGGGAAAACTCTGGACACCGCATTGGATGGTGAGGAAGGTGGAGTGAAGGTTAGGTATGTGTAGAGGGTTAGAGGGTGGAGATAGGGAATAGAGGTGAGTGGAGGGAAGATGTACAGAAAGGCGAAAGTATGTAGTTAGAAGGATAGAAGAGGGTTTAGGTTGTTGGAGGATGTGGTGGTGGTGGGGGGTTCCGAGCAGCTATTTGTAGTGATTGTTAAATATGTTATTTGCTTGTTTTCAGTTGAGTTATTATGTTATTATGTTATAATTTTGTTAAAAGTTTTTAAAATTCAATAAAAAAATATTTTAAAAAAAAATGCCAGAGGAGGAAGGAGGGAGGGAGGGAGGGAGGGAGGGAGGGAGGGAGGGAGGGAGGGAGGAAGGAAGG
Source organism: Bothrops alternatus (assembly GCA_034064705.1). Lineage (NCBI taxonomy): Eukaryota > Metazoa > Chordata > Lepidosauria > Squamata > Viperidae > Bothrops > Bothrops alternatus. Next base: position 20,987 of record JARGCV010000527.1, read on the forward strand.
AGGCGGAAGAAGAGGAAGAGGAGGAGGAGATGGTGGTGGTGGTTTTAAAAAAAGCAGATTTTCATCTCCTTTGCTGATAGAAGAGAGAGAGAGAGAATATCTCCACAGAAGCATCCTAAAACTATGAAACCTCTTCGACAAACATACAGCTTATATACTAAGTTATGTTAACTGCAACTAAAGTAAAAAATAACACTACCCTGAAATTAATAAAACAAAAAAGTGGGCATTTCTTTTGGAAAAAGAAAGGAATTGGGGATATTTCATTGGAGGCCAACAAAATTCAGATAAATTTATATTAAAAAAAGTCATTATTTATTATGTCCTATTTTTTGACCACGTTAGAGTTAACAATTGTGTTTCTTCTGTTGTTGCAGATTGTATGAAAATTCATTGCTCCTTTATGCTTTCAAAAACCAAAAGCCAAAGCAAGGACACATATTTCGCAATGTTAAGAGGACTCATGGTGAACGAGAAAGCAGGCTTTAGAATAATTGTTATTACAAGGGTCACCTATATTTCCAGATCTCTAGTGAATCTATATCTCTTTTATGCCACTGTGGTAGAGCAGAGATGGACAAGGTACCTTGAAAGAAAAAGCAATAGCTTCAACCAGTTTCTCTTTCTTTCTTTTCTGCTGAAGGGCCTAACCAAACAGCGAATGGTCCATGTTTAGGACAGGAAAGGTGGCTTCTGAGATAATGTTTAGATTATTATGGGAAACTTAAACACACGTGCTCTGGCAGACCTTTTATTCACCATAGCAAATGAACCCTGGACTTTCTCCTTTAAATGTCAACTGTGCTCAAGTGTTGGCTTTAGTTAATTCTCCTGGAGGCCAGAGAGGCCGTTTTGGGTCTTCTCTGCTGGTGGTCCACCTCCCTTCCCAGACATGGAGATCAACTCTCCAGCAGGGCAGGAGGGCAGGGAGTTACTGGAGGAGAAAGTATCGGTTTCAGCGTGGCTGGGTTCAGAAAGGGGACTGTTGTGGGGCAGGGCGTGGCTGGGTTCAGAAAGGGGACTGTTGTGGGGCAGGGTGGGGGAGAAAGGAAGGAAGGAAGGAAGGAAGGAAGGAAGGAAGGAAGGAAGGAAGGAAGGAAGGAAGGAAGGAGGGAGGGAGGGAGAGAGGGAGGGAGGGAGGGAAGGAGGGAGAAAGAGAAAGAGAAAGAAAAAAAGAAAAAGAAAAAGAAAAAGAAAAAAGAAAAAAGAAAAAAGAAAAAAGAAAAAAGAGAGAGAGAGAGAAGAAAGAAAAAGAGAAAGACAGAGGCAGAAAAGAAAGAAAAAAGAAAGAAAGAAAGAGAAGAAAAAGAGACAAGAAAAAGTGAAAAGAGAAAGAGAGAGAGACAAGGAAGGAAGAGAGGAATGGAAAGAAAGAAGAGAAAAAGAAAAAGACAAAAAAGAGAAGAGAGAAGAGAGAAAGAAAGAAAGAAAGAAAGAGAGAGAGAGAGAGAAAGAGAAAGAAAAAAGAGAAGAGAAAGAAAAAGAGACAAGAAAAAGTGAAGAGAGAAAGAGAGAGAGAGACAAGGAAGGAAGGAATGAAAAGAAAGAAGAGAAAAAGAAAAAGAAGAAAAGAGAAGAGAGAAGAAAGAGAGAGAAAGAAAGAAAGAAAGAAAGAGAAGAAAAAGAGACAAGAAAAAGTGAAGAGAGAAAGAGAGAGAAGGAAGGAAGAAAGGAATGAAAAGAAAGAAGAGAAAAAGAAAAAGACAAAAAAAGAGAAGAGAGAAGAAAGAAAGAAAGAAAGAGAAGAAAAAGAGACAAGAAAAAGTGAAGAGAGAAAGAGAGAGAGAGACAAGGAAGGAATGAAAAGAAAGAAGAGAAAAAGAAAAAGACAAAAAAAGAGAAGAGAGAAGAAAGAAAGAAAGAAAGAAAGAAAGAAAGAAAGAAAGAAAGAAAGAAAGAAAGAAAGAAAGAAAGAAAGAAAGAAAGAAAGAAAGAAAGAAAGAAAGAAAGAAAGATTTACTTCAGTCAGGTCTTTATTACCATCCAGACAAGTTTCTGGTCTGGCAGGGAGTAAGTAGCCAGGACTTTATTAACCATTATGGTAACAAACCTGTGGCCAAGTTTTAAGAAGGAAAACGACAGGAAGACATAACCTTTTTGTAACACTGGTGGTAGAATTAGCTAATGACAGCAAAGGATTTGATGGTGTCGTCGAAACTCTGGGCTGGCGGGAGTAGCGAGGTGACCGTGGGTTACATGTATTTATACAGCTGGGACAGATGTTTGGCTAACATTCTTTTCTATCTTGGAAAGGATCTCTCTTTCCTACGCTTTCGTCTTTTCCCCTCTCTAGAGCTCTCGCTTACAACTGGCCTCTGCTTTGGCCTCTTCTTCGTTTCAAACACCAAAGCAGGTGAGATTATGAACAGAAAGAAACCAACAAAGGAACACCAGGGTTAGATTTTCACCCTGCAGACGCCTCTCGAATGGATGGAGATTAAAAATCCAATTCCCCCCCCCCCAAGCAGGATAAGAAGGAGTCTATTTGGGTGTTTCCCTTTCTTGTTTTGGCTGTTTTGCTCAGTTTCATTTATTTATTTATTCAAATTTCTTTGCCGCCCTTCTCCTAGGACCCAGGGCGGCTTACAACAACAATACAATTACATGTGAGGAATTTAATAATAATAATCAATCACCCAATCCAAAACACATTCAAAAACACATTCAATTCAATCTAAAACACATACATACAACATGCAATCACAATCAAACACACCATCAACGATGGAGGCACATTCCTAGGCCCGGGGGCAGAGCACTGTTCATACGCCCCAAGCCTGTCGGCATAAATAGGTCTTCAATAATTTCCGGAAAGCTAGGAGGGAGGAAGCAGTGCGGACCTCTGTGGGAAGTTGGTTCCAGAGGGCTGGGGCAGCAACAGAGAAGGCCCTTGTCTCTGAATGCCATGAGATGACATTCATAGATTTCCACCAGTAAATTCAGGGTGCCCAATTCCTATAAATATATGAAGGATTTTTTTTTATTTTTAAGTTTGCAAGTTTATACAGTTTTCTTAGGAGAAGTACTTTTGCAAATATTTTTCCTTAATAGAAGGTTGAGCAGCTTGCAATCTTAAAGCCAAATGCAGCCCATAAGTCTACTTTTCCGGTTTTACCTAGCATTAAAGGATAAAGCAGTGGTTCTCAACCTTTTTCAGGTTGAGACCCCACTTGCCCCGCCCATGCGCGGCGCGCACAACAGAAAAAAAATGGCGGGCCACGACAGCCCGAACCGCGCATGCGCGGCGCGCACACGATGAAAAAAACAAAAAACAACAACAAAAAATGGCGGACCGCGATGGGCCGATCCGTGCATGCGCGGTATGCGCGACAAAAAAAACCAAAATGGCAGACCACGATGGGCTGATCCGCGCATGCGCGGTACGCGCGACAAAAAAAAACAAAATGGCGGACCGCAATGGGCTGATCCCCGCATGCGCGGCGCGCGCGCGGCAAAAAAAAACAAAAAAAATGGCAGACCGCGGTGTCCGGCGACCCCTGCGAAACGGTCGTTTGACCCCAAATGGGGTCGCGACCCATAAGTTGAGAACCGCTGGGATAAAAAATGCTTCTCTCTCTCTCCTCCTCCCGCCCTCCCACCCTCTCTCCCTCTCTCCCTCTCTCCCTCTCTCCCTCTTTCTCTCTCTCCCTCTCTCTCCCTCACACACACACACACACACACACACACACATACATACACACAGCTAGTATACAGTAGTATATCTTTTACTGTAAAATGAAATTTGTCTACCAGGGAATACAGTGAAATAAATGTTACAGTTAGTCCTAAGCTTAATGACTGCCCCGTTTAGCAACTGTTCAAAGTTAAGATGTGCTGAAAAAGTAACTTTATTGGAACATCTCAATGGTTATGTATCAGGAACATGGCAAACGGGCTGTTTATGGTCTTTGCAGCTGGCTTTCAACAAGCAGAGTCAATGGAGAAGCTAGCCGCAAAAACACACATCGCAGTCATGTGATGTCTCACTTAACACCAGTTGCTTAGCCATGGAGTTGCCATTCCATGGTGTTGGCTATCATCAGCTTAGTAGCATCTGCAAATTTGATGAGTTCCCTTTCAATTCCCTCATCTAAGTCATTTATGAAGATATTGTACTGGCTCTAAGATGGACCTTTGTAGTACCTCACAAGAGGAGGAGGAGGAGGAGGAAGAGGAGGAGGAGGAGGAGGAGGAGGAGGAGGAGGAGGAGGAGGAGGAGGAGGAGGAGGAGGAGGAGGAGGAGGAGGAGGAAGACTCTCTCACTACTCAGCTGAATTCAGCCACAAAGAGAGGCCAAGATACAGAAAGATCTGGACAGACTTGAACACTGGGCGCTATCTAACAAAATGAAATTCAATGGTGAAAAAATGAAGGTTCTTCATTTAGGCAAGAAAAACCAAATGCACAGGTATAGTATAGGTGCTACCTCACTCAATAGTAGTAACTGTGAGAGGGACTATTCTGCCTCGGAGTCCTAGTGGACAATCAGATAAGAGCCAGCTGTGTGCTGCAGCTGCCAAAAAAGCCAACACAGTCCTAGGCTGCATTAACAGAGGGACAGAATCAAGATCACGTGAAGTGTTAACACCACTTTACAATGCCTTGGTAAGGCCACACTTGGAATACTGCATCCAGTTTTGGTCACCACGATGTAAAAAAGATGTTGAGACTCTAGAAAGAGTACAGAGAAGAGCACCAAAGATGATCAGGGGACTGGAAGCTAAAACATACAAGGAACAGTTGTTGGAATTCGGTATGTCTAGTTTAACGAAGAGAAGGATGAGGGGGGACATGATAGCAGTCTTCCAATATCTCAGGGGCTGCCCCAAAGAAGAGGGAGTCAAGCTATTCTCCAGAGCACCTGAAGGCAGGACAAGGAGCAACGGATGGAAACTGATCAAGGAGAGAAGCAACCTGGAACTAAGGAGAAATTTCCTGAGAGTTAAAACAATTAACCAGTGGAACAACCTGCCTCCAGATGTGGTGAATGCTCCAACACTGGAAGTTTTTAAGAAGAGATTGGACAACCATTTGTCTGAAATGGTATAGGGTTTCCTGCCTGAGCAGGGGGTTGGACTAGATGACCTTCCAACTCTGTGATGATGATGATGATGAGGAGGAGGCATTTTAAACAGGGAAGTATATCATTCTTCATTAACTAGAATGCCAATTTCCAAGAGATGATAACAAGGAAGAGATACAATCACATTTGAAATGTGGTGCTTAATCTAGTCATGTTTTCTGCAGCCTGGTGCTCTCCCGTTGGGTTAAATTTCCCTAATTGGTGGAGATTATAGGAACTGGATTCAGCACCTATGGAAAAAAAATACATCCGAATCCAGCTGTCTATGGAGATTGTCATCATCCAGGTCATGGTTGTTTCAAAGGTGCTTCCCCCACCCCCAAAAGGCAACTGTTTTTTCCTTGAGGAATTAGAAGACGTTTCACTTCTCATCCCAAAAACTGGAACGATTCTGGCTGGATGGTGGGCAGGGATGGAAGTAATCTAATCCTTCTATTCCCTCCCTGCCCACCGCCATTCAGCCAGAACTGATGAAGCTTCTTAGATGAGAAGTGAAACATTTTCTTCTTTTTCCTCAAGGAAAAAACATAAATCGATTTGTCTTCTCAGGAAAAAAAAAAACACTGTCCAAATCCAGATGTGCTTTGGAGAAGAAAGTGTTACTGTATTTCGGGTTTTGTGATCTTTTCTTCAAATGCAAAAGGGAACCAAAGTTTTACCAGGTATTCTTGTTCTTTCTTTCTTTCTTTCTTTCTTTCTTTCTTTCTTTCTTTCTTTCTTTCTTTCTTTCTTTCTTTCTTTCTTTCTTTCTTTCTTTCTTTCTTTCTTTTTCTTTCTTTCCTTCCTTCCTTCCTTCTTTTTCTTTTTCTTTTTCTCTTTCTTTCTTTCTTTTTCTTTCTTTTTCTCTTTCTTTTTTCTTTCTTTTTTCTTTCTTTTTTCTTTTTCTTTCTATTTCTTTCTTTCTTTCTTTCTTTTTCTTTCTTCTTTCTTTCTCTTTCTTCCTTCCTTCCTTCCTTTCTTTCCTTCTTTCCTTTCTTCCTTTCTTCCTTCTTTTTCTTTCTCTTTCTCTTTTTCTCTTTCTTTCTTTTTCTCTTTCTTTTTTCTTTTTCTTTCTATTTCTCTTTCTTTCTTTCTTTCTTTTTCTTTCTTCTTTCTTTCTCTTTCTTCCTTCCTTCCTTCCTTTCTTTCCTTCTTTCCTTTCTTCCTTCTTTTTCTTTCTCTTTTTCTTTCTTCTTTCTTTTTCTCTTTCTTTCTTTCTTTTTCTTTCTTTTTCTCTTTCTTTTTTCTTTCTTTTTTCTTTTTCTTTCTTTTTCTTTCTTTTTCTCTTTCTTTCTTTTTCTTTTTCTTTTTCTCTTTCTCTTTTCTTTCTCTTTCTTTCTTTCTTTTTCTTTCTTCTTTCTTTCTTCTTTCTTTCTTTTTTTCTTTGTTTCTTCCTTCCTTTCTTTCTTCCTTTCCTTCCTTCCTTTCTTCCTTCTTTTTCTTTCTCTTTCTCTTTTGCTTTTTCTCTTCCTTTCTTCTTTCTTTTTCTCTTGCTTTCTTTTTCTTTCTTTCTTTCTTTTTCTTTCTTTTTCTTTCTTTTTCTCTCTTTCTTTCTCTTTTCTCTTTTCTCTCTTTCTTTCTTTCTTTTTCTTTCTTTCTCTTTCTTTCTCTTTCTTTCTCTTTCTTTCTCTTTCTTTCTCTTCCTTCCTTCCTTCCTTCTTTCCTTCCTTCCTTTCTTCCTTTCTTCCTTCCTTTCTTTCTTTCTTTCTTTCTCTTTCTTTCTTTCTTTCTTTCTTTCTTTCTTTCTTTCTTTCTTTCTTTCTTTCTTTCTTTCTTTCTTTCTTTCTTTCTTTCTTTCTTTCTTTCTTTCATGATTTATATACTTCTTCCAAAACTGACAATATTTCAGCAACACACATACATGCAGATAAAAGATAATAACAGTTAATAAAACCTGATAAAAGGTTCTTAAGAAGAAATTGGATAGTCAGTAGTCCTGACTGGTATAGGATCCCTTGCTTGGGTGGGTGGGTTGGACTAGATGACCTCCAAGGTCCCTTCCGACTCTGCTACTCTGTATTTTATCATTAGCCTCATCATCAACTCAAGCTCAGATTTCAAAAATCCAACTAAATGTTTATGTTGCAACTTTATTGATCAGTGTTTCTTAACTTCAGCAACCTGAAGATGTGTTAACGAACTCCCAGAATTCTCCAGCCAGCATGCTGCCTGGGGAATTCTGGGAACTGAAGTCCACACACCTTCAAGATGCCAAGGTTAAGAAACTGGCATAGATGTTCATTTCCAAGGAAATCCTGTTTTATCCTGCTGTTACATGTATCCAAAACTGCACTCTAAACCTAAATGTGGTTATCACAAACCAGATCAAACCTGTTAGATAACACAGCTGCTTAGATGGATAAGGGCCACTTGGAACCAATTGTGAAAGACGTAGGTATAGAATAGATACTATAAAAAGCTTCTGAACTCAGAAATGTGTTTTGAACACTAGGTCTGCATGGAGTTTATGAAAGCTGTTTGAATAAAGTAATTTAGGCTGGAAGTAGGAGGCCTTATCATCAAACAATGAATGTAAAAAAAAAAATCATTGCCCACCTAAATTAATTCACCCAATCTATTCTAGTCTCCAGCCCCCTGGAATAAATTATTGATCCCCAATCATAATTAAGTATAAGTTTAAGTTTAATCAAATTTATATGCCGCCCTTCTCCTAAGACCCAGGGCGGCTCACAACAACAATACAACAAAAAAAATTTAAAAATTTAAAAATTAATTACATTCACACCACATACAAACACAATCAGCTAACAGTCGCTGATGGAGGGATGGCTCAAATCTGAGAAATGAATGTGTCAAAATGATGTGTCGCACAGAAGCAGTGGTTAGAAGCCAAGACTGATGCACAAATATTGCTTTTTTGATGAGAATTCTCTTCTTAATAATAATCTATAATCTGCACCATCCTACTTCTATTTTCATATTGTTTTCATATAGAATTGTCTGTAAATTAGGTTTGAATATGTTTAAAATTCAATTTTCAAGTGCAATCATGTTCGTGCTTACTTAGAAGCAGGTCCTGTTGTATCTAAAAGGTATATGTCCATAAGATTAGATCCTAAGTCTCACCTGAAGTAAGCTTTTACAGGAGGAATATTGTAGAGTAAGACCATCCCTGGAATACTGCATCCAGTTTGGGTCAACACAATATTTAAAAAGGTGTTGAAACTCTGGAAAGAATGTAGAGAAGAGCAACAAAGGGTCTGGAGGCTAAAACATATGAAGAACAGTTGCAGGAATTGGGTATGTCTAGTTTAATGAAAAGAAGGACTAGGGGGTGACATGATAGCAGTGTTCCAATATTTGAGGGGCTGCCACAAAGATGAGCGGGTCAAACTATTTTCCAAAACACAACAATGGATGGAAATTAACCAAGGAGAGATCCAACCTAGAACTAAGGAGAAGTTTTCTAACTGTTAGAGAATAGAATAGAATATTCTTTATTGGCCAAGTGTGATTGGACAGACAAGGGATTTGTCTCTGGTGCACAAGCTCTCAGTGCACATACAAGCAACAAGTGATAAATCATCATCACAAAATACAATCATCACAAATCATAAGATACAACACTCAGTGTTAGTCATAGGATGCTAAATAATCAATCAACATAATTCATAATAGGAGACTAAATAAAGGCGATCAACATAAATCATGAGATACAAACAACAAAGTTATAGTCCAGTGGTGGCGAACCTATGGGACACTTGCCAGAAGCGGCACTCAGAGCCCTCTCTATGGGCACACATGCCGTTGCCCCAGCAGAGTTCACCAGAGTAGCGAGCATGTGGCGTTTGGAACTGACAGGGCAGGAAGTGAGCGAGCAAGCAGCGTTGCCCCCCCCCCGGGGATGCCCCGGAGATGGCGAGGGACTGGCCCCCGCCGCCCTGACCCCAGCCACGCTCATCCAGTCTGCTGTGACCACTGCAGCCACGCCCACCGTGGGCCATGCCCCCCCGAGGGCACCACAATGCTGATGCAGCCCTGGCACTTGGCGATAAATAAGTGAGTTTTGGGTTGCAGTTTGGGCACTCGGTCTCTAAAAAGTTCACCATCACTGTTATAGTCATTCGCTTGCCTGAAGAAGTTGTGGGTGATCCATCACTGGAAGCTTTCAAAAAGAGACTGAACAACCACTTGTCTGAAATGATACAGCCTCTGCTTGAAGATATCTAGATATCAAGGACAGAAGCAACCTGGAATTAAGGAGGAACTTCCTAACAGTGAGGATAATTAATCAGTAGAACAGGCTTCCTTCAGAAATCGTGGGTGCTCCATCACTGGAGGCTTTCAAGAAGGGACTGGACAACCACCTGTCTGAAATGGTGTAGGTTCTCCTGCTCAAGCAGGGGGCTGGACTAGACAACCTCCAAGGTCCCTTCCAGCTCTATTCTGATTCTGATCTACCTCTCCAGTTGCAAGTATGGAACAGAATAAGTATTTCTCTTTTTCCTTCTCTTTCTCTTCCTCCTCCTCCTTCCTAAAGTTGCTAAAGTTGCTGGACTACAAATCGCATAAGCAGAGTAAAGAATTTTCATTCTCCTTCTCCCTCTCTCTTTCTTTATCTGCAATTTTCTAGACAAAGAGCAGAAATTAAGGACCCAGTTTATGGGTCTAAGACAACTTGGCCTGACCAACTCACCAGGGGACAACTCACTGAGGACAAGAGTTACATTAATATCAAAGAAATGGTGAAATAGACTCATTAAAGAAAGGATGCAAAAGGAAGGGCAGAATGAAATGTGAGTGACAAAAATTAAAATATTTTTTTAATTATTTTAAATACTTAAACTGAACTGTTGAGCTATCCTGCAGCAAGTTGGCTGCGCCGAGTTAGCCGTGCCAAGTTGGCTGCACCAAGTTGGCCACACCAAGTCATCCCATTCTGACATGTATCTTGTCATATCTTGTGAATCTTCCATCAGGAGCAATTGCTTGAAAGAAGTAGCGAACCAGGCTTGCTTTATTATTATTATTATTATTATTATTATTATTATTATTATTATTATTATTATTAATAATAATAATAATAATAATAATAATAATAATTTTATTTCTATGCCGCCCTATTTCTGGAACTCAGGGCGGCTCACAGCATAAATAGAAATCTAACATAAAATACATATATAAAAAGAACCCCTAAGTTAAAAAAACAATCGTCCAACAAACATGCACACAAACATACACTGGCTAGGAGGTCTACAATACTGCCCCTACATTGTAGGCCAGGGGTCTTCAAACTTGGCAGTTTTTAAGATTTGTGGACTTCAAGTTGTCACGTTTGAAGACCCTGGTCTAGGCCTTGCATTTCAAAGGTCTACCGCAGACTTCTAGTGACATCACCAGGCCTCAAAGAAAACAAAGCCACTGCAGCAAACAGGAAAGCCTTGCAAGAGATGGCAAAGCCAAGCCCAGACAGACGTTGAACGACCAGCTGGCTTCTCTGCTCCCTTGTCCATCCCCAATGCAGCAAGTGGTGTGCCGGATCTGGATTAACTCTGGCAGCTGGTCTAGAAGTAGAGAAAAGAGAAGCCGGGCACGAGGCCTTGATGGCGATAAATCATTGGCGGCATGTGGGTCCCACAGCTCTGGCCTGGCAAGAGTGAAGATTAATGGGAAGTTCCTTTAACCCAGCTAGCCCTTAAGTAGCCGTGAAGCTGCAGCGATGGCACTGGCGGGAACACCAAGCTTTGTGGGTGGCTGCTTGTGAAATCAGCCTGGCTGCTGATCATTCACATTTGTGGGCTCATGAGAAAGGCCTGCCTGGGGAACTGATTGTTCCTGAACCAGTAAAGCGCTGTGAACTAAGCTGCTACTTTTCTTATGCCAAGGGCATTTTTCATAATGAAAGGCGAGGGTGTGTGGTCGTGCTTCATGGTGAATCCCACGCCAAGAACTTGCTGGGGTGGCACCAGCCTGCTGGCTCAGACACATCGTCAGCCTGTTACGGAGACAAACACAGGCATCCAACTGTTTGGCAGAGAGCTTCCAAAGGATCATCTGGTGCCTCTGGTGTCGATCATTTTTCCATCCTTTTGCAAAGTGATAAGAGGAACTGGCTCCTCTAGGACACCATATCCTGGTCCAAGTCCATATCTGTCCACTGCCTAATCTAGCTCAGGGACAGTGGTGGGATTCAGCCAGTTTGCATCGGTTCGGTAGAACCGGTAGCTAAATTCTGTTGAGTTCGGAGAACCAGCTGAACCCATGCTGCTTCTGGAAGTCTGTTCTAGGCCTCAGAGGCCTGGAGGAGGTCTCCCAGGCCTAGAACGGCCTACTGGATGTCACTTGATGTCACTTCTGGAAATCCATTCTAGGCCTGGTGGAGACCTCCCAGGCCTAGAATGGTCCGCTGGAAGTGCATTGATGTCACTTCTGGAAGTCTGTTCTAGGCCTTGGAGGCCTGGAGGAGGCCTCCCAGGCCTAGAACAGCCCACAAGAAGTGCATTGATGTTACTTCCAGAAGTCCATTCTAGGCCTGGAAGCCCCAGGCCTGCATCCACACAGAGAACCAGATGTTAAGGTGTTTGAATCCTACCACTGCTCAGGGGGTCAGGTGTCCCAAAACCTGTGCCTATACCAGTGTTTCTCTACCGTGCCAACTTTACTTTGTATGGACTTCAACTCCTAGAATTCCCCAGGCAGCCTTCCTACCTCAGGAATTCTGGGAGTTGAAGTCCACACATACAGGTAATCCTCGACTTTAGAGCCACAATTGAGCCCAAAATTTCTGTTGCTAAGTAAAACAGTGTGAGTTTTGCCTCATTTTACGACATTTCTTGCCACAGTTGTTAAGTGAATCATTTCAGTTGTTATGTTGTGAAGTGAATCTGGCTTCCTCATTGACTTTGATTGTCAGGGAGTTGCAACCAGGACACCAGGACACTGCAACCCCAGGACACTGCCAGCAAATTTACTTGGCACATTGATTTATTTGTTTATTTAAAACATTTATGTAGCTACCCATCTTATTTCAAACATCATTTTCAAAGGTCCAGTCCTGAAAGTAGAGACGTCATCTAAACAAAAATCCACGTTTCTTGCAAATAAAAGTAATACAGTAACAATAATAGTAACTTAAATATACTTCATCTTCTTGCTATTAATCTCTTATTTTTTTTTCATTTTTCTTATTTTTCTTTTTCTCTACAATAGATATTTATTATTTGGATTCTTTATCTAAATATCTCAGGGATTCATGGTAAGTTGCAATCACAAAGTCTCTTAGTTGGACCAGAAGACAATACTAAAACAAGAGGTGCTGAACCTAAGGAAAATACAGCCAAAATTTACCTCATAACATTTCTGTTACACCAGTTCAAAAATCCCCCAAATATGCATGCTTTCTGGATTTTCCGATCAATTTACCAGATAACATGTTACAAAGAACATAATCAAAGGCTGCAATTATAGAAAACATGGGAATTTGGCTCAGAGAGATTTTTTTTTCCTCTCATTCAAAGCGAGAGGGGGAAAAAAATCCATGCTTTGGCTGCATCTTTTAATCTCTTACCTTCCTCCTCCTTTTTCCCCATCATTCATAAGTATGTGTATATTCATTTTTTAAATAGAGTAATTACATGATGTCATTATCAAATTGTATAATCCTAGGCTGTTTTTCATGCTGCATAAAACCTGTTCTTTTCAAAAAGAACTTTGGTACAATTTCCAGAGGGGGGAAAAATTGCTTTCAGATCTCTTTTTCTCACTATTTACATAAGAAAGCTTTCAGTGCTGTATATGTAGCGACATATTGGAGGATAATTCTTTTGCTACATAACTACTCTGGCCTAACTTCACTTTTTCCTCTGGATTTTACCAGCGTAGGACCTATAAGAGGGTGAAAAACAACTATATTTTTTTACTGAAGGCGCTTTTCTCAAAAGACAACTAGACTTTGTGTACAAGAAATTACAGAAAACAAAGTCCAGTTGCCTTTTGAAAAAAAAAAACACCTTTGGAACAACCATGACATGGATGACTGAGAATCTCCATAGAGATATATTTTTCCTAGGAATTCTTTCAATTTAATGAAGGAGAATTTGCTGTAGAAAGCACAGGTAGTCTTCAACGTACGACCACAATTGAGCCCAATTTTTTGTCGCTAAATGAGACAGCTCTTAAGTCAGTTTTGCCCCCATTTGATGACCTTTCTGTTAAATGAATCGCTGCACTTGTTAAATTAGTAACATGATTCTTAAATGAATCTGGCTTCCCAATTGATTTTGCTTATCAGAAGGTGGCAAAAGGTGATCACATGACCCCAGGATGCTGCAACTGTCATAAGTGTGAAAAATGGTCATACATCACTTTTTTTAAAAAATATTTTATTAAGTATATATTTGTAAATGTAAACAAAGAAAAAATTCAAGTTGAATGCTATTCAACTTAATACAATCATTACTTTGAATAATCACTAAGCCAGAGGTTCTCAACCTGTGGGTCGTGACCCCATTTGGGGTCGAACAACCATTTCACGGGGGTCGCCAAGCACCGCAGTCCGCCATTTTTTGGGGGATCGGCCATTTTTTTTTGGTCTGCCATTTTTTCCCTATCGTGATGCGTGCCGTCGTGCCACGCATGCGCGATGCGCCCCGTCGCGCCACGCATGCGCGGTGCGGGCCCGCCATTTTTTTTTGGTCGGCCATTTTTTTTGGGTCGGCCATTTTTTTCCCTATCGCGATGCGGGCCATCGCGCCGTGCATGTGCAATGCGCCCCATCGCGCCACGCATGTGCGGTGCGGGCCCGCCATTTTTTATTTTATTTTATTTTTTTTGCACGATGCGGGCCGGGGTCGAGCCCCGGAAAAGGTTGAGAACCGCTGCACTAAGCAAATGGTTATAAATCAAAGACTACCTGTACTTCAAGGAGAATTTAGCAGATAGTTTTATGGAACATGATGCCCTTGCACTTATAGTGCTGAGGCAGTGAAGAGGTATGTGAGAAAGCCCTAACTAGTATTGTACCATCCTTTCAAATAATATGCGATTTTCCTGTTTTTCTACAATTCCGCTAATTCCCAAGGAAGACCTCAAGCAACTCCTCCTGTAAGCCTTTTTGAGTAATCCTAAGGAATTGTTGCCAATATTTTTCTTCCCTTTGGCTAAATTATCCCATCACTGGCTTTGCCAGCAGATTTGGTGGACAATGTTAAAAGGCCATCAGTGCAAAACTTTAGAAATTGTCTCACCTGTTAATGGGGCCATTTCGATTAAGAGGGGATTTCAACCAGGGAACTTACACAGAGAGGGAAAGATAAAACTGCACTCTTTATCTCCACTTGCCATTCTTCCCAGGCTGTTGAAGGTAGCAATTGAAGGCAGAAGTTGATCAAATCTCATGAAGCCGCCGAGACAACAAGGGGCTGTCACATAGAAGAGGGCGTTGGCTTATTCTCCAAAGCACCAGAGGGCAGGATAAGAAGTAATGGATGGAAGCTTGTTAAAGAGAGATCCAGCCTAGGAGAATAAATTTTCTGATAGTGAGAACAATTAATTAATGCAAGAGCTTGCCTCCCAAACCGGTGAGTGCTCCATCACTGAAAGTTTTCAAAAATAGACTGGGCAATCATTTGACTGGCATGATATAAGGCAGGGTTCTTCAAACTTGGCAACTTTAAGACTTGTGGACTTCAACTCCTAGAATTCCTCAGCCAGCCCTGAGTTGTCAAGTTTGAAGACCCCTGAAATAAAGTCTCTTGCCTTGAGCAGGAGGTTGGGCTAGAAGACCTCCAAGATCCCATGATTCTATGTTCTATGGCAGGGGTTCTCAACCTTGACAACTTTAAGACTTGTGGACTTCAATTCCCAGAATTCCTCAGCCAGCTTTGATGGCTGAGGAATTCTGGGAGTTGAAGTCCACAAGTCTTAAAGTTGCCAAGGTTGAGAAACCCTGTTCTATGGAAAGATGCAAATTCGGATGTTGTATATGAAGTCAATAGAAGACAATTGACCATAACACAGAGCTTAGAGAACTTGGAAGCCCTTATGATTAGGTCAAATCATGGGCCACCAATGCTGGAACAGTTCAGGGGTAAAAGGCCTGTGCTGTGTGTTCCTCTACCAATGAGCCTATAAGTTTACATTGATAATATAGGATCAGCTATGTCAATAAATTGACGGAGTTATACAGCAGCTTCCTTAAGACCCAAAAGTCCAAAGACAAGAGTCCCTTTGTTCAAAAGATATCAGGACAAGCTCCAGATACAGGCCAGATGGCACTTCCTTCAGATCTTGGCTAATCTTTACAATGCCCAGCTGGACTGTAGGATCCATGGGAACAATTTGTCCAGCTGTCTCAGGCACAGTCAGACAGACTCTTCTGGGATGCCGAATCAGCTGTTTCAACCATTTTAAAAGCCATTGACGTGTTTCAGGGAAAAGGCAAAACTCTTAGAGCAGGAGAGAAGATCAGAACAGGCACCCTGTTTGGTAACTTAAGAAATTTAAAATGGTTTCCTCCATTAAAATGGCTTCTTCCTTTGCCACTGATCGGGGGGGAGTCACCATTATCATGTGGGACTTTGCTATTGGATGGATATTGTCTAACAGAAACCTATGAAGAATAAACAGCTCCTTTCTCCCACGGTTCATTATATTGAAGAGATATTGTGATAAATATTGTCTCAAGAATAATAATAATAATAAAGTTGGAATGGACCTTGGAGGTCATCGAGTCCAACCCCCTGCTCAGGCAGGAAACCCTATACCATTTCAGACAAATGGCTGTCCAGTTTCTTCTTTAAAACTTCCAGTGTTGTAGCATTCACCGCTTCTGGAGGCAGGTTGTTCCACTGGTTAATTGTTCTAACTGTCAGGAAGTTTCTCCTTAGTTCTAGGTTGCTTCTCTCCTTGTTGAGTTTCATGTAGTCATTCCAGCCAGTGCTCAAAAGATCCATGGCGATTTCTTTTAAAGTTCTGCAGATTGACATTTTGATGGTTGGTTTTTTAGTGAGGTTAAGTAAGCATACGCTATAGAACAGTGGTTCTCAACCTTTTTGAGACCCCACTTGCGCCGCCCATGCGTGCCGCGACCCTGACCCGGGCGCGCATGTGCGCGCACGCGCAACGGGCCGATCCGTGCATGCGCGGCGCGCGCGTGACAGCCCGAACCACGCATGCGCGGCGTGCGCACGACGAAAAAAAAAAAAAAAACAAAATGGTGGACCGCGGTGTCCGGCGACCCCCGCGAAACGGTCGTTCGACCCTAAATGGGGTCGCGACCCATAGGTTGAGAACCGCTGCTATAGAAGGAAGGAAGGAAGGAAGGAGGGAGGGAGGGAGGGAGGGAGGAAGGAAGGAAGGAAGAAAGGAAGGTAGGTAGGAAGGAAGGAAGGAAGGAAGTAAAAAAGGAAGGAAGTAAAAAAGGAAGGAAGGAAGGAAGGAAGGAAGGAAGGAAGGAAGGAAGGAAGGAAGGAAGGAAGGAAGGAAGGACCTACTTTTTAAATCATGAATTGTGTTTCTATTAAGTCAAATTTGTTAGACGTTCCCATCCTCATCGTTTTGAGACATTTATATAAACGCATGCGCAGAAATTCATCAAAAGGTTTCAGAAAACTAAGTAAGTCAGAATACCAATCAATGAGATGCTTTTAAGATTCTCTAGATGCTTAAGAGTCTTTCAAGAAATACAAATTTGCAAATCACTAAGAATTACCCTTGAACATTTCTCCGTCTGTCTCACACACAGAGATAACTGCATTACTGAGGATAATCATTTGAATCAGAAGGATGTGCATGGAAAAAAAATAGGTGCTTAGTCTTTTTAAGATTACTATGTGGAAAAAAGCAGAACAAATATGAATAATGTTTAGATTAGCGCTCTGAAGATAATGTGCTGTATATACACATAAGCGCAGTGGAAGGTTTTTTTTTCCCTTGTGGTTAAAAAAATAAAATAAAGAGAAATCTTTATTGTTATAGGCTACTGAATATTGTTATTGAAAAAAGTCAGTTATAACGGAAGTGTAAAAAATTCTTGATAAAGAAGAAATGTTTAAAAAAGAGAGAAATCTTCCAGTACAATGCAAAAAAAAAAAAAGAAAGAAAGAAAAGGGGGAGCAGGAGGGAGGGTGTTGAGAAATCCTTTGATAACAGAAGAAATAAAATGACAATAATGTTTAAAGAATGAGTAACTGTCCAAACACGCTGAGGAAGTTTTCAGTGCTTCTCAGACCTGGAGCTATACAAAGTGTTAAATGGATGTTTAATAAAAACGTCCATCAGTTTCTGATTTGCACCAAGCTGCGGACAAAAAGAGGGATTCAGATCTTTTTTTTTTCTGCTTATCTACTAGCTTGTTAACGGGGAGAACAGCACAGAACAAGTGGAGAACACCCCAGATTTTTCACACTGTAATACAAATAGCTGTGAATTGGAAGGAGTGTGCTCACACATATCTGTTCCACCTCCAAGGCTTTTTGCCTGATTTTTGTTGTTGTTGCTGCATTTAAGCATTCAATGTAGCACAGAAGGCTAAATTCATCAGGACAATTTCAGCCATTCAGATATTTAACAGTATCTATTTTATGGGAGTCCCCAACGTGGCACTGCTGTGTTATAAATTATGTCTCTTGACATCCACAACACTTTCATTTTCTTTTTAATTAAGAAAAAAAAGATGATGGCTTGTTTTTCTTATTTATTTGTGTAGCCCATGACCTTTTTTTTTTTAAGTGCACACAAAAGAAGTTAGGTCAGCTGTTCTCAACCTGTGGGTCGCGACCCCATTTGGGGTCGAACGACCATTTCACGGGGGTCACCAAACACCGCAGTCCGCCATTTATTTATTTTTTTGGTCGGCCATTTTTTTCCCCTTTGCGATGCGGGCCGTCGCACCGCGCATGCATGGTGCGGGCCTGCCATTTTTTTTGGTCGGCCATTTTTTTCCCCTTTGCGATGCGGGCCGTCGCGCCGCGCATGCGCGATGCAGGCCTGCCATTTTTTTTAATATTTCGGTCGGCCATTTTTTTTGGGTCGGCCATTTTTCTCCCTTTGCGATGCGGGCCGTCGTGCCGCGCATGCGCGATGCGCCCCATCACGCCGCACATGCACGATGCGCCCTGTCGCGCCGCGCATGCATGATGCGGGCCGGGGTCGAGCCCCGGAAAAGGTTGAGAACCGCTGAGTTAGGTAGTATAAATTAACATAGAACCAAAGGAGGACATTATTTATTATTTCTGAGTACATAATAAAATAATGATAAGGAATAAAGTAAGGACTGACATTAAAAAGCTGCCGTTTTAGTCCTCTAAATGTTGTCTTGAGGATTCAGACTGGAGTTAATTTAAGGCAGGGATTCTCAACCTTGGCAACTTTGAGACTTGTGGACTTCAATTCCCAGAATTCCTCAGCCAGCTTTGCTGGCTGAGGAATTCTGGGAGTTGAAGTCCACAAGTCTCAAAGTTGCCAAGGTTGAGAAACCCTGATTTAAGGCTTCAGATGGCAACTGGAGTATCTGCTAGTAGAGTGTTTGCCAGCCTCAGCAACTTTAAGATGTGTGGACTTCAACTCCCAGAATTCCGCAGCCAGCAGTCCATACGTCTTAAAGTTGCTGAGGTTGAAAAACACTGTGCTAGTAAGGTCTGAACAAATTCAGTGAAGCCACTGCATCTAGTAAGGACTCAGTGCAATAACGTAAATCACAATCACACAATGGGCCTTGATTAATGAAAAGGAAAGAAACTGGAGAACTGTTATGTTGCAAAAGAAAGGATGGCTGCCATCCCAGGCAAATAAAACGTTTAGCAACTGCGGCTGAGTGTTTCATTTTCAAACCATCTAAGAAAGAAGAGGAAGAATTTGGGTTTGGGTCAAAATCTGTGCCATGTCAAAAACTTATCTTGTGACGTGATGAAGATGAGGATGAATTCCCATTCCACTTGATGAAAGGCAATTTGGCGGGGGGGGGAGGGTCGCCCCAGAGGAAATGGAGGCGGTGTATCTAGTGATGAGGTTGCAAAGAAGTGCTCATGAATATTTTAATTTTCAGAGCACAGTCCTACAATCTGCAGAGTTAGGTTGAATCCCAAGAGAAGGCATTGACAGGAAATTTCTCCAAATTGGGTGCTATGAGCATGGTGAAGACATCAGAGTTCTGCAGTTAGAACAATCAGAAAAGATTACCCTCAACCTTCATCGTCTCCACTCTGTTCAACAATCTAAGGAGTACAACCCCCCACCACCAATTTCCCGAGTAATTTGAAAGAAATTCTCAAGCCCTCCAAGAATAAGGAACTCAAATCGAAGATATTGGCTCAATGCAGGTAGTCCTCAACTTACAAGAGTTAAGAATAGAATAGAATAGAGTAGAGTAGAGTAGAGTAGAGTAGAGTAGAGTAGAGTAGAGTAGAGTAGAGTAGAGTAGAGTAGAGTAGAATAGAACAGAGCAGGTTAGGTTAGGTTAGGTTAGGTTAGGATAGGATAGGATAGGATAGGATAGGATAGGATAGGATAGGATAACAGAACAGAATATAACAGAGAGGATAGGATAGGATAGGATAGGATAAGAACAGAACAGAACAGAGCAGAGCAGAGCAGGATAGGATAGGATAGGATAGGATGGGATAGGATGGGATGGGATGGGATGGGATAGGATAGGATAGGATAGGATAGGATAAGAATAGAGCAGAGCAGAGCAGAGCAGAGCAGAGCAGGATAGGATAGGATAGGATAGGATAGGATAGGATAGGATAGGATAGGATAGGATAGGATAGGATAATAACAGAACAGGACACAGGACAGGACAGGACAGGACAGGACAGGACAGGACAGGACAGGACAGGACAGGATAGAATAGAATAGAAGTTGGAAGGGACCTTGGAGGCTTTCCACGGACCTGAGAGTATGTGGTTTTGTGTGCTGCCTGCATCTTGCAGATGGGGCTTTGTTTGTTTGTGCCACCCGGTTGCTGGCATGCCACGGCCCGGTACTGGTCCATGGACCGGGGGTTGGGGACCCCTCCTCTATTCCCTTAATTCAAGGTAGAGTCGGGACAACTGCATGGAGCTGAGCATTTACTGGCTGGATGCCCTTCCTGACGCCACGTGGAGTTCACAGCAGATATTTTTTTTCTTTGCGCCCTAGGAGAGAAATAACCACTGCTACCTAGGATTGAACTCTCGACCTTCCATGTGGGAGGTGAGCATCTTCACCGCTAGGCCACTACACCGCTCTTCAAGATGATTGCGCTATGTTATCCATATTCCATCTCTCTTTCATGCACACATACACCCAGAGACACACATCCCACAAGACCTTCATTAGGCAGGCGTGAATCCTGAACATTTAATAAAGTATCCATTGGCGAACAAAAATATTAATGGAGCACAGTAATTGAAAAATCATATGATTCCTCAAATGGTGTCTGCTTCTTTAATGTTATTACAGTCATTAGACATGCACATAATACAATCGGTAGTTAACAGGAATATAAATAGCTCTAAATTAATTGAAGGAAGAGAGGCTTCCCCCCCTCCCGTTGTGAGCAGTCGCTCTCAGATGCTCAGCTACTACAATTGTGCCATTTTCTACAATCAACTGGCCTTGTAAGGGCAAAAAACTTGTCCCCATGGGTATCACCCTACTACCAGAATGAATAGAATAGAATAACAGCATTGGAAGGGACCTTGGAGGTCTTCTAGTCCAACCCCTGCTCAGGCAAGAAACCCTATACCATTTCAGACACATGGTTGTCCAGTCTCTGCTTAAAAATTTCCAGTGTTGGAGCATTCACAACTTCTAACAGTCTGTTAGATTGTTTTAATTGTCAGGAAATTTCTTCTTAGTTCTAGATTGCTTCTCTCCTGGATGAGTTTCCACCCATTGCTTCTTGTCCCGCTTTCTGGTGCTTTGGAGAATAGCTTGACTCCCTCTTCTTTGTGGCAGCCCCTGGAGATATTGGAAGACTGCTATCATGTCCCCCCTCGTCCTTCTCTTCATTAAACCAGACATACCCAATTCCAGCAACCGTTCCTTATATGTTTTAGCCTCCAGTCCCCTATGTGATACCAACATCCATAGGAGAGCTAGGAAAGACAAGGATGTGGTCACAACTGTGTGCAAGAGTTTATAAACCCCTCTGACACTCTTGTATATACAAGGGGGCAAGGCTCTAGCTGCACAATCATGAATATTCTCTTCCCTATTTGACACCCCCTCTCCATGGACTCTATGGATGGGTAGGGCCATAATTTCCTGCCTCCCTTTAATTAGATTTGGGGGATCTTTTTTTTTTTTTTAAATGCATGTCTTAAACCAGCATTTGATTCTTCCTCTTCTCGCAATGCTTGGAAATATTAGCCTTATTTATAAGCCTGTTGGCATTATTGTTCTCTTTTTATGATTTACTGTTGTGCTGCAAGACCACCAGGATGATTGTATGCAAAACATAGAAGACCATATAAGTGTATTAAATGAATAAATAAACAAACAGACCCAATTTTTGATGCAGTTTGGATATTTTTAAGGGAAACACAAGCTTAAGGTACCTGCCTTATACCTGAAAGAACTAGTTTGGTTTAGTGATTAAGGTCGCAGGCTGGAAAGCAGGAGACTGTGAATTCTAGTCCCGCCTTGGCCATGAAAACTGCCTGGGTGATTTTGGGCCAATCACCAGGAGACTGTGAGTTCTAGTCCCACCTTGGGCATGAAAACAGAACATATAGTAAAGAAATATGGTACTTAATTTTACATATAATAAAGGCGGCAAGAATAGCATATGCACAGTGCTGGAAAAATGAGAATATACCATCAGAGGAAGAAGTGATAAGAAAAATCCTGGACTGTGCTGAGATGGACAAATTAACAAAAGAGATAAAAGAAAAGGAAGACACAGAATACTATCTAACATGGAACAAGTGGTATGACTGGTGGGAGACTAGAAATAATAGAGGAGAATAAATATGGAAAGGTCTAAAGTGAAAATATGTGTATAATAATAATAATATGAATTATTCTTAGTAAGAAGTAGAATATGAAGGAAGAAAAATGTAAATAAGAAACAACGGGGCAATAAAGACAAATATTCTAAAGAAGAATAAGGGGGGAAATGTAAATAATAGAAGATTACCATTACATAATTGCTGTTTAAAAAGGGGGGAGGAGCATATACTGTGTGTGTATGTGTGTTATGTTTTGCTTTGTTTTGTTTTGTTTTGTTGGTTAAAAATTAAATTAAATTAAATTAAATTAAAAAAAGAGAGAGAGAGAAAAAAGAAAACTGCCTGGGTGATTTGGGGCCAATCACCAGGAGACTGTGAGTTCTAGTCCCGCCTTGGGTATGTAAACTGCCTGGGTGATTTGGGGCCAATCACCAGGAGACTGTGAGTTCTAGTCCTGCCAATAAAAGAAAGGCAGATGGATGACTTGGGTCTCTCTCTCTCTCTCTCTCTCTCTCTCTCTCTCTCTCTCTCTCTCTCTCTCTCTCTCTTCTCTCTCTCTCTCTCTCTCTCTCTCTCTCTCTCTCTCTCTCTCTCCCTCCCTCCCTCTCTCCCTCCCTCTCTGTCTCTCTCTCTCTCCCTCTCTGTTTCTCTCTCCCTCCCTCCCTCTCTCTCTCCCCTCCCTCCCTCTCTCCCTCTCTCTCTCCCTCTCCCTCCCTCCCTCCCTCCCTCCCCCCCTCTCTCTCTCTGCCCATCCTACCTCACAGGGTTGTTGTTATGGGGGAAAAAAGAGGAGCCCTACCCATTTGTGTAACACAAGTGTGATGGCTACAGTAACAGATCAGCTCTATGGTTATGCAATCACAACCTCCCATCATTATTTTTTCAACCTCTGCCCAGACACTCCTGTGCCAGATAAGAATACCCCAAATGTATCTAAGGAATGAAAGTTCAACGTTGCTCTTTCGAACCCAAATAATTCTTCCTAAAACAAACCGCAAGTGCTGTCGCTTTGTTGAGACTGTGTCAACACCGTGTTCAGCAACTTGCCGCTTTCAGATATTTTCCCTGAAAATTCACTTTCTCCAAAACATGCAGTGTCAGGTTTTAGTCATGCTATTAACTACATTGCTTGTAGCTGGGTCAGGGGATTTTTAAATTATTAATTATAAATGGGCTCATCTTCTATCAAAACTGCAGTCCATGGAGTGAAGTTGTTCTTTTCTTCTCCAGCCTGAATCTCATTGAAGTTGACTATTCTATCAGCAGCAGCAGCAGCAGCATTGGATGAGACCTTGGAGGTCATCTAGTCCAACCCCCTGCTCAAGCAGAAAATCCTATACCATTTCAGACAAATGGTTGTCCAATCTCTTCTTTAAAACTTCCAGTGTTGGAGCACCCACAACTTCTGGAGCAGGTTGTTCCACTGATTAAATGTTCTAACTATCAGGAAATTTCTCCTTAGTTCTAGATTGCTTCTCTCCTTGATTAGTTTCCATCTGTTGCTTCTTGTCCTGCCTTCAGGCGCTTTGGAGAATAGCTTGACTCCCTCTTCTTCCTGAGATATTGGAACACTGCTATCATGTCCCCCCTCGTCCTTCTCTTCGTTAAACTAGACATCCCCAATTCCAGCAACCGATCTTTATATGTTTTAGCCTCCAGTCCCCTGATCATCTTTGTTGCTCTTCTCTGCACTCTTTCCAGAGTCTCAACATATTTTTTATACCGTGGTGATCAAAACTGGATGCAAAACAAGATTGAGATATTAATGCAATTAGGATTTTTTTTAAATGGTGCCAATGAGAATGTTTTCCTACATGGGAGAACAAAATGGGGATTTGGGGTACAATCACAATTAGTAAAGATTAAGATACATTACCAGACCCTGAAATTATTATTTTTTAAAAATTCTTTGATGTGGCTGCAAGACATATCGCTAATATAATCTGCAGTTATGCCCTAATATTGCCTTTTTGGGAAACGTATCCCAAAACCAGGTGAGACATCTTAACCAGAAAGCTTTTTCTTAAAAAAAAAAAAGAACAAAAACAGAATATTTATTGAACTTGAATAAAGCGACATTTTCATTCTTTTTGTTTGCTGCTTTATTTGGAACAGTTGGGTGCACTTATGGGAGTTTTGCTCCTATATGAGAAAATGGTAAACATTCATTTCATTTTCACTTTTCACTCTAAAAGAACTTTTTCCTCTTGCCTTTCTTTTTCCCTATGAGTCCAGCCTTTTCCTCGTTAACTTATCTCCAGGAATAATCAGTTGCCCACTCAATAATTAATCCACCTCCATCTGCCCAGCAGATAGTGCAAAGTCATCATGTCGCAATCTGTACTGTTTCACTGGGTCTTTCTCAGCCTTAGCAACTTTAAGGCATGTGGACTTCAACCAGTACCCCAAAGAATCACTAACTCAGACAAACAATGAAACAGTAAATTACACTCTGATCAAGGAACTACCAAGACCACCCCTACCAACACCAACAGGGGAAGCCACTTGTATATAAACAGAGAGCAAACCCCTTCTCCCTTCTAGCATTGATGACGTTACCTAGGTGGGTAAGGAAACGTCTGCAAGAAAACAACCAAACTCAGAGAATACCAAGGATCCCACATCTTTCTCTCCCTCTCTTTTTCCATCTATGTTTTATCTTTCTATTTGTCTGTCTTTGATGTATCATCTTGATCCTCTCTCTCTCCCATATTTATCTCTCTCCCATCTCTCTCTCTCTCTCTCTCTCTCTCTCTCTCTCTCTCTCTCTCTCTCTCTCTCTCTCTCTCTCTCTATCTATCTATCTATCTATCTATCTATCTATCTGTTCTGTCTGGCCCCTCTCAGCTCATTAAAATCCACATAAATATGTCTTTAAGAGGTTTATTTAACACATTTCAAAAGAATTCACTTCAAAGCACGCTGCTGGCATTTTGCTGGCATAAACAGCCAAGTCTCATTTATTTACATTTAGATTAACACATGCTCCTTCCACACCTTCCAATTAACTCACTCTTTCTTTATCACATTGTCCAAGGCCTCATTATTCTCCCGTAGATTTCCAAAACATCAGAAGACTGAATTCAAACGCACGGCTCCAGATATCAGGCTACTCCTTGATTAACGTTGCTCATGACAAAGGCGTAGTCTCTCTGTCCCCTTCTAATATAGTTTCCGATACGTCACTTCCCCCCATTACTTCCTTTTCCCACTTAACTGACACCTTCGTTTATCAAACCTTCGGAATCTCGGATCAAGCCATCTATCTTCTTGCTCCAAATCTGACCCCTCACTTTGCGAATCTGACCCAGACTGCCTGTAAATCTCCTCCCTGTCTGTCTCAGCTGCCGGGAGGGGAAAATACCCAGAGGGGCCTGGCTGCTCTTCCTCGGCTGCCGGGAGGGGAAAACACCCAGAGGGGCCTGGCTGCTGATCCTCATCCTCTGATACTTCCCAAGCTGGTCTAGGGACACTCACAACACTATCTATCTATCTATCTATCTATCGTGTGTGTGTGTGTGTGTGTGTGTGTGTGTGTGTGTGTGTGTGGGTCTTTGGTTCTTCAAGTTTTCTCCCACGTAGAATTTGAAGTGTCTTGGCGACGTTTCGACGAAGTCGAAGTCGAAACGTCGCCAAGACACTTCAAATTCTACGTGGGAGAAAACCTGAAGAACCAAAGACCTACATATACAAACACCCGCGAAAGCCTCAGAAAACAAATATATATATATAAAATCAATCAATCTATCTGTCTGTCTATCTATCTATCTATCTATCTATCTATCTATCTATCTATCTATCTATCTATCTATTTAGCTAGCTAGCTAGCTAGCTAGCTATCCATCCATCATCTATCTCTTTTAAATATATCGATTCTGTCTGTCTCTATCCGTCTCTCTGTCTCTCTATATATATCTATCATCCATCCATCATCTATCTATCTCTTTTATGTATTATTTCAATTCTGTCTATTTATCTATCTCATTTATCCATCCATCATCTATTTTATATATCGATTCTGTCTGTCTATGTATCCATCTATCCATTTATCCATTATCTATCTACTACAAGAAGGATATCCGTTTTCTTTTGTGTAACAAAGAAACACGTGTGGGTGTACCTGTGGGAAGATACAGCGAGAGAGCAATGACATTCTGATGAGTCTCCTATGGGGATGAACTGACGTAATTTTTTTTTCTCAATTTACTTTTTTTCTCAACAGCCCCTGGCCTGAACTGACCCATTTTCATAGAACTGATCTATCTTTTCCCAGAAGAACAGAGCAGAACAGAACAGAATAACAGAGTTGGAAGGGTCCTTGGAGGTCTTCTAGTCCAGCCCGTTACTCAAGCAGAAAACTCTATACCATTTCAGACAAATCTCTTCAGCTTTATTGGCAGCTGCAGCTTTTCACTTTGTACCAAATTTGCTTCTGTTCCATTGCATTCAGTCTCCAGAGAGCTTTTTCATCAATAAAGAAACAGACCGAGTCTTCATCCCTTATGTATTTTCTTTCAAACTTTCTGTTGGGTTGGGAAGAATGGAGAAGAAGGCTGCCATTTCGAATCTGTAATTCCTCAAGTTTTAAGTTGGAGCTTTTTTTGAGCTGTGGGCTAACGTTGTTTGAATTTCATTTCATTGTTTCAGCGCAAAGTTTCTGATGCCAGTAAAAGGAACGAGAAGGCAGGAAGGGAGAAGCATCCAATTTGAGCTGACTCTATACCAGCTTACAATGAAGCTAATTTTTTTAATAAGCTCCCTTCACTAACTCTCTGTGTCTGCTGGCAACCCCCTGCCAGCTCAGGCCTTCCCTGTGTCTCTCTCTCCTTTCTTAAACCCGTAGCTCAATTCTGCTTTCAAATAATAAAAGGTATAATTAAGACAGCAAAAGTCTGTTGCTCACCCAATCACAACATTTCAAAATGTTTTCTGTTTCCACCAGCACTTCCTTTGGAGGTGCCCCAGCCTAGAAGTGACTGAGACGAACAGTATGCCACCAAATTGCGAAACCATTATAAAAAGGCGCCATTATTTGCTCAGATCAGCCTTCCAAGCCCGCAAAACACAGAATAATTTGGAATTTTGCATTCGGAGAGCGGGCGTGATGTTTGGGTTGGGAAAAGAAAGGCAACAAATGCATTTTTGATCAGACGGTTTTATTTAAAACAAAAAAATAAAATAAAATAATTAGGCCGTCTGCAGCTCTGCAAGCCTGCAGAAATTGATTTCAAGGAGAGATTGCGTTGCACGTCATCTGGCAGGGATCTGTGCAACGGGCGACTCAGAATGAGTGGGTGTAGGGAATTTAAACCCAGCATTTTTTTTTTTACACTGCCAACTTTAAATATTAAAGAATATAGCACTTCTCTGCTGAGCCTTCAACGTCCAAATCCACTTTCATTAACCAGTGGCCTCATCCAGCCCGGCACTTGTTTCTCTAATCAGTATAAGCTCAATGGTTGAAAAAGGGATAACAGGTGGTCCATAACCAGAATTTCCATTGTGCACACAAGACAGTTGTTAAGTAACGCTCTTGATTTTACAAACTTTTTTTTTGCACAGTTGTTAAACGAATCACTGAAATTGTTAAGTGAGTCACATGCTCATTAAGCAAATCTGGATTTCCTCCCCCCCCCAGTTTGTTTCATCAAGGGTCACAAAGGGCGAGCACATGACCCCAGATGCTGCAGTTGTCATAAATACATGCCAATTGCCAAGCACCTGAATGTGAGGATGTTGTGATGGTCATAAGCCCAAGCACTGGTCATAAGTGGCTTTTTTTCAGTGCCCTTGAAACTTTGAACTGTCATTAAAAGAATGGTTGTAAATTGAGGACTACCTGCATCATTCAGACCAGCAATGGACAGGGCAAATAATAATAATAATAATGATGATGATGGTGATGATGATGTTGGAAGAGATCTTTTAGCCCAGTGATGGCAAACCTTTTAGAGACCGAGTGCCCAAAAACTGCCCCTGCCCCCACCCCCGCTCCACCTCCCTGCTCTGCCCCCACTCTGCCCCCATCCCCCACCCTGCCTGCCCACAGGACCACTCACTGCCTCCAGTGCCTACCGCACATCGCCCAGGCAGCCCAGCAGCGCTATGGTGGCCACACCCTCTGCCCGCGTCCTGCAGCATCAACTGCATGTGATGGGGTGTGAGGGCAGAGTCTTGTCTATGCTGCCTGGCTGCCATGTCTTTGGCTGCGCTGCTCCGTGTGGGTCACGCTCGTGGGTGACTCTCCTTCAGGGGGGCTGCTGGTGAGGAGGGGGGTCACAGGGGGAGGCGAGGCTGGGGCAACAGCACATGTGCCCACAGAGATGGCTCCGAGTGCCGCCTCTGGCACCTGTGCCATAGGTTGACCACCACTGTTCTAGCCCAACCCCCAGCTCAGGCAGGAAACCCTATACCATTTCGGACAAATGGCTGTCCAGTCTCCTCTTAAAAGCCTCCAGTGTTGGAGCATTCACTGCTTCTGGAGGCAGGTTGTTCCACTGGTTAATTGTTCTAACTGTCAGGAAGTTTCTCCTTAGTTCCAGGTTGCTTCTCTCCTTGATTAGTTTCCACCCGTTGCTTCTTGTCCTGCCTTCAGGCGCTTTGGAGAAGAGCTTGACTCCCTCTTCTTTGGGGCAGCCTCTGAGATATTGGAAGACTCCTGTCATGTCCCCCCTCTTCCTTCTCTTCATTAAACTAGAGATACCCACAGCACTCCATTTAGGGTTATCCCTTTGGGGCCACGGGCCATAGGGCGAATGGGAGTTAAGCAAGTGAGGAATGGGATTAGAGCCCAAAGCAGGGAGAGTCCCTAGTTGGCTGAGGGCACACAACATGTTAACTAATCCCTTCAGATCTTGCTCATGGCAACGTCAAGGTCCTTTCCTCTTATCCTCAACTTGGGGAGAAAATATATGTCAACATTAGCTATTCTGTTATAATTCCGTTCACAAGCTGAGGAAGATCAAGGGAGCAAGAACATAAGAACATAAGAAGAAGAGCCATGCTGAATCAGGCCAAAGCCCATCGAGTCCAGCATTCTGTGTCACACAGTGGCCCACCAATTGTACATGGGGATCTTGAGCAGAAAGAGAAGGCAAAACCCTCCTTTTCCCTTGACCCCCAACAAATGGCACTCAAGGGAATCCTGCCTGCCTCAACCAACATAGAGGCGGCACATGGACATCCGTTTTAATAACCACCGATACACTTGGCATCCATGAATCTATCTAACCCTGCCTTGAAGCTGTCAAGGCTGACAGCTGTCACGACCCCTTCAGGAAGTGAATTCCATAAATCAACGACCCTCTGGGTGAAGAAATATTTCCCTTTATTTGTCCTCACTTTCTTAGCTATGAGCTTTAGGGAGTGCCCCCTTGTCCTGGTATTGTGTGATAGAGAAAAGAATTTTCCTCTATCCACCTTTTCTATCCCATGCATGATTTTATACACTTCGATCAAGTCACCCCTTAAACGCCGTCTTTCAAGGCTGAAGAGACCAAGGCATTGCAATCTGGTTTCATAAGGGAGGTGCTCCATTTCCTTGATCATTCTTGTTGCCCTTTTTTGCACCATTTTCTGCACCATTTTCAATAAGAGACCTTTCGTGCTAAACCTAAGGTAGCAGCACTTTTGGAAAATGTGAGCAGAATTTCTCACCCTTGTTTAGTGCGAGTTTATTAAAGTGGGGCCTCTTTGCATGATCCGAAAGGCTTCTCCCCAAATTTCCTGCTGTTTATGAGACCAGAATAAGAGTTGGAAGGGACCTTGGAGGTCTTCTAGTCCAACCCCTTACTCAAGCAGGAGACCATTTCAGACAAACGGCTGTCCAGTCTCTTCTTAAACACCTCCAGTGATAGAGCACCCACAACTTCTGGAGGCAAGCCATTCCACTGATTAATTGTTCTCACTGACAGGAAATGTCTCCTTCTTATCAGCTTGTCAGCTGCCAGCTTCTCCTTATCAGCTGCCAATCAAGTATCTTCTATCTCTGGGTTCTTCATGTCTACTTCCATTCTTTTTTCCAACCTTTTCTTTTCTGAAGTTCAGTTTTCCTGCCTTGTGAGATTTAATGTGGAGTGTTTTATTTATTTATTAATTAAATTTGTATGCCGCCCCTCTCCCAGGACTCGGGGCAGCTCACAACAAGAACATAGACATAGATAAAAATCAATAACAATAATTACATCCAATTAAAAAATCGACACATACAACAAGCAAACACAATCAAATAAACACTCAGCAATGGAAGGCGATTCCTCGGCCTGGGGGCAGAACAAAGTTCATACCCCCCCAAGCCTGTCGGCATAAATGGGTTTTTAAAAGTTTACGGAAAGCTAGGAGGGAGGAGGCAGTACGCACCTCCGAGGGAAGCTGGTTCCAGAGGGCTGGGGCAGCAACGGAGAAGGCCCTTGTCCTAGGGCCCGTCAAATAACATTGTTTGATGGACGGGACCCGTAGGAGGCCAGCCCTATGCGCCCTGACCGAGGCTGAAGACGGTGGATTCTTCCACCCCCATCATTTATTTATTTAGCCAAGATTTTGCTTTCTGCATGAACATCACCCATCCTATGAAACAATTTCTTAGGTGCTGCCATCTACAGGGCATAGAGGTCCATGTTTTTCAACCTTGGCAGCTGACTAGGGAATTCTGGGAGTTGAAGTCCACAAGTTGCCATGATTGGATACCCCTGCTTTAATTCTTTTTTTTTGTCTTTTTTTTTGTATTCCAGAGCACTGAAAAGAGTCAAAAGTCACAAATCTTCTTTTATCTCTCTTTGCACATCCTCTCTCTCTTTAAACTTCCTTAATTTTGGTTTGTATTTGTATTTTAAAACAAACTTCAACATATATATATATTAGATTGGCCTCCTGTGATTCTGCCAGCATCCTCACTAGGGCTGCTCTCTTCCATGTGTGTAGAAATGCCATTTCATCCATGGCTAATCAACCCCCATACATACAAGCAGCAGTTCCCGGAATAGGGCGGCATAGAAATTTAATTAATAAATAAATAAATAAATAAATAAATCTTCTCTTTGTCTCGGGTACCAAAATGTTTTGGTCCAGCTCCGATACTGTCCTGGAGAAAGAAGAGAGAGAGCATCTGTTTCCTTTCGCCTGCATTGTTATCTCAGGCAGACATTGTGTCTGTGATTGCACTCCTGTTGCACAATCCTTCTTTTTGGCAGCCTCCCTTTATCTGCTCTATCACAATCAATATGACCATTCTGCTTGTGCAGCAAAACCAGGGAGAGCAAAACAAAACAAAACAAAAGTCTTGTAAAGATGCCTGCGTATTGTGCGAAAGACAGTTATGGCTGAAACGGCTCTTCTATTCTTTAATCTTCTTTGTCCACTCGCCATTAAGCTTTTTCTGAAGCCTTCACAAAAGGACAAGTGAATCCTGCTAGGAAATCAAGGACAGAAAAAAAAACCAAGCAAAGCAGAGTATAAACATGGCTGAGGACAGAATGGCGGATTCAGATAAGCCATGAAATTCAAGTTAACTGGGCACGATTGCTAGGTTCACATACGTGCAAAACTCTGACCAATAAATGGCTTAAGATGGTGGCCTTCAGAGGTGTCCTCAAGACTTGGCCAAAGAAATCAGGTTGATGGCTACAATGGTGTATCCAAAGCTCCTCCTGTTTTTTGTGTATAATTAATGTTACACGTGTTAACTGCAGCAAGAATTGTATTTGCTCAACATTGGAAAGATGAAGAATGACCAGCGGAGGAAGAGATAATTAAGAAAATTTTAGATTGTGCAGAAATGGACAGATTGACACTGAAAATGAAAGAGAAAGAAGACTCAGAATATTTTAGAACATGGGATTCATTTTATTAATGGCTAGAAAAACGAGGTAGGGAGAAAGGAGTTTAACATGTATTAGTAAGCTAAATATTGAAACCCAGGCAATATGTTACTGATAAAATATTAAGCATTTGTGACTATAAAAAATTAATAAAATATTGAAAAAATATCATGGTTGCTTTTCATGGGGAAGTGTTCCAATACTTGACAGGCTGCCCCAAAGAAGAGAAGGGTCAACCTATTGTCCATGCACCTGAAGGCAAGAAGCAATGGATGGAAGCTAATCAAGGAGAGAACCAACCTAGAACTAAGGAGGAATTTCCTGACAGTGAGAACAATTAACCGCTGCCTTCAGAAGTTGTGGGTGCTCCAACACTGGAGCTTTTTAAGAAGAATCTGGATAGTCACTTGTCTGAAATAATATAGGATCTCCTGCTTGAGCAGAGGTTGGACTAGAAGACCTCCAAGGCCCCTTTTAATTCTGTTATTCTGGAAGATTAAACTGTCATCTCCTCGGCCATCTCAATGTTCTGTATTTTGCTACATACAGATGCCAGATCTAACTGTTGTCTGCAAAGTGACGGCTACTGTATTATCTTCATTAAGGGGAGGCACAATGCAATGTGAACACCCACCCACACCTACCCAGTTCTTCAAAGCGGGATTTTCCACATTACAGCGTTATGACTTTATCCTGGCTTCTCTGTCAACGAAAAGGCAAACCTTTCTTCCTCCTGTGAAAAACCTGAACACTGGGTCACCTTCAGTCAGAGAAAAAGCCGGCTTGCTGGAAGATGAAGCACTCGCAACGGCTGGGGTGGGGGGAGGGAAGCCCTGTGCTTTTATGCTAACTAAACCTTATCAAGCTGCCTTGCCTGTCTATCTGCTGTAGACTGGGGAAATTGAAAAAAAAAAGAGTTCAAGTGAACCTGAGTTAAATTAGTCAAAGAATCATTTCTGTGCCAGGCTTGGCCAGGCTTTCAGCTTGGAGAAATTTCCCAAAGCTACATTTTTCTGCTGAAACTGAGTCAAGGCTTGCCCTTCTTTTGGACTTAAAATGGAGACGCTTTATGGAACTTCGTTTTTAATGTGAGATTTATCTGCTCAAGGGGAATAGGATTAAGAATATCTACAATGGAAGAACGGATGGCGAAGCTGGTGGGGAATCGGCAGAGATGGCGATACTGACAGCCTTGATGAAAGAAAACACTTTGGTCAACTTTATTTCTACTTGGAAACCATTTTTGGACTTTTGGGCGAGAAAGTGAAAGCAGTGAAAAATCGATTTGGGGATTTGATCGTTAGAATTGATGTGCGATTATGGAACTAACATAATGAAATGTTAATCTTAGAGTAAGAGCTTGTTGTAAGTTTTCTACATGTATCTGTACTCAAAGTAAATCGGGAGTCATTCTTTTTTTATTTTTCTTTCTTTTTTTCCTTTTTTTAATCCTGCACTTTCACTTTTCCTTCTTGTAGGGCTTTTTTAATTTTCGATCTTTCAGTAGCAAATTGCAGATGCTCTAACAGGCTATGACGGGATGTCAAATTCACAATATCACATGATGTGTTGTGATGTATTGCATCTTTTTTTCCATAGCTGGCAATGGGGTGGGTGCGGTTTTGCCATGATGCATCCAGCCTGTGGGCTGGCAGTTTGACACTCTGGGGCTATAGGAATGAAGGGAGGGAGGGAGGGAGGGAGGGAGGGAGGGAGGAAGGAAGGAAGGAAGGAAGGAAGGAAGGAAGGAAGGAAGGAAGGAAGGAAGGAAGGAAGGAAGGAAGGAAGGAAGGAAATCAACCTTAGGTGAGATTGCTGATATTGTCCTGCCTGCTCTCCACTGCCTGGAACAGCTTCTTCTTTCTGAAGGCGGGATTCTACGTCTCCACTTCCAAAACAATTCCAAGACCTTCACAGATTGGACATCTGTCTGTTTCCACACTATTGACTTCATTAAGGAAATTCCCTGGAATATGAGCCAGGGAAGAGCAGTTCAAATATGCAGAAAAGAAACATAAGTTCATCCCAGCGGGGAGAGAGATAGAGAATCCTTGCCCCACCATTCCCAACCTTGTCTGTTCTGCTTGCTTTCCCCCATTAACCAGAGATAAAATGCAGGCTATGCAGCATATCCCAAGGGCCCGAGGGAAGCCTCGAGATTAAACGGAGTTGTTATTTGTTGTTCAGTTGCTTCTGACTCTTCACGACTGACCAGATTTCATTTTGTCAGGATTATTTGTCAGGTTCTCTGAGAGGGTTTTTTTTTTTTTTTTGGTAAACTTCTTTCTTGCCTCATCAATGCTAGTAGTTAGATCCATGTCTTTTTTCTTAAATGTTCTTCAGAACAGGATCACTGTGATTTGGGCTGCAAAAACCCAGATAACTCCAAGATGGCTCAGAAAATTAGTTTTCGGTATCTCTTTGAAACTATCTAGTAATTGTCCAGGTCACTGTTTCTCAAACTTGACAAATGATTGCCCTAAAGGAGGCTAAATAAATGTGAAACTTCACACTGTTCACCATTTTATGTTGCAGTTTCCTCTCCCAAATACACCTCGACTTAACAACAGTTCATTTAGTGGCCATTCAAAGTTATAATGGCACTGAAAAAAGTGCCTTATGACCGTTTTTCCCACTTATGACCAAAGCAGCATCCTCATGATCACATGATCAAAATTCAGATACTTGGCAACTGACTCGCATTTATGACGGTCGCAGTGTCCCGGGGTCATGTGATCACCTTTTACAGCCTTCTGACAAGCAAAGTCAGTGAGGAAGTCAGATGTACACGACAACTGTGTTACTAACTTAGCAACCGCAGTGATTCACTTAACAACTGTGGCAAGAAAGGTAATAAAATGGGGGGGAAAGTCACATAACAACTGTCTCACTTAGGAACAGAAATGTTGGGCTCAGTTGTGGTTGTAAGCTGAGGATTACCTGTATATTTGTGGAAGGAAAATTTTAAATGAAGATTTGGGGCAGATTTGTTTAAAATGAAAATGTTATAATGCAGCGCAGTGGCAACTCAACACAGACAAATCAGCGAGAACTGTGTTGGCCACTGAAGGTCTTTTCTAAAAGCAGCAAAAAATTAAGGAGGATAAGTTTATCGAACATTGGAATCCATTCCTTGGAAAACAGAAGCTTAATATTCACAAACAATTAAACTATAAATCAGCTGACACAAATAATATATGGCAAAAGAAAGCAATTACTTGGCTGATCCTGAGAGGAAATTGATTTCCCACATTTGAAAAGAGAATAGCAAGCTAAATGGATCTCTAATAGAAGAGAATATTTGTAGTTCAGGTTGAACTCTGGGGTCCTTGGTGCTCTCTGAACTTGGTTGTTTTCTTGCAGATGTTTCATGACCCAACTAGATAACATCATCAGTGCTGGTAGGGAGTGGGGTTTGCTCTCTGTTTATATACCATGTTTCCTTGAAAATAAGATGGGTCTTTTTTTTTTTTGCCTCCAAAAGAGGCACCAGATCTTATTTTCGGGGTAGGCCTTACCTCACCTCCAGCACTGACAGCCCCACCCAGCCGGTCCACTTCTTCTGGGGCCGAAGTTCTGCAGCTGCATTCGGGCCTGCATTTTGCAGTCGGGCCTTTCCAGAAGGCCTAAGCAGCCAAGTACCGAGCTACAGATTCAATCCATAGCTTGATGCTTAGCTGCTCAGGTGTTGCAGAATCGAGATATGGGTTGAATCCATAGCTCGGTTCTTGGCTGCATAGACCTTCCGGAAAGCCCTGAGACTGGTTGCAAAAGAGCCCTGAGACTGGTTGCAAAAGAGGCCTCAGAAGAAGAAGTGGGCCGGCGAGGAGAGGCCTAGCTACAAGGTAAGTGGGTGTGGGGCAGATGGGGCAGCTCCACACCCCCACCCCTACCCCAGCTTGATTTTTAGGTGTGTGCCTCGCCCCAAAACTAGGGCTTATTTTTGGGATAGGGCTTATATTAGGCCCACACCCCAAAAATCAAGCTAGGGCTTATTATTTATTTATTTATTTATTATTTTGACTTATATGCCGCCCTTCTCCTCAGACTCAGGGCGGCTCACAGCAAATAATACAAAATATAAATCAGTTAAAATGGTAGTATACAATATAAAAAACTATAAAACTATACCCACTCATACAACATACAGTCCCAACCAAAGGCCCAGGGGCAGAGCGCAGCTCACATGCCCCAAGCCTGTCTGCATAGATGTGTTTTTAAAAGTTTTCGGAAAGCTAGGAGGGAGGGAGCAGTACGAACCTCTGAGGGAAGCTGGTTCCAGAGGGCTGGGGCAGCAACAGAGAAGGCCCTAACCCTAGGTCCCGCCAAATGGCATTGTCTAACAGACGGGGCCCGTAGGAGGCCAACCCTGCGTGCCCTAACCGGTCGCTGGGATTCATGGGGCAGAAGACGGTCCCGCAAGTATCCTGGCCCATTGCCATATAGGGATTTATAGGTCATAAAGATAGGTTATTGTTGGTGTAGGCCTTACTTTCGGGGAAACACGGTACTTATATTGCTTCCCCTGTCAGTGTCGGTGTTGGCAGGAATGTTTCTGGTAGTTTCTTGATTAGACTATGGTTTATTGTTTGATTGTATGTCTGAGTTAATAGTTCCTTGATTGGGGTATTGCTTACTGCTTGAATGGATCTCTGAAGTTCTGCAGTTGGACACGTTATGTGTAAACTCACCTCAGTTTCTGCACTGTTGATACCAAACACATACCCTGTCAACCAAAAGAGCAAAGGACAATTATTCACAGATGAGACTAGGTAACTCAGCAGGCTTAAATTAAACAAGGATGCCTAGGAAACCATAATTGCAATGGTGACTAGCAATTCGGAAACTGCAATTTCTTTGCCCAATTAATGGGCAGGGCAACTGAGTGAAGTCTTTCTCTGAATTTCTCCCATACTTTCTCAATAACTCTCCTTTTACTTGTCCCAAAGATGCTTTTTCAAGAGGCAACTGGACTTGCTTTGTTTTTTCCTGGAGACATTTTGCTTCTTATCCAAGAAGCTTCTTCAAACTGAAGACGCTTCTTGGGTGAGAAGTGAAAAACTAAGAAAGAAAAAACTAAGAAAGTCCACTTGTCTCTTGAAAAAAAAAAAAACACTTTTGGGACAATCATGACCTGGATGACTAAGAATCTTCACAGAAATGCACAACAAAAAAACCCAGATATTCTAAAAAAAATATATTCTTTTTTTTTAAAAAAAATATGTTTGGGAAATTTGCACGTAAAATATGGCTTGGGAAACTCTCTGTTAAAATATATCCCTGCTATTAAAAAAATGTAGAGAAAAAAATATTAAAGAAAGCAGGACAGCCAAGTGCTGTTCCATCAGTCTCTATCTCTCCATCTCTCTCTCAGCAAAACTGGCTGTGGAATTCTGGGAGTTGAAGTCCACATGCCTTAAAATTGTCAAGGTTGAGAAACACTGCTTTCTATCTCAAGCAAACATGATTTACACTGATTTACATATCCCTGAGGGAAGCCATAATTCACAGTTCCTAGAACAAGTTTGGCTGGATTGAGCCAAAGTCTCCTTTCCCCAGGCGCAGGTCTTCAAGCAGCTTACCAAGGAAGAAATTAAGGTCACATCCGCTGCCATGTCCCGGCTTATCCCATTCACTGGGGGTCTTTCTGCTGGATGAAGGAGACCAGACTGAGGCCCTCCTTTTAAGATGTCAAAAAAAGAGAGAAGAAGCTGCTAATTGTTTTCTGAAATGATGGGTGTTTAAATAGCGCTTCATTTTCTTCTGTGACTGTGAATTAATGCAGCGAGCAGAGAGCAGATCTTCTAAATCGGGAGCCATAAACAAAGCAGAAAGCGGAGACTTCCTCAAGGCCAAAGCCCTGGCAGATGTGATGACTTAACAATGATGCGCAAATGTCCTTCACCAGGAGGATGTGAAGAATTAGTTTTAGATCACATTGGATAATAATTACATCCAATTCTCCCATCCTCGCCCAGAGGACTTTCAAGTCTGATTTCCTCCTCTTCAGTCTTGTTTGTGGTGCCAAATGAGGGTGGACACATTTTTTTCCCTGGCAGTCTCCTCATCTTTTCACAACTCCTGGCCAGAAAAAGCTCAGCGTAACCCTCTGGGCAGTGCCATAATTTCAAAGTTTGGCCAGAGATGTAAATACCGGTAGGCCATGCAGGAGAAGGAGCAAGTGAGCTTCTAAAAGAGCTAGGCTGAATCCCTGTGTTTTTAAGTTGCCGGATAGCTATTGCTATCCAAAGAGAGCATCATTTACAAAAATTATGTAGGAGAAGGGATGGCAGAACCTGGGGATGGAGTAAAAAGGGGAATCTGCCTAGAATCCCTATGTAGCTACAAAAGAACTAAGTTCAACCTTCTTTGAGTGCTATTGACCCTTATCTAACTCTAACTAGGTGCCAAGGATTAGTGGAGAAAGAGCCTGAATCCTATCTAAGTTGGCCCATTTCTGCATAGATAGAAAGGAGGTGAGCTTTAAATATTCAGAACACATAGGCAAGCAAGCCCAACAAGTTTACCATTTCTCAGCTACAAACATTCAGATGTATTGTCCACATATGGCAGACAATAGAGTGGGCCGCAGTCCAGACTTCAGTGATTTCCTCTTCCTTCTCCTCATCTTCCTCCTTCTCTTCCCCTTTTACACTTCAGGCCTTGAGGAAGATGCAAAGTTTTAGTCCATTGGTATCTTGTTTTTGGATTTGTGTAACTACATAATATCCTTTGCCAGCTTGGTGGGTTTGCATAACTTCACCATAACTTAGCCAAGCCGTTTCAGGATGACCCAGGATGGTCTTCATGGCTGCCATAGATGTCCTGTGGCACAAGACCACACCATACTTCGCCTAGTCCAGTGGTGATGAACCTATGGCACGCGTGCCAGAGGCGGCACTCAGAGCCCTCTCTGTGGGCACACGTGCCGTTGCCCCAGCCTTGCCTCTTCCTGTGACCCCCTCCTCACCAGCAGCCCCTATTCTGACCCTGAGTTAAAAATGCCTTCTTTTGAATCAAGTCAGATAGATAACTCAATAGAAATGATTTCATAACAAAAAACATATTTTAATCAGAAAGATTACTTGCATTCATGTTGTGGTTGTTACTTCTGGAAAATACATCTTTTGTCCATTCCTATAGGTAAAAGAATGATGCTCTCTTCCATACCATCTTTATAATGGCGCAGGCTCATCGGGTGACATCTGATGGCCCATGCTTCTTTCAGACAAAGACATTCCAATCTGGCTTGTGTCCAGGAAGTCTCCCAATGCCCTTTAGAAACTCCTCCCACTGACCCATCAACAAACCCAGCATTTAACCCAATAACTGCCAGATATTCTGATACATGCTCACTAGAGCCATACGAGGTTACATAGAGCTATACGGTCCAGAACAGCCCCCCTGAAGGAGAGTTGTCCCCGAGCGTGGCCCACGTGAAGCAGCGCAGACAAGGACATGGCAGCCAGGCAGCGTAGACAAGACTCTGCCCTCACACCCCATCGCACACAGTTGATGCTTCGGGTAGCAGGCAGAGGGCATGGCCGCCATGGTGCTGGTGGGCTGCCTGGGCGATCTGCGGCGGGCCCTGGAGGTGGTGAGTGGCCCTGTGGACAGGCAGAGTGGGGTGGGGCAGGGGGTGGAGTGGGGGTGGGGCCAGTTTTGGGGCACTCAGTCTCTAAAAGGTTCACCATCACTGGCCTAATCCTAGTAATCTCTTACCTACTTTGTGCTGTTACCACCTCTCACGACATGGATCCAGAGGCTCTTTCTACTTGATAGTCTATATTTCATGATGCCCTCAGCAACACTTAAAAGTTATTTAAAATTATATTACTAGTAGTCTGGAGCAGTGGTGGGATTCAAATATGTGAATAACTGGTTCTCTGTGTGGATGTCGCTTCCCGAAGTCCATTCTGGGCCTGGGCAACAAAGAAATTAGTTACTGGTTCTGCTGAACTGGTGTGGCTGAATCCCACCACTGGTCTGGAGCCTACTCATTTTGGTTGTAATTGAGTACAGGTAGTCCTCGACTTACAACAGTTTGTTTAGTGACCATGCAAAGTTACGACATTGAAAACAGTGACTTATGACCAGTGGTGGGATTCAGCCAGTTTGCACCAGTTCGTTAGAACCAGTAGCTAATTTTTTGTTGCCCAGGCCCAGAATGGACTTCCGCAAGCAGCATCCACACAGAGAACCGGTTGTTCACATATTTGAATCCCACCATTGCTTATGACCATTTTTTTACACTTATGACCATTGGCAGCATCCCCACGATCCATGTAATTTACATTCAGATGTTAACAACTGACTCACATTTATCATGGTTGCCATGTCCCAGGGTGACGTGATCCCCTTTTCTGACCTTCTGACAAGCAAAGTCAAGAGGGACGCCAGATTCACTTAACAACCGAATTGCTAACTTAACAACTGCAGTGATTCACTTAACAAATGTAACAAGACAAGTCGTAAAATAGGGCAAAACTGACTTAACAACATTCTCACTTAGCAACATAAATCGTAAGGATTACCCGTACAATCAGGTAAGTGATCCAGTTTTAATACATTTTTTGTGGCGGTCATTAAGTGAATACCATAGTCATAAAGCAAACCAATTGTTTGCTGTAGACCAGACAAGGCCCGGGGGCCGGATGCAGCCCGCGAAGTGGTTTCATGTGGCCCGTGAAGCCATCCTGGAAACAGTGAGGGAACGGCCCCCCGCTGCCTTGGCCCTGGCCGGCCGGGAGCCAATGTACAATTTTGTGGTTGGCCATCTATGCTGAAACGCATTCAGTCTTAGCTCCACAAGGCGGCTGGAAACAGTGAGGAACCATCCCCTGCCGTGTCGGCCCCGCCCCCTGAGTGCATGCTGGGGAGGGGTCACCCTTTATGAGGAATGAAGAAATGCACCATGCCTTGGTGCTTGTCCCGGTCCCACCCCCTCCTGCCAGAGACCCTCAGATCTGACACCCCAGCTATAGACCCTTTTGCTGAAAACCAGAAGTCTATGAAGATTTGCAATCATCCAAGTCATGGTTGTCCCAAAGGTCCTTTTTTGAAGGAAAAAGAAACTGAGAAGGTCCAGTTACCTTTTTTTGGGGGGAAAAAAACCACCTTTGGAATTGAGAACCAGAATAAATGCCACTTTTTGAGCAAATAAAATAAAATAAAATAAATGCGGTGACGTGACCACAAACAGTTGTAAATGAGGGTCAGTTGCCAAGTAGTCGTGTGACGGGGGGGGGAGGGAGCGGCTGTCAGAACTCCAGAACCAGATTGTATGTCCCTCTGGGGAGGTCAGTCGTAACTTTGAACGGTCACTAAGCAACTTTGTCATAAGTCAAGGACAACCTCTATAAGGCTTCTTCTGTCTATTTAGTTGTTTTTCCTAAGGAAATACCATGGAAGGTTTTTTTTTTAAGTGTTCTGAAGTGAAATCCATCTTTATTAGAAGGGCTATGGTGTTACATTACTATCCAAAGACTTTGGTCCCCCACCCAGTTTGCTTGCAAAATTGAAAAGTGGGAACACAAACTCCCCCCCTTCAAAATTATTCATTACCCCCTTCTTGTCAGATTAGTGTCTAATCACTACATTTGGGGGTGGGGAGGGGCTCCAGTCAAGCTGGGGACAGAAGAGGTGAAAGGTCATTCTCTGATTCATAAGCCACCCAGTTACCAGAACAAAATTCCCCTTCTAACAAGGCATGGAGAAAACAAATTATCTTTGTTGTTAGGAAATCTGTAAGCACTTATCGTTATAATTACCATCTGTGGTTTCTACAGCTCAGGTAAAGTAGCTGCCCAGCGCCGATAGAAGTTAGGTGCCGCCCCCAAGGGCTGATAATCAAAACCAAACTCCCTTGCCTTCAGGTTGATTTCGATGGAAGACGATGTCAAACTTGATTGAACCTCCAGCCTTTGATGGCTGTACCTGAAACCTCCCATCATCTGTCTCTAACTCTCGGTAGCTCTGAAAAGTGATCCGGGTGGAACTGTAGAAACCCGGGCTAGCCATATTCCACTAGAAAGCACAGGGCCGCAGCTTGTAATATCCCCCAACTTCAGGAATCAATGAAAACGGGACCTTTTTTTAAAAAGGAAGAGGGGGGAGAGAAATGTAAATAACAGAGAGCGGTACCCAAAGAGATGGTCAGCAGATCTAGGAACAGCTTAGTTCAAATTTCTGTAATCAGTTTAAATGAATGGCCGGGTTTCCAAGAGGTAAATCGCTTCCAGAGATTGACAGCTTTTCAAAGCAAAGCAAGCGGGGTTTTCCAGGATAGAGTCGGAGGTATGGAATAGCCACCTTCTGATCAAAGGTAAAAAACCAGTTTGAAGTGGTGGAATCCTTTCCCATTCCATTTTTTTCTTCTTCTTTCCCATTCCATTTTCCCCCCTTCTCTCCTCTTTTAGGTATGTATTTTGTGTATGTATTTTATGTATGTATTTTTAATTTTTATCTCATTTTATGTATGTATTTTTATTTTTATCTCGCCTTTATTATTTATTTATTTAGCCTATGGCATATCATACATGCCCTAGCACTACATATTAGCATTTCACCTAGATTAGTAAAACCCAATAAAATACAAATTTGAAATCTATGTTGAAATACCAAAGTCTAAGCCATCTAACCATTGAAGCGCAGCATCGTTTATATTATTAAAAAAAATCAGATACTGGACCAGTATATGCCCTTAGCTTACAGCCGGTCACAATGTGATCTACAGTTTGATGTGGGTGAGTTTATCTCTCCTTATTACTGTGGGAAGTCAGCCCCCCAGAGAAGGAAATATTAAAAGGGCAGAAAAATATATTTCCTTAAAGGATCTTAAAGAGGCAGAAAAGCATGTCCAGTTTTCTTAATAGCCCCAAGTCTCCCTCCCCCAAGCAGAAACCAGCTCTGTACAAATGCAAATGTAAATCCAGGAAGGTTGGAAGCCTCCAGCTGGAAGATTAAGAAGACAAAGACACCTAAAATCTACATACCCCGCCCAAATTCCAAGACAGGACATAATAGGATTAACCCACAAATGCCAAAGGGCAGACCTAAACTCAGGTCAGAATACATGACACAGGAAATACAAAGCCTCAAACAGGAACAGGAAACACCTCCAAACAAAAGCCTCAGAGGGTATAAAAACCCACTCCTTACATGTGCTCTCTCTCTTTTCTTCCAGAGCCATCTTTCTGTCTGGCTCTCCTCTTCAATAAACTACAACCTTCTTTCTAAAGTAGTCACCATGTTGTTTATCCCCGGCTTGGAGTGAACCATGATGAAGACTTTTCCTTCAACATTACTTTAGAAGAAACTCAAAGCAGTGAAGATATCTACTACTCCTTCCTCCTCCATGTTGTTTCCCCTTAACAACAATCCTATGAGGTCAGTTGGACCGAAAGCGAGAATGACTGACTTAAAGTCACCCAGATAGTTTCCATGCCTAAGACAGGATTAGAACTCACAGTCTCCTGGTGATAGGCCCAAAGTCACCTGGCTGGCTTTCACACTTAAGGCAGGACTAGAATTCACAGTCTCCTGGTTTCCAGACTAGCACCTTAACCACTACACCAAACTGGCTGAAAAATAAAATCTCATTGGCTACATGTTTGTTCGTTTTTTTGTGTATTTTTCTTCCTTAATTGCTTCTGCAATTCCCAAGATTACTTTTAGGGTAGAGATGTAACATTCTTCTCCAAGGACAAGTATAGTCTGACTATCTCTAGTTAGCATTTAATGAACAGACTGTGTGTTAATATACACACGTCCCATGCTGTAATTTACATCTGCGCCTTTTTTCAAACATTCCCCTCAATTTCATGGTAAAGAAATTACTTCAGGTTTGTTTGTTCAATTTTTCAGAGAAGAAATGCCCGGGACATTTCCACGTAGAGAAGTGAAAGAATTCTAGCACTTCATTAGTGACAAGATACCCAGGAGTGTATGAAAGTATCCTGTCTCTCATTGTACAATCATTTCTCTCGCAACCTACAGCTTCCTTAGCTCTTACGCTTCAATTAAATTCCAAGTTAATGAATAGAATTCCTCCCGTAGGGCTTTTTCAGGTCAGGAAATCTGTGTACCCTGGGAGGCAGGAGAAAAATGGATCAACAGAAAGTGAGAAAGTCAACATCAGCATCTTTATCATCTTTCAGCACAAGTTGAATGTTTGCTAAGGAAATTCCAAAACTCTGAGAAGATGGCAGCTGCCGAGCCTTGTATCAATCTTGAAGTGTGTCTCCAGACAGATGGGAAGCAGACTACATCATCTCCTGGCTATGCCCCATCCCATCCCCATGACACCAACATCAACGCTCTAGAGCAGGGGTCTTCAAACTTGGCCCTTTTATGACTTGTGGACTTCAAGTCCACAAGTCATGAAAGGGCCAAGTTTGAAGACCCCTGCTCTAGACCCAACTCTTTCTACTGGTTACTCCTGAGAGATCAGATTTTAACAGAATAACAAAGTTGGAAGGGAGCTTGGAGATCTTTTCATCCAACCCTCTGCTCAAGCAGGAGACCCTTTAGCATTCTGGGCAAATGGCTGTCCATCCTCTTCTTTAA
The DNA here is from genome assembly GCA_034064705.1 of Bothrops alternatus. Taxonomy (NCBI): domain Eukaryota; kingdom Metazoa; phylum Chordata; class Lepidosauria; order Squamata; family Viperidae; genus Bothrops; species Bothrops alternatus. Next base: position 65,326 of record JARGCV010000527.1, read on the forward strand.
AACTTCCAGTGTTGGAGCACCTGTAATTTCGGAAGGCAAGTTGTTCCACTGGTTGATTGTTCTCACTGTCAGGAAATTTCTCCTTAGTTCTAGGTTGCTTCTCTCTTTCATTATTTTTCATCCCTTGTTTTTTGTCATGCCTTCAGGTGCTTTGGAGATTAGGTTGACTTCCTATTTTTTGTGGCAGCTCTAAAATATTGGAAGACCGCTATCATGTTACCTCTAGTCTTTTTCATTAAACTAGACATACTCAGTTCCTGTAACCATCCCTTATATGTTTTAGCCTCCGGTCCCCTAATCATCTTTGTTGCTCTTCTCTGAACTCTTTTTAGAGTCTCAACATCTTTTTTACATCGTGGTGACCAAAACTGGATATTCCAGATGTGGTCTTACCGAAGAATTATAAGATGATATTGACACTTCGCATGATTTTGATTGTATCCCTCTATTAATACAGTCTAGACTGTGTTGACTTTTCTTTTCTTCTCTCTTTCTCTTTTGCTTTCTTCTGTTTTCTGCCTTCTCTCCTTCTCTGCCTAGTTTGCAGAAAAGCATGCTTGTGGTTGCACGTTTCCCGACCCCTGTCTATGATTCTGGGGGAACAAGAGAGTTTCTGGATAGACTAATCCCAGAAACAATGGCAAAATGTTATGTAGTTACTCCGGAGCAAAATTTTCCAGGAAGTTTTCTTCCAGAACTCAATCCCCAGCTTTCAAGAGAAAATGAATTTGGAGAGAATGTCTTTGGGAACCAAAGGATTGCATGGAAGATTTTCACCAGATATTTTAATGATTCTCCTTCAGTAACAGGAGTGTGATAGTGAAACAGTTATGGAGAGGAGTGTTGATTTTTCCTTCAGAGGATGGGTCCAATGCTTAAATTTGAAGTGCAGCATCAAACAGGAGATTGGATTTGACAGCCTCAGTGTGCCCTTCCAATGCTGGAAGTCTACATCAGTCAGGTGAAAAGGTTGGGTCTCCAATGACAGAATACCCCTCCCCAAATAAATTTTCATCAAAAGAGGAAAGAAAGAAACGGTTCTTATAAGGCAGGATCCAATATTTTCCATGCTCAACCCAGTTGATCTTTTTGTCAATTTACGCACCTAGGTTAAGAAGGCAGGTGTCCATTTTCCTGTTGTTACAACTGCAATTTGCAATCAAATAAAAATATATTGTAAGAACCATCAACAAAAGTGAAAGCCCATAAAAACAGTACAAGGAGCTGCCAGTAAGCTGAGCAGAAGGGGGCCTGGACAAACTGATAAGCTTTAATTAGAAATGAAAGGACTTCATTGTGAAAGCTTCCCTAATCCCAAAAGTGGAAGCTGTGAATTGTGCTTAGGGTGGTGTGGTGTTTTGAGTAATCTTATGCATATTCCTTGCAAAAAAAAAAAAAAGAGTTTGGGATCAGATGGCCACAGGTCCATAAAAGGATTAATTGTTTTATTAATTTATGTTTTAATACTCCTAGGAGCCTGACTTCTGAGAATACCTTGGACAGCCAAGAAAACAAACTGATGCATCATCAATGAAGAGAAGAAGTAGGGAGGACATGACAGCAGTATTCCAATATTTGAGGGCTGCCCCAAAGAAGAGGGAGTCAACCTATTCTCCAGAACATTTGAAGGCAGGACAAGAAGCCATGGATGGAAGCTAACCAAGGAGAGAAGCCACCTAGAAATAAGGAGAAATTTCCTGACATTGAGAACAATTAATCAGTGGAACGGCTTGCCTTCAGAAGTTGTGGGTGCTCCAACACTGGAGGTTTTTAAGAAGATATTTGTCAGAAATGGGATAGGGCAGTGGGGGCGAACCTATGGCACGGGTGCCGGAGGCGGCGCTCAGAGTCCTCACGTGCCCTTGCCCCAGCCTCGCCTTCCCCCACGACCCCTCCTTTCCAGCAGTCCATCTGAAGGAGAGTTGCCCCCGAGCGTGGCCCACGTGGAGCAGCTCAGCCAAGGACATGGCAGCCAAGTAGCATAGACAAGACTCTGCCCTCACACCCCATCGCGCACAGTTGATGCTGCAGGGCGCGGGCAGAGGGTGTGACTGCCATAGCGCTGCTGGGCTGCCTGGGAAATCTGCGGTGGGCCCTGGAGGCGATGAGTGGCCCTGCAGGCAGGTGGGGCAGGAGATGGGGGCGGGCCAGGGGGTGGAGCGGTGGCAGGGCCAATTTTTGGGTCCTCGGTCTCTAAAAGGTTGGCCATCACTGGGATAGGGTCTCCTGCTTAAGCGGAGGGTTAGAATAGAAAAACCTCCAACGTTCCTTCCGACTCTATTATTTTGTTATTCTCACTCAAGCACAAATAACCAAATTATCCTACTTTGGAAACATCATAGAAAGACCAAGCCTTATGGAGAAGCCTCTGCTGCTGAGAAAGATGGAAGAACCCAGCACTTTTTGCTCCCTGAATAAAACTAAGATATAAATACAGTAAAAACTCACTTTTTACAACCCTCTAGTCTAGTGATGGTGAACCTTTTAGAGACTGAGTGCCCAAACTGCAACCCAAAACCCACTTATGCATCATAGGGTGCCGGGTGGGTGTGGCCCATTGGGTGGGCGTGGCCCATTGGGTGGGCGTGGCTGTGGTGGTAACAGCAGACTGGGTGGGACTAAAAAGTTCAATCAATCAATTCCAACTTTGCGAGATTTTTTTTCCCCGCGAGAAGTTGAAATTGACTGATTGATTGAACCTTTTTTTTTTTTGCACATGGCAGCGGAGGCCTAAAGCAAAAAGGGTTTATAAAACCCAGCTGAAGGCCTAGGACTGGGGCGACGGCACGCGTGCCCACAGAGAAGGCTCTGAGTGCCGCCTCTGGCACCCGTGCCATAGGTTCGCCACCACTGCTCTAGTCCACTGATGGTGAACCTTTTAGAGACCAAGTGCCCAAAAACTGGCCCCGCGCCCGCTCCACCCCCTGCCTGCCCCCGCTCCATCCCCACCCCGCCTTCCCACAGGGCCACTCACCGCCTCCAGGGCCTGCCGCAGACCGCACAGCAATGCCATGGCAGCCACGCCCTCTGCCCGCGCTCCGCAGCAACTGCGGGATGGGGCATGAGGGCAGAGTCGTCTACGCTGCCTGGCTACCATGTCCTTGGCTGAACTGCTCCGCATGGGACACGCTAGGGGGTGACTCTCCAGGGGTGAGGGGAGTCGTGGGGGGAGGCAAGGCTGGGGAACAGCACATGTGCCCACAGAGAGGGCTCCAAGTGCCACCTCTGGCACCCGTGCCATGGGTTTGCCACCACTGCTCTAGTCCCTATTTAGGGTAGAGTCAGGGAAATTGGATGGAGCTGAGCCTTTACCAGCCAGATGCTCTTCCTGATGCCTACATGGAGTTCACAGCAGATATTTTTTCTTTGAGCCCTAGGAGAGAACCACCTGTTGCCACCTAGGATTGAACTCTCAACCTTCTGAGTGGGAAGCAAGCGTCTTCACCACTAGGCAACCACACCGCTCCTAAGATATAAATACAATGATCAAATAAATTAAATGGGAAGCCAAACCTGATAAGAACTTTTCTGTTACAGCTACTGTGAGACTAGGCCTCACACATAAGCCACCATGCCTAAAAGTGCTGAAGGCATGTAAGGTGGACAAAAGCTAGGAAAAGCTTCCTCAGGGAAAAGAACCAAGTCATTAAGGAAACAAAAGGTGGGACTGAGCACATGGCAAAACCCTCCCCAAGTCTCACCAACAGCCAACAAACAAAGGCGTTGGGCCTGAGCATGTGGCAAGCCCTTCCCCACCAAAAAAGCAAGGACATTTGGGGATAAAAGGGGTCCTGAAGCCTGCCTATTCTTTGAGTCATTTTTGCATCCCAGACTTGGCAGCTTCCTCCCTTCTGACTAATGCCTGGCAGCCTAGTAGTGGATGAGAGAGAGAGAGTGTGTGTAAGAGCAATTATATATATACATGTAGGTCTTGGGTTATTCGGATTTTCTCCCACGTAAAATTGGAAGTGTCTTGGTGACGTTTCAATGAAGTCCCATTTGTCATCTTCAGGCTGGTGTTTTCGGCTTCGTGCTTCTAGGAGCAAAGCCGAAAACACCAGCCTGAAGATGACGAATGGGACTTCGTCGAAACGTCGCCAAAACACTTCCAATTTTACACAGGAGAAAACCCGAATAACCAAAGACCTACATACAAACACCCGCAAAAACCTCAGAAAACATATATATATATATATATGTCTTATCAATAAAAAATTGCTGTTATTTTAAATTCATTGGATCTCTGTGTATTTTAAAGAGCCATTTGTGCCTCTGTGTTCAGTTGATTTGGGATTGGGTGTGGCAATTTTCCAGAGCTGTGAGTGTGTGAGTGAATGACCTCTACATGGGGCTACCTCTGAAAAACGTTCGGAGACTTCAGGTAATGCAGAATGCAGCCACGCGAGAAGTGTTGGGCCTGCCTAGAAATGCCCACATTTCGGCATCACTCCGCGAGCTGCATTGGCTGCCATTGGTCTCCGAATGCAATTCAAAGTGTTGGTTATGACCTATAAAGCCCTACATGGCATCGGACCAGGTTACTTACGGGACCGTCTGCTGCCCCATGAAACCCAGCGACCGGTTAGGGCCCACAGAGTCGGCCTTCTCCAGGTCCCGTCAGCCAGACAGTGTCGCCTGGCGGGGCCTAGGGGAAGAGCCTTCTCTGTTGCGGCCCCGGCCCTCTGGAATCAACTCCCCCCGGAGATCCGTATTGCCCCCACCCTCTCCGCCTTTCGCAAATTGCTAAAGACACATCTTTGCAGACAGGCCTGGGGCAGTTAACATCTTGCCCCTAGCCAGTGTATGTTTGTGTGCATGTTTGTTTGGATGATTGATTTTTTAATTAAGGGGTTTTTCTTATAAAGTATTTTAATGTTAGATTTCTGTCCATGTTGTGAGCCGCCCTGAGTTCCTGGAATAGGGCGGCATAGAAATCCAATAAATAAATAAATAAATAAATAAATAAATAAACTGAAACTGAGAGCACATTTGAGTAACACCATCTACCTCACTCCTTCTGGAAGATCATCGAGATAAGGTTCTCCAAAGAAGTAGTCAATGTCCTCTTGATAAGGATGGCCTAAAACTGCTTCCCCATATCCCAATACACAAAGGAAGCCAAGTGTGAAATGCCAATTATATCTGTGAGTTTGGCAATCCAAGGATATTCCCATTAGAAGCATTTAACGTGAGATTAAATGTTCTTTGCGCTCACCTTTGATTTCCAGATTGGATAATTTGATGCTTCTGGGAAGTCGACGAGCACGCCAGGAAGATGAGGGCTCCCCGCCCACCTCCATTTGCATGCAGAGGCATTCCGCTTCTCACCCAGCGGTCTTCAATCACTCCGGTACAGCGTGAAACAGGCAGCCTGCTCAATGTTTTTAAAGCAACTGATGGGGTTTATATTAAATTTCAGCAAGTGATATATGAAGTCTTGACATCTTTGGTTAAAAAAACACCTTGGCTTGAAACCCAAAAGAGCTCTTACCAGCAGAAGCAGATATCTCAATAATTCATAATCAAGGTGTGAATAATATATATTCATTTAAGTTGTTTTATAGCACCCTTCAATGGCAGTCCATAATTGCTGTTATTTTTATATGGATGCTTTTCTGTTTGATTAGTTACTACAAGGCTCTGCCATTTCCAATGCTGTTGAAAAGGTGCTTCGTTCACGTCCATCGTCAAGTCACAAAAAGCTCCCTGGATAACTTTGGACAAGCCTCCCCCCACCCCCGTCTCTCTCTCTCTCTCTCTCTCTCTCTCTCTCTCTCTCTCTCTCTCTCTTTCTCTCTCTCTCTCTCTCTCTCTCTCTCTCTCTCTGTATCTCTGTATCTCTCTCTCTCTCTGTCTCTTTCTCTCTCTGTCTCTGTCTCTCTCTCTGTGTGTCTGTCTCTGTCTCTGTCTCTCTCTCTCTCTCTCTCTCTCTGTGTGTGTGTGTGTGTGTGTGTGTGTGTGTGTGTCTCTCTGTCTCTGTCTCTCTCTCTGTGTCTCTCTCTGTCTCTCTCTGTCTCTCTCTGTGTGTCTCTCTCTCTCTCTCTCTCTCCTCTCTCTCTCTCTCTCTCTCTCTCTCTCTCTCTCTCTCTCTCTCTCTCTCTCTCTCTCTCTCTCTCTCTCTCTCTCTCTCTGCTCAAGATTTGCTGTTGCAGGAGGAGAAGGAAAACTGTGCATGGCGCCTTGAACTCCTGAAAGAAATCAGAATAATGAAGAAAGCAATGGAGGGAGCCCTCAACTTGTGAATACAATTGAGCCCAAAATTTCTATTGCTAAGTGAGACCGTTTGTGAGGTTTGCCCCGTTTTACGACATGTCTTGCAGCAAATCACTGCAGTTGTTAAATTAGTAAAATGGTTCTTACATGAGTCTGGCTTCCCCATTGACTTTGCTTGCCAGAAAGTGGCCAAAAGGGGATCACGTGTCACTGCAAGTCTCATAGATATGAGTCAGCTGCCAAGCATCCATATTTTGATCGCATGACCATGAGGATGCTGCAATGGTCATAAGTGTGAAAAACGGTCGTAAATCACATTTTTGAGTGCCATAGTAGAGGAGAATCCATCCCCTTTACGTCCCATTCTTTTATACATCAATAGGAATAATAAGAGTTCTAGAACACCAATAAATGTTTTACTGAAAAGAGGTCTAGTATTTTTAAGCAGCTGAACCAATCTGCCACCCATGTTTAGAAAAACGCCTTCCCCTTTTTTCTTTCTCCCTTGTGCGATAATTTCATGAATACTTCCTGCCTTCATTAAAATCATTCAGCTGATCACAAAGCTATTTTTTTCCTGGGTTGGTTCAATGCCCTGTAGCACAGGGGTGTCCAACATTAGCAACTTTAAAACCTCTGGACTTCAACTCCCAGAATGCCCCAGCCAGGATGATGTCAAAGCAGATTTAATAAACCACTAGGTCTGCTGTCTGTTTTCTATGTTTCATATAGCTATTTAAAAAGAGCACAGAGAGTACTCAGCCCTGTGGCATGCCACAAAAGAGTGATCTTGGACTGGACCTCTCATTCCCTATTAACAAAATAGCCAACTGGGGGACTGGAGGCTAAAACACATAAAGAACGGTTGTGGGAATTGGGTATGTCTAGTTTAATAAAAAGAAGGATTAAGGGTGACATGGTAGCAGTGTTCCAATGTCTCAGGGGCTGCCCCAAAGAAGAGGGAGTCAAGCTATACTCCAAAGCTCCTGAGGGCAGGACAAGAAGCAACGGATGGAAACTAATCAAGGAGAGAAGCAACCTAGAACTAAGGAGAAATTTAATGACAGTGAGAACAATCAATCAGTGGAATGACTTGTTTCCAGAATTTGTGGGTAGTCCAACACTGGAGGTTTTTAAGAGCAGATTGGACAACAATTTGTCGGAAATGGTATAGGACCGTGGTGGCGAACCTATGGCACGCGTGCCAGAAGTGGCAAGCAGAGCCCTCTCTGTTGGCACGCATGCTGTCACCCCAGTCCTAGGCCTTCAGCTGGATTTTATAAAACCTTTTCACTTTAGGCCTCCACCACCATGTGCAAAAAAAAAAAAAAGGTTCAATCAATCAATTTCAACTCGTGGGGAAAAAAAGATCTCACAAAGTTGGAATTGATTGGTTGAACTTTTTAGTCCCACCCAGTCTGCTGTTACCATTGCAGCCATGCCCACCCAATGGGCCACGCCCACCTAATTGGCTACACCCACCCAAATGGGCCACGCCCACCCGGTACCCAACGATACATAAGTGGGTTTTGGGTTGCAGTTTGGGCACTTGGTCTCTAAAAGGTTTGCCATCACTGGTATAGGGTCTCCTGCCTGAGCAGGGGGTAGGACTAGGTGACCTCCAAGGCCCCTTCTTTGTTATTCTGTATTCAATCTTGGAGAAAAGAGCCAAAACAGCATAAGACTGAACTGCCCAGCCACAGATCCCACAGCCAGACTAAGACAGTACCATGGTCAACGGTATTGAAGGCTGCTGAGGGATCAAAGAGAGCAAGGATAGATGCACTAACCCAGGGGTCCCCAACCTCCGGTCTGTGGAGCAGTACCCAGCCGCGGCATGCCAACAACCGATCCACACAAACAAGCACAACCCCATCCACGAGATGCAGGTAGCACACAAAACCACGCAGCCTTTGGTCCACGGAAAAACCTCTCTCCACGGAACCGATTCCTGAGGCCCAAAACATTGGTTACCCCTGCACTAACCCATCCTGCTCCTGCTAGAGATGAACAGCAAGTGCAATAGATAATTGTGGAAATTATTTGGCTGAGTTGACACTTTCCATCACACCTCTTTGCATTAGTCAGAAACTAGCGAAAAGAATCTGGGGGGTTTTTTTTTTGTTGTTGTAGGTTTCCCCCACCCTCAGGACTTAATGGAAGCAAGAACAGGTCAGGAAGAGAAGATTTCATCTCCCCCCCACCCCCACCCACCCCCAAAAAGACTCCCCAGGTCATTCTCATTTCTGATTCATAAACTTCAGAACTAAATAATGCAAGATGCGTGTGTACCACTCCTGAGAAGGTTTTCAAAATCCCTTTCTCCTTTGAAAGAAATTACAGTAGCCAATTCTGTTTCTCCATACTGAATGAAAAGAGAAAGAAAAAGGGAAGATTCTGTTTTCTATGTGGCACAAATAATTTATCACAATTTTGGTTGCTAAAAGATAACAGGAAGACATCCCCCCCCCACAACTTTCTGATCTTCCCAGCTCACTGATGTCGTTACAGAAGCATCATCAATGATGACCAGCATGGAAGGGGCTTTGGCTTTAATTCCCACATGCCCTGAGGATATACATTATGCCTTCATCATCAAGAATCAAAATCCCATTTATTTTCTAGCATACTTAAAGTTTTTCTTTTTAAAAAAGGCAAGTCTCAGCAAAGATATTGCAATCCCCTTTACTACACTAAGTGGATAAGATATGTTTCACCAGTTTTGTACTTTCTTCTATTGGATTGACACAGCTTTCTGATTCCCATTTATCAGATGATGTAGAGAGGAAAAAGAATGATCCCAGATAATCCAGGACAACCTTTTTTTAAAAAAAGCATTGTAAAGACAACAATTTGTGGAGGATTTGCTATTCAAGAGTCTGTCCCGATCCTCCTACCGGTATATGCCATTTCCCCACATTTATGAAGAGTCTGAGGTCTAGCTAACTTTGATTCATCTTTAAAAAAGGTAATAGAAGCATTACCTGAGAAACCACAGGAAGGTCCCAGAGACAGAAGCTAAATGAGAAAGGTGGAAGAAAAAAGTGGTAAATCACTTCTCTGTTCTGACTATGAAAACTCCTGGGATGGGTGCATGAAATCACCAGAACTTTGGAGGAGGAGGAGGAGGAGGAGGAGGAGGAGGAGGAGGAGGAGGAGGAGGAGGAGGAGGGAGAAGGAAGGAGGAGGAGGAGGAGAAAGGAGAAGGAGAAAGAAGGAGGCGGAGAAGAAGGGAGGAGGAGGAGAGAGGGAGAGAGGGAGAAGGAAGGAGGAGGAGGAGGAAGAGGGAGAAGGAAGGAGGAGGAAGGAGGGAGGGAGAAGGAGGAGGAGGAGAGAGGAGAGAGAAGGAAGGAGGAGGAGGAGAGAGAGGAGAAGGAGAAATGAGGAGGAGAAAGAGAAGGAGAAGAAAGAAGGAGGAGGAGAGGGAGAGGGAGAGGGAGAAGGAGGAGGAGGAGGAGGAGGAGAGAGAGGAGAAGGAGAAAGGAGGAGGAGAAAGAGAAGGAGAAGAAGGAAGGAGGAGGAGGAGGAGAAGGAGAAGGAGAAGGAGAAGGAGAAGGAGAAGGAGAAGGAGAAGGAGAAGGAGAAGGAGAAGGAGAAAAACTCTGTTCCATACTTGCAATTGATTAGGGGATCGGTTAACATACAATATTATATACCCAAAGAACTGTAGATTTTTGTGTATCTGATATACTTTCAGGCTTTCAAGGTTGATATCAGCCTCACAAAGTAGACCAGGGATTAAAAAATAAAACTGAAATAGAGTATTATGAAATTTGGAAAAAAATTGTACGATTGGTTAGAGATAAGGAGGATCGCTGAGATGATTATCGATTGACTAGTTGACATCATAAGGACCTCTTATTAGTACCTATAGTAGGACACAACTGAAAGATACGTAAATACAAACGTTGACGTACAGATGTTATACGCACAGTTTATTATACTCTGTCCTGTTATAGAATGTATTTTAAGTTTCTGTTTTTCTTTCTGTAACAAAAGGTATCTGTAACAAAAGGTAATACTAATAGCACTGTTGAAGCCAGGGAACTTGAATCCTGTCCATTTTTGTTTTTAAAATGTACATTTAATAAAATTTGTAAAAAAAAAGTAGACCAGGCAGATGACCAGATGAGCCTATTTCTACTTTAGTGTAAGGGTAATATAACAGAATCTTGCAAGTTTGACAGTACATTTCTCCCCCACCCCCTAAGACACCACCACCACCACATCCTTCTCCTCCTCCTGAATTTTAAAAGGAAGTTTATAAAGTAATCTCAGATATAATGGCAAAGGCAGGTAATGTTTTATTAAGCGCTATTCAGAACCACAGAGGGTTTTTTTTTTAAAAAAACATTTCTTGAAAGTTTTTACATAATTAAAAATTAAACAAGAACAAATGTATAAAAGAAAAATAGAAACAGATAAAAGTGCTAAAACAGAGGAGGGGAAAAAAATTAAAGAAGCAGTTTTCAATTTTCTTTAGTGCAGTTATAAACAAACTGTTATCATTTTGCCCCTTTAGAGCTGCATTATATAGTTCCCTTCCTCTCATATTTAACCCCCAGAACTGCAGTTTTCATGCCATATTACAGTAACTGTGGAAAAAGTAATGCTTCCCTAATGCTAATTCTAACCTAATGAGTACCTTGGAATCTCTTCAGGCACAGCCCTTCCAAAGCAAATTTCCAATATCAGCTGTAGAAATTTGAGACTTCTTTTCTGAATATGAAAGCGAAGTATTTAGGAAGGATGTGTAGTATAGCGAATAACCTTTTTTTGTTGGATGAGACAGACAGAGAGAGAGAGTATCCTGGAAAATAAACTCTATAATAAAATGATTGATTGACTGATTATTTTATTTATTTATATGTATCCTGCCTTTCTTCTTCTTCTTCTTACTATCTTTTATTCATTAGACGTGAATCACAGTCAACTGAACATTCAAATTGACTGGCGCTGATGGTTGACATGGGTTGCTGCCAGCATCCTAGGTGTCAACCAGGTACCTCCTTAAAATGTAAGATGTTCCAAGTAGCGCAGTCTTTTGTAGCATTACTGGAATTATTGCAGGAAGCTGCAGCTTCTTGATGTATTTTGCAAAGTTTTGGCCATACTTCCCAGTGCCCCGATGACAATGGGTATCACTGTTACACATTTGATCCATAATTGCGCAGTTTCAATGGCCAGGTCGCGATATTTCGTAATTTTTTCCAGTTCTTTTTCTTCGACTCTGGCATCTCTTGGTACAGCGATATTAATATATCAATATTATTATTATTATGGATCATTGCACAGTCAGCCAGATGTTCAGACTGGATTTGGCATTTTGTCTACCTATCGAGTCCTTACCAAGGACCTGGGATAGGCAGATGTGGATGTTTGATGGTATTACAGATCTTGTCGCAAGATGGAAGCAGTTCTTAGTAAGGCCGCCTTTTGCAATTGACTAATGGCGAATTTGTCAATGCCGATGATGGTGTCCAAGTGGTGCTCCAGTTGTTTTGGGATTGCACCCAAGGCACCTATTACTATTGGTACTACCCTTGCTTGCCTTTGCCACAGTCTTTCTATTTTTATTTGTAGGTCTTTGTATTTTGTTATCTTCTCCAGTTCTTTCTCGTCTATTCTGCTGTCTCCAGGCACTGCACATCCACTATCAAGACTTTTTTTGTCTTTCTTATCGACAATTGTTATCATTTTGTTAAGTCCGGGGTGTTATGTTGCAAGTTATGATTGTGGTGTGACCTGATGAGTATGTATGGGGTTTTTATTTTTAATGTTTCTTGTTCGGATTTGTTGCAATTGTTTTTATATATATGTTGTGAGCCGCTCCGAGTCTTCGGAGAGGAGCGGCATACAAATCCGAATTTAAAAAAAAAAAGTGCTTGTCTGTTTGAATTCTGAAGTCCCAGAGCAATTTAACTTTATCATTTTCTATGACTTTCTCTATTTTATGATCCCACCAGTTCTTGCTTGCAAGATGTAATGATATTTCTTGCAGATCTTCCAATGCACCATTGTTGCTATTTTGTCATGCCATATTATTATCATTATTACTATTATTATTACCTTATAGGAGAGATGGGTGGCATAAAAATTTAATAAATAAAATAAATACATTATTTTTACAAATAACTCCAGGCAGCGAACATATACAACACACCTGCCTCTTCTTATTTTCCCTATAACAACAATCCTGTAAAGTGAGCTGAGAAAGAGCGACTGGCCCAAAGTCACCCAGCCGACTTTCATGCCTAAAGTGGGATTAGAACACACAATCTCCTGCTTTCTATCTTGATGCCTTAACCACTAGGCCACACTGGTGCTTTATTATGTTCCATCAAGTTTGGGCAACCACATAGACATGAGCAGGGATAGGCAACCTTGGCTCTTTTATGACTCGTGGACTTCAACTCCCAGAATTCCTGAGCCAGCCATGCTGAGGGGAAAGGGGGAGGTTTCCAAGCTGAGCCATGCTGGCTCGGGAATTCTGGGAGTTGAAGTCCATGAGTCATGAGGGGGCCATAGTTCCCCCATGCTGGCTCAGGAATTCTGGAGTTGAAGTCCACAAGTCATGAAGTGGCCTAGGCCTAGCCAGAGGTAGGCAACCTTGGCTCTTTTATGACTCGTGGACTTCAACTCCCAGAATTCCTGAGCCAGCCATGCTGAGGGGAAAGGGAGAGTTTCCAAGATGAGCCACGCTGGCTCAGGAATTCTGGGAGTTGAAGTCCACGAGTCATACAAGAGCCAAGGTTGCCTACCCCTGGACATGAGTATCCCCAGGATGATCGGTCGCCAGCCTGGCTTTCCAGATTTTTCAGCAAAGCACCGATTGTCATTATAATTTTTTTTTAAAAAAAGTAATCCACTTTTCTGCTAATTGTCCTTTTCTTCTCATTCCTGTCATCCCTTCCCACTATCAAAATCCTCTCCAGAGAGTTGGGTTTCCCCATAATGTGTCTGAAATATAAGAATTTGACCGTGGTCAGCTGTGTCTCAAGTAAGAATCAGGACTGATTTATATTCATCTAATGTACCTAGGTTGTTAGAAAAGCAGATTTATTGATTTGTTGTTGTTGTTCAGTTGCTAAGTTGTGTTCAACTCTTTGTGACCCCTCCCCTTTCCTCCACTGTCTCTTGGAGTTTGCCCAAATCCTTGTTTATTGTGTCAATGATTCTATCTAACAATCTCATCCTCTGTCCTCCCCTCCCCTTCTCCTTTTGACTTCCATCTTTCACTAGAGCGGGGTCTTTTCCAATAAGTCCAATCTTCTCATTTGATGGCCAAAGGATTTGAATTTCTGCTTCAGTGTCTGTCCTTCCAAAGAAGAGTCAGGGTTGATTTCCTTCAGGATCGACTGATTGGATCTCCTTGCAATCCAGAGGACTCTCCAACACCACAATTTGAAAGCATCCATTCTTCGGTGCTCAGCCTTCCTTATGATACAAAAACTGGAAAATGTGAAGTCAGCATTAGTAAGCTACAGCACCATCTTTTGATTCATTAATACAATAAGAACACCTGCCAGAGAAGGGTTTCTCAACCCTGACAACTTTAAGATGCTGGACTTCGACTCCCAGAATTCCCCAGCTGGCCATGCTGACTGGGGAATTCTGTGAGTTGAAGTCCACACATCTTAAAACTGTCGAAGTTGAGAAACCCTGTCCTAAAACATAAGCGGGTTTATAACAATTTGTTGCAGTCAACTTGCCACAGCCAACTCACCAAGCCAACTCGCCATGGCCAACTCACCACGATCAACTCACTTGGGACAACTTGCTGCAGGACAAGAGTTACATTAATATCAAAGAAATGATGGAATAGAATCATTAAAAAAAAAGATGCAAAAGAGAAGCAACCTGGAATTAAGGAGAAACTTCCTAACAATGAGCGGTGGAACGGCTCGCCTTCAGAAATCGTGGGCACTCCATCACTGGAGGTTTTTAAGAAGAGACTAAACAGTCACTTGTCTGAGATGGTATAGGTCTCCTGCTTGAGCAGGGGGCTGGACTAGAAGACCTCCAAGGTCCCTTCCAGCTCTGTTCTATTCTATTCTATTCTAGTCTATTCTAGTCTATTCTAGTCTATTCTAGTCTATTCTATTCTATTCTATTCTATTCTATTCTAGTCTAGTCTAGTCTAGTCTAGTCTAGTCTAGTCTAATCTGGTCTAGTCTAGTCTACTTTAGTCTAGTCTAGTCTAGTCTATTAGGAGAAACAGAATGAAATATGAATGACGCATATTAAAATAATTTATTTATTTTAAATAATTATATTGAATTGTTAAATTGTCCCGTGGCAAGCTGGCTGTGGTGCGTTGTCCCAAAGTGAGTTGGCCATGGCAAGCTGGCCATGACAAGCTGGAGATGACAAGTTGTCCCATTTTGAACATAACCTAGAGCTAAGAGACTAATGAGGACTAACCTCACTGGGCATGCCCAGACAGAATCTAGACGTCCATCTTACAGAGGTGTCCGAGGTCAAGATGGCAGCCACAGCTACACCTTAAAAGCCCTGCCAGCCTTTGGTTACATAAGACATGTACTTAAGATAGCTCAATTTCGCACCAGTCCTAGAACTAAACTGCTGATCAGCCTGTTCACTTGACCCAGAATTGTCAGGAAACTGCACTTTGCAGCTTTATGTGCTGAAATGTGAAATTATGAAAATGTTGACAGAGTGAGATGTTAACTCCTACCTCTACACAGAGCCCTGACATCTAAATATAAAAGCTTACCTTGGAGGCTGCCAAGCAATCTCTTTTTCAAAGTGACTGACATTTTCTCTACGGATGCCATTCATGCATTTAGATGGCTCGCTAATGACTCATTGTTCACATTCACACCGTACTGCGGTAGCTATAACACTAATTTTGCCCAGTATTCTTCTAATCTGTATCGACTGCACTAGAGTAAAGGTGACAGGAGACACCCGCATTTGGCTAACCGAACAACAATATTATTTCTAAAATAGAGATGCAGTTTTCTGGTCCAGCACAAGCTGTAAAAGGACAAAAAAAAAAATCTTTTGAGCAATCTGCAGATATTTAGTGTGTTGTGTGGCTTCAATAGCAGAAAATCCATGGATAGAATGGCCTGTTGGCTAGTGTGTATTTTGTCACATACTTAGTGATTGATCCAGATCCTTGTTCTGTACAGCATTTTTGCAATTCAAAAAATAGTGTGAATTTTTGAAACGGTAAACTATGCACAATTAAAGCCATATAATGTATTTTAAGTGTTTTTATTTATTTACTTATTTATTTTTATCCCACCTGTATTTTTATAAATAGGTTAAATCAATGAACATACCTAATATTCCTTCCTCCTCCTATTTCCCCATAACAACAACCCTGTGAGGTGGGTTCATCTGAGAGAGAGTCACTGACCCAAAGTCATCCAGCTGGCTTTCACAGCTATGGCAGGACTAGAACTCACAGTCTCCTGGTGATTGGATCAAAGTCACCCAGCTGGCTTTCATGCCTAAGGTGGGACTAGAACTCACCATCTCTTAGTGACGGGCCCAAAGTCACCTAGCTGCAATTCATGCCAAAGGTGGGACTAGAACTCACACTCTCCTGGCTTCTAGCCTGTGCCTTCATCACTAGACCAAACTGGCCCGAATGAAGCAACTTGGTTTCAAATTTATTCTATCATGAGCTACGTATTAGCAGCAAGCACACCAGAATCCATACTAGATTAGCCTATTCCATCTCCTCTTCCTTTTTTTTCTTTCCTGTCCCGCTTTTCCTCTCGTCCGTCCTCCTTCTTCCTCCCCACCAAGTTAAGACAACAAGGAAGGAGTATCCTCAGGGTATGGTAAAAAAAAACAAACTCAGAATGGTGACCATAACAGTAGCACATATAAAAACCAGTCAGAGTTTCAATCTCACCATCGTGGCTACCATCTGAACTCTAGATATGAACTAACTGCTTGACAAAAGATTTTGACCTACTCACAAGGATCAATGTGTTCCTGTTGTGGTTGCCTTCAGCTGTACCTGCCTGACATCTGACTGGTCCATGCTCTTGACACTGGATGGTTTGGAAACAAGTCCATTGATTCCTGGGCATATTGAAGGATAATTGTCTTCTGCTTTGTTAGTTCTGCTGCTCTACAAATCTTGGGAGGACACCATGTTTTCTTGGCAGAGACTGTTTCACACTGACCCACTTCAGTTCCTGGACTAGAAGCAGCTATTTCTGTCCTACTTCATCCAGATAGACAGACAGATAGACATAGGATCTTTATCCTTAGGAGCTTCATCATCCTGTTCCTAAGCTTGGTCTGAAGGAACGTATCTTGTCCTCTCATTCTTCATTCTGGGCTCTTTGCAAAAAGAAAAAAACAACAACAACCTGGCATATATTCGTGACAAAGGTGATTTTTCAAAAGGCAACTGGTCTTTCTTTGTTTTTCCTTGAAGACGTTTTGCTTCACATCTGGGGAAGCTTTTTCTGGGGAAGCTCCTTCTGACCCAGGACTCTTGAAGCTTCTTGGATGAGAAGCGAAACCTCTTCAAGGAAAAACAAAGAAAGAAAGTCCAGTTGCCTTTTGAAAAAGTACCCTTAAGACAACCATGACCTCGATGTCTGACAATCTCCATAGACATCTAGCATGTGTATATTCTTCACAGGGCATATTAAATGCAACAGAATAGTGTCTTTGCACTTAGAAAGCCTCTCGTATTAACGTTTCAGATTGTTTGTTTATTCTTGCAGATGACTAAACAGATATAAACAACAGCTTCTGGGGAGATAGGTAGCAATTTGTTTGCCTTGTGTGGAAGTTCAGCGAAACGAACATTGATTGGACAACGCTTGTTACATTCTCCTATTGATCAACTGGAGATGTACCTTGACTGGGTCGTGATAGTCTCTGTGTATTCTCCAATGAGCTCGGCTAAAAACTGAGAGGGATATTTATTTAATTTAATTTAATTTAATTTAATTTAATTTAATTTAATTTAATTTAATTTAATTTAATTTAATTTAATTTAATTTAATTTAATTTAATTTAATTTAATTTAATTTAATTTAATTTAATTTAATTTAATTTAATTTAATTTAATTTAATTTAATTTATATGCCGCCCCTCTCACAAGACTCGGGGCGGCTCACAACAACAACACAATTAAAAAACACAATAAAAATTTAAAAATTAATATCATTCACACAACATACAAACACATTCAACTCACAATCATTGATGGCGGGACACTGTTAGGGCCGAGGGGCAGAGCACAGCTCATATGCCCCAAGCCTGTCGGCATTGATGTGTCTTTAGTGCTTTCCGGAAGGCCAGGAGGGAGGAAGCAAGTACGAACCTCTGAGTGAAGCTGGTTCCAGAGGGCTGGGGCAGCAACGGAGAAGGCCCTTACCCTAGGCCCCGCCAGACAACACTGTCTAACAGATGGGACCCATAGGAGGCCAACCCTATGCGCCCTAACCGGTCGCTGGGATTCATGAGGCAGAAGACGGTCCCGCAAGTATCCTGGTCCATTGCCATAAAGGGCTTTATATATATTATTATAGGCCTTAAATTATCTTCTAGTTCCTCTAACGTAACACAAAGATGGTTTGGTAGCTGTTGGAAATGGGACAGGTCTTTATATCATCAGCTCTATTCGCAAGCTGAGTACAGACAGTAGAGTCCATTTCAGTTAGTTGTACTGGTGTGAGATGGTGTTTTCCTACTTCTTCCAACACAGAACTTATATGGATGGTCATTGGTCTGGAATATATTAATTGGATACCTGCATTGAGCAGGTAATTTGACCACCTCACTGGCCTCTTCCAACTTTAAGTATTGAGTATACTCCAAGCATACACTGTACTCCAAGTATACTCCATACTGTTGAGTGAATGAGTGAATGCCATCAAGTTGCTGTTGACTGTTAGTGACTACACTAATTGGAACTGGCTCTCCACATAATAGATCCAAAATATGATAATTGGAAACTGTTCCTCCCTATTTTGAACGAAAAGTCTGAATTTATTTTTTCTATCGTCTGTTCTATAATCTATCATTGTTGGGGTTTTTTGGCTATGAAAATTCTTCTCCAGCACCAAAGATCAAAATTATTTATATATCAAACTTTTTAACTGCCCGTTTCCTCACAAAGGCTTCTGGGCAGTTGAAATTTGTTGATATTCTTTCTAACCTACTGGTTCCAAGTTTGTTTTCACAGCCACAGAGAGTTATGGGAAAGCCTATTGCTCGAACCATTTTAATCTCTATTGATGTAGCCTGCGTTTTTCAATCTTAGTGATTTTAAGACCTGTAGACTTCAACTCCCAGAATTCCCTAGCCAGCCATGTTGGGAGTTGAAGTCCATACATCTTAAAGTTGCTGTGATTGAGAAATAGTTATACGGGCACTATTAGTAGCCTTTTAAAGGCCTCCATTCAACACGATGTCATGCACCTTATTAAATAAAAGTAACTCATTAGTTCTGTTTCTCTTTCTTTTGCCCTCAACTTGGGCCTCCTTCCTCTATTTCCCCCTGGTCACATCACTGCCCAGCTGGAGCCACCCAGAACATCTGGCAGTTTGTGCAAACAACTGGACTCAGCATCCTCCATGTCCTTTGTGGAGGTAGCCACGTGGGCTCAAGAACAAATTCCCGTGGTTGACACCACAACCGCTCGGAGGCTATTTGCGCCCCCAATAACATTCCTTTGCAAAACCATAATTTGACATGCTGTCATGTCTAGATTGTCTAATCCAAGGAAGCAGGAGATCCATATAAAGATGGGGTGCAATTTGCTATATGTCTCTTCCTTCCAACACCCTCCTGGTACGAACAATGCTGTGGCCAGTTTTCCTTCATTGCTGATATGTCTAAAGCAGGGGTTCTCAACCTTGGCAACTTTAAGACTTGTGGACTTCAACTCCCAGAATTCCTCAGCCAGCTTTGCTGGCTGAGGAATTCTGGGAGTTGAAGTCCACAAGTCTTAAAGTTGCCAAGGTTGAGAACCCCTGGTCTAAAGGCTGTCTAAAGAAGATTTCAGTAGTCTCCCAAAGATGCTTTCTTGGACTTCCCTGATTTTTCTCTTTGAAAACCTTTCGCTTCTCATCCATGAAGAGAATGGACGAGATGTTGGAATGAACAGAACTGAAGAAGCTTCTTGGATGAGAAGTAAAATATTTTCAAGGAAAAAACCTCCAAGAAAATCCAGTTGATTTTGGAAAAGCACCTTCGGGGCAACCATGACCTGGATGATTGAGAAACTCCATAGACATTTGGGTAGTTTGTTTGGCTAAACTGAGAACACCTAGACTGCTGCTGGTAGCCATCATTTAACAGAATAACAGTCGGAAGGGACCTTGGCAATCTTCCAGTCGTTCCCTCTGCTCAAGCAGGACAAATGGCTGTCCAGTCTCTTTTAAAAAGCGCCAGTGATGGGACACCCACAACATCTGAAGGCAAACTGCTTGAGCAGGGGGTTGGACTAGAAGACCTCCAAGATCCCTTCCAGCTCTATTCCAATTGATTGATTGAAAGACTTTCATGGCTTGGGGCTGGGTTACTTACAAGATGGCTGCTGGAATTGGGTATGTCTAGTTTAATGAAGAGAAGGACGAGGGGGGACACGATAGCAGTGTTCCAATATCTCAGGGGCTGCCCCAAAGAAGAGGGAGTCAAGCTATTCTCCAAAGCACCTGAAGGCAGGACAAGAAGCAACGGGTGGAAACTGATCAAGGAGAGAAGCAACCTAGAACTAAGGAGAAATTTCCTGACAGTTAGAACAATTAACCAGTGGAACAACCTGCCTCCAGAAGCGGTGAATGCTCCAACACTGGAAGTTTTTAAGAAGAGACTGGACAGCCATTTGTCTGAAATGGTATAGGGTTTCCTGCCTGAGCAGGGGGTTGGACTAGATGACCTCCAAGGTCCATTCCAACATTATTATTATTATTATTATTATTATTATTATTATTATTATTATTATTATTATTATTATTATTATTATTATTATTATTATCATCATCATCATCATTATTATTATTATTATTATTATCATTATTATATTGTGATGTTAGCTTTCCTATTCTATTTGGCAGGAAAGGAGTGCTACGGGTCCCATCTGTGAGATATGTCATCTGTTGGGATGCAGGAGGAAAGAATTTTCTGCCATGGCATTCGCCCTCTGGAACATTATCCTTCCCAAAGTTAGATTTGCTCAAACCCTGCTGGCTTTTTTAAGGCGCTAAAAATCTGCCTTTGACATTGTGCCCAGGGCCTTGATAGCCTGACTGAAGCTGTGTGCTTGTTTCAATGTTTCTGATTTTTCTTGCTGTTGTTTTTAATTCTAGTTGTTTTTTATTGCTGTCCTTGTCTTTTCATTGTAAGCCTCTCACAGTAATCTATATGAGATTGGCAGCCTGTAAGTTTATTGGCTAAACAAATAACACATAGGAAGTAACCAAAATTGCTAAAATTTCAGGTCAAGGAGACAAACCAAAGAACCTAAGAAAATGAGGACCAACTTTCTTTTAGTTAAACTAATAAAGAATTATTTTCCTTTACCTCAGAGGTCTTCAAACTAGGCCCTTTTATGACTTGTGGACTTCAACTCCCGGAATTCCTCAGCCAGCGTGCCTGGCTGGGGAATTCTGGGAGTTGAAGTCCACAAGTCATAAAAGGGCCTAGTTTGAAGACCCCTGCTTTACCTCATTACAATGAGTGATTTGATTCAGATGAACAATCAGGAATGAGTAAGCAATGCTCTTTTCTTCTCACAGCCACAGGTAGATCTTTGTCTGCTAACAAGGGACCCCAACTGGGTTCAGGCGAGGGAATGGTAATTCCCAGATGATTGTGACACTTCTGTTCTTGCTTTTGGTCTGTAACCATCACTATTACAGCATGAGCAAGGACTAAGATGCTACTCAAGTATGACTGAGATGGATTGTCCAGGTGAAATAACCTATCTAAAACCACAACTACCGGTATCAAGCCAAATCAGAAGACTTAACAGGTATAGTTTAACAGACTTTGCTCATAAAGGAGCACACATGGGATTCGTGCTGTAACTGACTCAAATTAAGGGAGATAATTTGTGGGCACAGAGGGTTTTACCACTAAGACCACCGCTCTTTGGAAAAAAACATTTTTTGCAATTTTTAACAACAAGATGGGTGGGCTTCTCCATTGCAGGCGTTCCTGGGGATGCAGCCACAAGAAAAGACCTTGCTTGTAGTGGAAAGGAATCTGGACTTGGATGGAGCAGGAATTTGATGTACATTCTCTCTTAAGGATCACAACTTCTGAAGCAGGAATGACAAGGGGCAGGATAAATAGCTGCTCATTAAAAGCTGTGGATTAATTAGATCTTAATTATGAAGGCTGCCTTCATAGCCTTGCAAATACTTCTACTTATGACATGTATTTCTTCTACCGATGTCCTAGCTTTCCTTCAAGTAGCATTGTGCAGCATTTGTGGACCTCCTGATTTTATTTAGTTACTGTTTGTTTGTTTGTTTGTTTGTTTGTTTCTTTAGAATGTGGCATATCGTACATGGACTATCAATACAGCAAAAGTGCTGTTTGGAACAACCATGACCTGGATGACTGAGACTCTCCATAGACAACTAGCAATATATATTAATTAGCATTTCATTTAGATTAGTAACACATAATAAAATATAAATGTTAAAAAGATCTATGTTCAAATACCAAAGTCTAGGCCAGACATGTCAAACACAAGGCCCGGGGGCCGGATGCAGCCCGCAAAGTAGTTTCATGTGGCCCATGAAGCCATCCTGGAAACAGTGAGGGAACGGCCCCCGCTGCCTTGGCCCTGGACCAGGCCAGCCGGGAGCCAAGGTACAATTTTGCTGTGGCCATCTATGCTGAAACGCATTCAGTCTTAGCTCCACAAGGCCATCCAGAAACAGTGAGGAACCAGCCTCTGCCACGTCGGCCCTGCCCCCTGGGTGCATGCTGGGGAGGTGTCACCCTTTGTGAGGAATGAAGAAATGGACCATGCCTTGGCGCTTGCCCCGGTCCCACCCCCTTCTGCCAGAGACCCTCAGATCTGTCCCACTCCTGCCCAGGCCCCCACAGGCACCCTTGACGTGAATGATGTAGAGCTGGCTATGCCCACCCAGTAGCCTCACCCATCCAGGCCACACACCCCTGCCCCCCCCAAAGGCAACCAGAATGCTGATGCGGCCCTCAATGAAATTGAATTTGACACCCCTGGTCTAGGCCCTCTAATCATTGGTTCTTCGGGTTTTCTCCCACGTAGAATTTGAAGTGTCTTGGCAACGTTTCGACGAAGTCACATTCGTCATCTTCAGGCTGGTGCTTTCGGCATGCATTGAAGAACACAAAAACTCAGTCAAAAAAGAGGAACCAACTTCTTCCCTGGTCCAACACCTTAAAGCCATAGGACATGAAATTGATTTCAAAAAGACCACAACTATTGCCAAAACTGAACACTTTAATAACAGAATAATCAGAGAAGCCATCGAGATAGAAAAACGCCCTCACAGCATGAACAAATGAGATGATACCTCCCACCTACCAGCCATTTGGAAACCCGCCCTTATTGACAAAAGAGTCCATAATAACACAAAGAATGACACCAGACCTACACTCACAAAAACCACACACGATGTCACCATCACACATCCAGGCAAAAAGCAAACCCAAACCCACACCGATGATGAGGCACGACCACAAATCAGAAGCCAGACCACAGCTGCATTGTTAGCCACCGTAAACCCCTCCAATCCATACAAGAAGCAAACTGACACCCACCATGAAGATGAGGCACGACCACGAACGCGAAGCCAAACAGCTATGCAGCTCACCATCTCTAATCTCCCTGTAACTCAGACTAACCCCTCATCCAATCAGAGCACAGCCAACCCCCTAACCAATCAGAACATAGCCGAGCTCCCAGCCAATCAGTTCAAACCCCCACTGGCAGTTAAAAGGAAGAAACAGGGAGAAAACCCGAAGAACTACACTACACTACACTACACTACACTACACTACACTACACTACACTACACTACACTACACTACACTACACTACACTACACTACACTACACTACACTACACTACAAGATACAGGAGGACCTGGACACACTTGAACACTGGGCTCTAACAAAATGAAATTCAATGGTGAAAAAAGTAAGGTTCTACATTTAGGCAAGAAAAACCAAATGTGCAGGTATAGTATAGGGGGTACCTTGCTCAATAGTAGTAACTGTGAGAGGGATCTCGGAGTCCTAGTGGACAATCACTTAAATTTGAGCCAGCAGTGTGCTGCAGCTGCCAAAAAAGCCAACACAGTGCTGGGCTGCATTAACAGAGGGATAGAATCAAAATCTTGTGAAGTATTAATACCACTTTACAACGCCTTGGTAAGGCCACACTTGGAAAACGGCATCTAGTTTTGGTCACCACGATGTATAAAAGATATATATACATATATATGGAGGTCTTTGGTTCTTCGGGTTTTCTCCCACGTACAATTTGAAGTGAAGTTATATATATAACTGTATGTATATGTGTGTGTGTGTGTGTGTGTGTGTGTGTGTGTGTGTGTCAAGTGTTTTTTTTTTAGATTGCACCCTGTAAACCCAAACATGGGAGGAAGAAATCATTCTTTCCTTTGCTTGTTTCAGCTCAACCCAGAGCCATCTGCAAGCACAAATATATATATATATGTTTTTAAAATTGTTAACAAAGAAATAAGGGATTTCTGAGATAGCTATTTCGAGTTATTTAACTCTCTTCAGTCAGAACTCACCCTTTCCGGGATTCGAACCTGGGCAGTCTGCATGCTAGGCAGAAGCTTTAGTCTCAAGCCACAGGCTCTCTCCCGCTTTGTTAATATTCAGGGAGTGAATATGTGTGTCAAGTGGTTATTTTTTTTTAGATTGCACCCTGTAAACCCAAATATGGGAGGAAGAAATCATTCTTTCCTTTGCTTGTTTCAGCTCAACCCAGAGCCATCTGCAAGCACAAATATATATATGTTTTTAAAATTGTTAACAAAGAAATAAGGGATTTCTGAGATAGCTATTTCGAGTTATTTAACTCTCTTCAGTCAGAACTCACCCTTTCCGGGATTCGAACCTGGGCAGTCTGCATGCTAGGCAGAAGCTTTAGTCTCAAGCCACAGGCTTAACAAAGCGGGAGAGAGTCACACTGAGGGGAGGATACTATGCCCCATTTATACAGAGAGTCCCGGCAATCCATTCAGGATTGTCCATTGCTGACATTGCGGGGTCATTTATATGTCTTCTTAGGCTCCCCAACCCATTTAGCTTTCCAAATTTATTTACTGTATTTTATTTGTTAAATAAGAACACAACCAGAACACATCAATATGATATCCCAGAAGACGGATTGGTGGAGAGCAGAGAGCAAAGGGGTGTGTGTGTATATGGAGGTGAGTCACACTGAGGGGAGGATACTATGCCCCATTTATACAGAGAGTCCCGGCAATCCATTCAGGATTGTCCATTGCTGACATTGTGGGGTCATTTATATGTCTTCTTAGGCTCCCCAACCCATTTAGCTTTCCAAATTTATTTACTGTATTTTATTTGTTAAATGTATTTGCCTCCTATCATGTCATGGGGTTATCCTAGACAGTTTATAATATTTTAAAAGGAGCAAAATGAAAGGAGCGTAAACAGAAAAGAAGTAAAATCATAGAACCATAAAACAAACAGTGAAAAAGAACACAACCAGAACACATCAATATGATATCCCAGAAGACGGATTGGTGGAGAGCAGAGAGCAAAGGGGTGTGTGTGTATATGGAGGTGAGTCTTCCATCAAACCAGCAGCCCCTTCTAGTGTGGTACTCCCCTAATGGGTTCCTAGGCCAACAGGCAGAGCCAGGTCTTCAGGCTCTTGTGAAAGGATAGGGGGTGGGGGCAGATCTTACCTTAGAAGGTAAGCTGTTCCAAAAGATTGACGCTGCAGTCGAGAATGTTCCTGAAGGTAGGTTAGGGCACATAGGGTTGGCCTCCTATGGGTCCCGTCTGTTGGACAATGCCGTTTGGCGGGACCTAGGGCTACGGCCTTCTCTGTTGCTGCCCCAGCCCTCTGGAACCAACTTCCCTCAGAGGTTCGTACTGCTCCCTCCCTCCTAGCTTTCCGAAAACTTTTAAAAACCTATCTATGCAGACAGGCTTGGGGCTTGTGAGCTGCGCTCTGCCCCTGGGCCTTTGATTGGGACTGTATGTTGTATGAGTGGGTATAGTTTTATTGTTTTTTATATTGTATACCACTATTTTAACTGATTTATATTTTGTACTTGTATTATTTGCTGTGAGCCGCCCTGAGTCTGAGGAGAAGGGCGGCATATAAGTCAAAATAAAGTAAAGTAAAGTAAAGTAAAGGTTAAGATAAGAAATGAGGAACAGTCAACCTAAGAGCTTCGTGGTTGCTTAGCAGAAGAGTTGGGGTAGGGGTAGGGATGTTAAAAAGTCATGTTGGTCATAATTCTGTCATCAAAACCCAACCCCATTTTTAATGTGCATTTCTATTTATATATTAGATTTATCCTGCCTTTGTCATTTTATAAGTAAGTCAAGGCAGCAAACATAGGTAATACTCCTTCCTCCTACTATTTTCCGCACAACAACCACCTTATGAGGTGGGTTAGGCTGAGAGAAAGAAACTGGCCCAGAGTTAGCCTAAGGCAAGACTAGAACTCACAATCTCCTGGTGATTGGTCCAAAATCACCCAGTTGGCTTTCACCCCTAAGGTGGGACTAGAACTCACAGTCTCCTGGTGATTGGACCAAAGTCACCCAGTTGGCTTTCATATCTAGGGTGGGACTAGAACTCACAGTCTCCTGGTGATTGGACCAAAGTCACCCAGCCGGCTTTCATGCCTAAGGCAGGGCTACAACTCCCAGTTTCCTGGATTCGAGACTAGCACCTTAACCACTGCACCAAACTGGCTCTTCACCACCATCTTGACTCTTTTGACACCCTTCTCCTTTCCAACCGTGCTGCTTGAGGTTCTGAAACTAGCTTTCCCAGTCCTACCCCACTTTTGTAAGAAGTTTAAAAATAGCAAGAAGGGGAAAGTGCCAGATACACGACATTTTAAATGGAAAGAGGGGAGTAAAGATGGAACCGAAGAAGAATGATTACTTAATAAAAGAGAATGACATAGAGGTGAACTGGCAGGTTGGAAATTTTAAATGTGGAGTTGCTCAGTCCAGATTTCTTCATCTCCAGTCACTGGTGGTGAAGAATCTCCTTCCACAAGGTTTCCCCTGTCAGTTCACACTCTGAATTATTTGATTCAGTGTTCAGCCTCACAACAGAGATAGGAGAAGCACCATCTGTGCATTCTCAGGGGCAGGACTGAGAAGTCTGCGCCATTCGTCTTCCCTTCTGTGTTTCTCAATCTTTGCCCCAGAGGTCCAAAAGCTGAAGTGACATGCCAGCCCTTCCAATTTTTAGTCAGACACCCGTACATCTCCCCATCTGGAAGTAGAATTGAGGACCAACCTCCCATCTTGGTCTGCTTCTTCTCAACAAAGGCAATAAAGCCAGGTGGTCTCCATGTGGACCCTAACTCATCTTCTTGCATCTTACACGCAGATCGTATTTTATCTCATGGCACCTGCCCTTATTGTTATTATTTATCCTTGCTGCAGCTTCCCTGGTGCTCTGGGCCCTTTGTAGACAAGGTGTAAATTATGAGGAGAAGATTCGACTTTCCCTCATGAGAGGAGCAATGGGCTGCCTTTGCTTGTTTTGCAATGCTTCCATCACATATTTTCTCTTCTCGTTCTCCAAATTTTCCACACACTCTACATGAATCAAAGAAAATGTTTTCCATCAGCTTTGTTTATCCCCCTTCTCTGGGCCTTTTTATCCCATTCCATAACACATGGATATATCCAGTTCCTACATTAATCTCATACTTTTGGATAGAATCCCTGCGGCCTCTTTATGGTTAGTGCAACCCAATAAAAATCTATGTGCTGGTAATTGCTCAAAGCATCTCCTAAATATATGTTGGATAAAGACATTAAAAGCCTCAAGCAGCCTCCTCTACTAGTAACTACAGGCACATAGTGTACTTAACCCCCTCAGTTCAACTTCCAAGTACATCCACAGAACATGCCGATCCAGGCTAAGGTTAAACTGGGTTGTATCTGGGGAGGACTGGCTTAATATGTTTTGTGAATTCAGCTAGGTGAATTAATATATGTAAATTGTTAGTGTTTGATTAATGTATGTCCTAGCTAGTCCTTGACAACTGGGCCCCAAATTTCTGTTTGCTAAGTGAAACATTTCTTTAAGTGAACTTTGCCCCCTTTTATGACCTTTCCTTGCAATAGTCGTTAAGTGAATCATTACAGTTTTTCAGTTAGTAACATGGTTGTTAAGTGAATCCGACTTCCCCATTGATTTTGTTTGTCAGAAAGTTGAAAAAAGTGATCGTGCAACTCTGGGTCACTGCAACCATCATAAATACAAACCTGTTGCCAAGCATCTAAATTTGGATCACGTGACCCATGGGGATGCCGTAACAGTTGTAAGTGTGAAAAACGATATTAACTCACTTTTTTTCAGTGCCATTGTAACTTTGAACGGTCACTAAATGAAGTTGTAAGTTGAGGACTACCTGTATGTGCTGTATGTATGTATGTATGTATGTATGTATGTATGTATGTATGTATGTATGTATGTATCCTTGATAGCTGCAAAAATGTGAATCCCGGGCATATTTGTTCAATAAGACAATCTTCGATCTCTGGGAGAAGTATAAACCAGTTGTTTATTGCTAAAAAGATATTTAAAAACAATAAAAACAACTATTTACAATGTTACCCTAACATCATTTGTCGGCTGTGGCAAGGGGGGCATTTGCCCAGGTTCACCTGGTTCACCAGTTGCGCCCTTATTTGGATCGGGAGTCTCTACTTACAGTCACACATGCCCTTGTCACCTCAAGGATCGACTACTGCAATGCTCTCTACATGGGGCTACCCTTGAAGAGTGTTCGGAGACTACAATTAGTGCAAAATGCAGCTGCGAGAGCAATCGTGGGCCTTCCACGTTGTGCCCACATTTCGCCAACTCTCCGCATGCTGCATTGGTTGCCTATTGGTCTCCGAGCGCAATTCAAAGTGTTGGTTATTACCTATAAAGCCCTTCATGGCATTGGACCAGGATACCTAGGGGACCGTCTTCTGCCACATACTTCCCTTCGACCGGTGAGAGCGCACAGGGTCGGCCTCCTCCGGGTCCCGTCAGCAAAACAGTGCCATCTGGCGGGTTCTAGGGGGAGGGCCTTCTCTGTTGTGGCGCCCACCTTCTGGAACCAACTGCCCCCTGAAGTCCACGTTTCCCCCACTCTCCCGGCCTTCCGAAAGAATCTTAAAACTTATCTATGCCGGCAGGCCTGGGGATGACTGTGATTGTGTGTGAATGATGAATGTGTCTGGGGGTCTTTTTAAATGCTTTTTAGATTTGGTTTTAGATTTTTGAAATGCTGAGATGTTGTTTTTATTTATGTTGTTAGCCGCTCTGAGTCCTTGGAGAGGAGCGGCATAAAAATTTAATTAATAATAATAATAATTAAAAAATCCCCTCCCTCAGGTTACAAAGTTACAAGTTGCAATTCCCACCCCTATTTGCTGTCATAAATCACATTCACCAATTGTTTCAAAAGGGGGGGGACTCTCCTCCCCAGCAATTCAGCCTGCCAAAATGTTATCAGCATTGACCTTGGTTCTCATACATAGAAATTGTTTTGGCTAACTGAAAAACTACATCTCCCCCCTTTCCTCTTTTAATAAAATCTCTAAACTAATATACGGCAACGAAGACAAAATGGAAATGGCTTCAGTTCAGTTTGTCACAGCGTTGACATTATACAGTGTAGTGTAGCGTAGTGTGGTGTAGTGTAGTAATAATAATAACAACAATAATAATAATAAAGTTGGAAGGGACCTTGGAGGTCATCGAGTCCAACCCCCTGCTCAGGCAGTCCACCATTTTGGACAAGTGGCTGTCCAGTCTCTTCTTAAAAACTTCCAGTGTTGGACCATTCACAGCTTCTGGAGCAGGTTGTTCCATTGGTTAATTGTTCTAATTGTCAGGAAGTTTCTCCTTAGTTCTAGGTTGCTTCTCTCCTTGATCAGTTTCCACCCGTTGCTTCTTGTCCTGCCTTCAGGTGCTTTGGAAAATAGCTTGACTCGCTCTTCTTTGTGGCACCCCCTGAGATATTGGAACACTGCTATCATGTCCCCCTCGTCCTTCTCTTCATTAAACTAGATATACCCAATTCCAACAACCGTTCCTTATATGTTTTAGCCTCCAGTCCCCTAATCATCTTTGTTGCTCTTCTCTGCACTGTTTCTAGAGTCTCAGCATCTTTTATACATCGTGGTGACCAAAACTAGATGCAGTATTCCAAGTGTGGCCTTACCAAGGCGCTGTAAAGTGGTATTAATACTTCACAAGATTTTGATTCTATCCCTCTGTTAATGCAGCCCAGCACTGTGTTGGCTTTTTTGGCAGCTGCAGCACACGGCTGGCTCATATTTCACTGATTGTCCACTAGGACTCCGAGGTCCCTCTCACAGTTACTACTATTGAGCAAGGTACCCCCTATACTATACCTGCACATTTGGTTTTTCTTGCCTAAATGTAGAACCTTACTTTTTTCACCATTGAATTTCATTTTGTTAGAGCCCAGTGTTCAAGTCTGTCCAGGTCCTCCTGTATCTTGTAGTGTAGTGCAGTGCAGTGTAGTGTAGTGTAGTGTAGTGTAGTGTAGTGTAGTGTAGTGTAGTGTAGTGTAGTGTAGTGTAGTGTAGTGTAGTGTAGTGTAGTGTAGTATAGTGTAGTGTAGTATAGTATAGTATAGTATAGTATAGTATAGTATAGTATAGTATAGTATAGTATAGTATAGTATAGTATAGTATAGTATAGTATAGTATAGTATAGTATAGTATAGTATAGTATAGTATAGTATCCTTACTTCCACATCTTAAAATGCTGGAGTTTTGTCTTCTGCAAATTCTTCCTCACAATCTTTGGGGATATTTCTTTTCTAAGCTATGTGCAAGGATGGAACATAAGAACCCAGCATGCCTCTGGCTGAGCCTTTACATGCCAGCACTCAGAAGACAAGGTGTAAAATAATCCTGCTACTTATTATGGATATCTGGAAGACAGCCAAGGTCCACTAAGTCTCCTTCCTGAAAGGACACCAGAGCTGCAAAACAACTGTTCCCCAAAGTCCAAACCCCAGAGTGAGGCCTTCTTTGCATCGTCTGGTTCACCAGCTGAAACTTGTCCCAGGAAAGCAGATTTTCAAACCTGATGGATCTCCACTCCATTGCATTCAGAACAACAAAGAAAGAGACGCCTGCAAACACCTTGAGTAATTTCTGCTTTCCATCTAGCCTTTTCTTCCTTGGGTTTGCTTCAGCCTCTCAGCCCTCCCTCTTCTCTGCAAAGAATGTTGCCCATGGAAAAGTTTGAGTTTCTCCTCTTTTCCTTTCTTTAATCACTCGTAGCCTTCTGGGTTAAATAGCTCCCATATGCAACTTTTCAAAAACCGTAGCCCCACATCTGTGCAGAACGATCAGCTAACCCCCAGACACCAACTATTAGCAGAGATGGATGGACAGGGGACAAGACAGGGCTGGCAAGGTAAGAAACTTTGGGCTTTATGTTGCCAGTTTGGCTGCTGTCTGCCTGGGCAAGTCTCTCCAACACTTAATCAGTTGGGTTTCTTTTAATTCATACATGCAAAGAGAGAGAGAGAGAGAGAGAGAGAGAGAGAGAGAGAGAGAGAGAGAGAGAGAGAGAGAGAGAGAGAGAGAGAGAGAGAGAGAGAGAGAGAGAGAGATGCTTTTAAGAAACGATAGGATAGGAGTCAGTTTCCTTGGTTGGGATTTTGATTTACATGCTGACATTTAATGTCTTTTTAACAGGACATGCTAGAATCAGCAGCTACCACAGAGTGATGTGGTTTCTGGCACCTCCTGTCCTGGTTTCCAGCTGTTAGCACGCTTACTCCCAGCCCCTGATGGTTATTTTCCCCATGGGATAATTGTTTTCTTGTTTGCATGAAAGCCGCAAAGAAATCAAGCTGAGAAACACAACCAGCTTTCTGGTCCAAATCCCTTCTGTGTTGTGAACTCAGTTGGAGGTCTTAAGCAAAAGTTCTCAGCTTCCATTCCTCAGTCTGTATCTGCATTAGGGATACTGACCTGCTTAGGGGGAATAAGTGGGGATTGTAACACAAATAATATTTATGAAATAGGAAAGGCTGATACAATTTTCAATCCCCCTCATGTGGCAAAATCGTAGAGAAACCTAGCAAATGTCAAGTCTGGATGCAAAAGCTGGCTAAATGGATTGGAACAGCCTTGGGACATTTCTCAGAAACTTGTAGCTAGAAGGAGGAATGGTTTCTCAAAAACCTTCTTCGCTTTACAGTAGTCCTTGCTTTAAGACAGCAATTGAGCCCCAAATTTCCATGGCTAAGCGAGACAGTTGTGAGTTTTTCCCCCACGTTATGATCTCGCTTGGCACAGTTGTTGTGTGAACCACTATAGTTGTTAAGCCAGTAACAGGGTTATTAAGTGAATCTGGCTTTTTCCCCATTGACTTTGCTTGTCAGAAGATCGCAAAAGAGGATCATGCGACACTGCAACCTGTCATAGTTACGAGTCAGTGGCCAAGTGTCTGAATCGTGGATCACATGACCCTGGGGATGCTGCAGCAATCCTAAGTGTGAAAAATGGTTTATTATTATTGTTGTTGCCGTTGTTATTTTTCAGTGCCATTGTAACTTTGAACATTTACCAAACGAATGATTGTAAATTGAAGACTACCTGTACTGCACATATTAGTAGAGTAGTTTCCAAGTATGGGATGTTATATAAATATGTATATATTTTCTAATCCAAAGGCTAGAAATGCCAAACCAGGTGGTGATAGGCAGAAATTGCATTTTATTTTTTGTGAAATGCACAGCTTTGTTGCGCCAGGCACACTCACGCCTGATGCTCCTATATAGGGATTCTTCCAGAATTGCCTATGTGACATGGGATGATGTCACTTTGTTGCACGGTTACTAGGAAGCATCAGAGAAGGGAAGAGACTATTTGGTCACCTCTTTTTTTAATTGTTGTTGTTAAAAGTGACAACAATGTCCCAACAACTCAACAGTGTCTTTTGGAGGGCAGAGGTGAGGAGAGCAAAGTGCCAGGGCTACCGTTGGACATTTTTGGGCATGTGGCTTCAATTTCTCTCACAGCAGATATCTTGAGAGACAATTATCTCACAAATCTGTGGACTTCATAGTAGAAGTCTTTTATATCACCGCGATGTAAAAACTATGTTGAGACTCTAGAAAGAGTACAGAGAAGAGCAACAAAGATGATTAGTGGACTGGAGGCTAAAACGTATAAGGAACAGTTGCTGGAATTGGGTAGGTCTAGTTTAACGAAGAGAAGGACGAGGGGGGACATGATAGCAGTCTTCCAATATCTCAGGGGCTGCCCCAAAGAAGAGGGAGTCAAGCTATTCTCCA
This sequence comes from Bothrops alternatus, assembly GCA_034064705.1. Taxonomy (NCBI): domain Eukaryota; kingdom Metazoa; phylum Chordata; class Lepidosauria; order Squamata; family Viperidae; genus Bothrops; species Bothrops alternatus. The sequence goes on from JARGCV010000527.1 coordinate 98,101, forward strand.
AAGCACCTGAAGACAGGACAAGAAGCAACAGGTGGAAACTAACCAAGGAGAGAAGCAACCTAGAACTAAGGAGAAATCGAAAATAAGTCAGCAAGTGTTGTATTGCCTCTGTACAAATCGATGGTGAGACCACACTTGGAGTACTGTGTACAGTTCTGGTCACCGCACCTCAAGAAGGATATAATGGAACTGGAAAAGGTGCAAAAAAGGGCAACAAAAATGATCATGGAAATGGAGCGCCTCCCTTATGAAACCTTTTGCAACGCCTTGGTCTCTTCAGCCTTGAAAGACGGCGTTTAAGGGGTGACTTGATCGAAGTGTATAAAATCATGCATGGGATAGAAAAGGTGGATAGAGAAAAATTCTTTTCTCTATCACACAATACCAGGACAAGGGGGCACTCCCTAAAGCTCATAGCTAAGAAAGTGAGGACAAATAAAGGGAAATATTTCTTCACCCAGAGGGTCGTTGATTTATGGAATTCACTACCTGAAGGGGTCGTGACAGCTGTCAGCCTTGACAGCTTCAAGGCAGGGCTAGATAGATTCATGGATGCAAAGTGTATCGGTGGTTATTAAAACGGATGTCCATGTGCCGCCTCTATGTTGGTTGAGGCAGGCAGGATTCCCTTGGGTGCCATTTGTTGGGAGTCAAGGGAAAGGGAGGGTTTTGCCTTCTCTTTCTGCTCAAGATCCCCATGTACAATTGGTGGGCCACTGTGTGACACAGAATGCTGGACTCGATGGGCTTTGGCCTGATTCAGCATGGCTCTTCTTATGTTCTTATGTTCTTATGACAGTTAGAACAATTCACCAGTGGAACAACCTGCCTCCAGAAGCGGCGAATGCTCCAATACTGGAAGTTTTAAAGAAGAGACTGGACAGCCATTTGTCCAAAATGGTATAGGGTTTCCTGCCTGAGCAGGGGGTTGGACTAGATGACTTCCAAGGTCCCTTCCAACTTTACCATTATTATTATTATTATTATTGTTGTTGTTGTTGTTGTTATTATTATTAATTATGTATTTATTTATTTTCCATCTTTATTCTTTTTTACAAATAACTCAAGGCAGAGAACTTATCCAGAGAACACCATCCTCCTCCTATTTTGACCACCACCACAAGGGTGGGTTGAGCCCAAGATCACCCAGCTGGTTTTTATGACTAAGATTAGACTTGAACTCACAATCTTTCCATTTTTTAGCCTGGTGTCTTAACCACTAGACCAAACTGGCTGGACATCTCCTCCCCACAAAATACGATTGGTGACTGCTAAAGAGCCCCAATGCTCCAGGATCTTTGAAAAATATAGTTCAGTGGTTCTGAGATCACATCTGCCAGTTCCTTGAGAACCTTGGGGTGTAATCCATCTGGTCCTGGTGATTTGAACTCATCTGGGCTGGACAGGTGCTCACTTACTGTTTTCTTGCCTCAAGAACAGAACGGGGCAACTTGTCACGACCAACTTATTGTGAGACAACTAACCGCAGAACAATTCAACAAATACAAACGTTAAATTAATTTCAACAGAATGGTGGCCAATAATAATTAAAGTCAGTCTAGAAATACAAGAGTTACAATCATTTCGACGAAAACATGGTCCCCAGTAATAAAAGTAACTGAAGGAAATGATTAATATGGGTAGTCCTCGACTTACAACCCCAATTGAGCCCAAACTTTCTGTTGCTGAGTGAGACATTTGTTAAGTGACTTTTGCCCCATTTTACGACCATTCTTGCCACATCTGTTAAGTGAATCACTGCAGTTGTTAAGTGAACAACACGGTTGTTAAGTGAATCTGGCTTCCCCCATTGACTTTGCCTGTCGGAAGGTCGCAAAAGGTAATCACATGGACACTGCAACTGTCATAAATGTGAGTCAATTGCCAGACCTCTGAATTTTGATCACGTGACCATGGGGATGCTTCAACGGTCGTAAGTGTGAAAAACAGTCATGTTTCCAGTGCCGTTCTAATTTTGAACATTAAATGAACTTGTCAACCCTGCTAACATCGGATGTTTTTTGCTTTGACAACAACTAGAGATGCAACCATTTTCTTCTTATATTTTTACTTTTAGAGTTAGATAATACTGGGGGGGAGGAATGTGCATGAGAGTTTAGATAGACATAATAATACTGGACTTAGTATGTGAACCAAGGTTAATGAAATAAGAGATGATAAGAATTGGCGGGCTGGAGGATGGGAGGGAAAGCCTGCATTTCAAACTGATTGGAGAATGTGATTTATGAATGTTAATTGGAGGAAGGAATTGTGCTTTGATGCTATGTGCTCAGGAGAGGGGAACCCAGTTTTTGGCTTCAACTGTGTTAGTGCCGATGCTATGCTACTCAAATAAAGACTCTTTAAGGTAAACAATGCCTCGAGGTTCTTTGAAGAGTTTCATCTGTCGGAACCATGACAGAACTGTTGTAAGTCGAGGACTACCTGTACAGTGTTGAATCGTCCCGTGGCAAGTTGTCGCGTGAAAAGTTGGATGTGGAGAGTTGTCTCCCGGCAAGATGGCCATGGAGAGTTGAGTGTGGAGAGTAGGCCATGGTGAATTGTCCTAGACCTCTCAAGCAGGTGAGCAGAGAAAAAGAGAAAGCTGTGGTTTCATGGGAGAAAGATCTGTGAGTTGGCAGTTTGCAAAGGACTCTAACTTTCCGCTCCATTGGAGAGTCTGTGCCCAGCTCTTAACATCCCTTCCAGCTGCATATAATCTCCAGATGCCTTAAAAAGCCATTTTCCTTGCTGCCATGTGTGAAGCAAAAGTTTTTGTTCCCCTGCCTGCTTCTGCTTTCCTAGTAAAGGCATTGCTAGAGTCTAAATTAGAAACACAGCTTGCCAGAATGTTTGACAACACCAAGTATGGTTGGCAGCATGCCAGATTCCGATCTTCCTTTCTTTTCTTTATATTCCTAATGGGGGGGGGGAATGTTCTACCCAAGCTGATATCAGGATCGATTTGCATGCCACAGGCTATCACACAGAGAAAATGGGGAGGAGAAGCACCTATGGGAAGACCGGAATAAATGACCCAAGAGGAGAAGATGCTACACAACATTTTTAAAAACTTTTGATTCTTGCATTTAGAGCAGCGGTTCTCAACCTTTTCTGGGGCTCAACCCTGGCCCGCATCGCGCATGCGCGGCGTGACTGGGTGCATCGCGCATCACGCATGCACGGCACGATGGGGCGCGGCGCGCATGCGCGGCGTGACGGCCCGCATTGCAAAGGTGAAAAAAAATGGCCGACCAAAACAAAATGGCGGGCCTGCATCGCGCATGCGCGGCGCGATGGCCCGCATCGCAAAGGGGAAAAATGGCCAACCCCAAAAAAATGGCCAACCCAAAAAAAATGGCCGACCAAAAAAAAATGGCCGACTGTGGTGTTTGATGACCCCGGAAATGGTCGTTTGACCCCAAATGGGGTCGCGACCCACAGGTTGAGAACCGCTGATTTAGAGCTATGGTGGGCGCAGTGGTCAGAATGCAGTATTGCAGGCTAATTCTGCCGACTTCCAGCAGTTTGATTTTTACCGGCTCAAGGTTGACTCAGTCTTCCATCCATCCGAGGTCGGTAAAATGAGGATCCAGATTGTTGGGGCCAATAAGCTGACTCTGTAAACCGCTTAGAGAGGGATGTAAAGCACTGTGAAGTGGTATATAAATCTGCTGTTGCTATTGCTATTTTCTAAGCATCACGACTAAGGGTCAAAGGTAGCTATGTAGAAAATTGGGAGTCAGGCCAGAGGGAAACAAATTGCAGACCAGGGATGTTAAAAAAGTTGTGATGGTGGCTGTGCTTCCACCACTAATATATTTTCCTTTTATTTTATTTAGATTCTAGATTTTCTTTTTTAATAAGTAACATTCATTCTTCATCCTATTTTCTCCACAAAAACAACCCTGCAAGTTGGCTTGGGCTGACAGAGAATGATTGACTCAAAATTCCCCAGCTAACTTTCAGGCTTTAGGTGGGACTAGAACTCACCGTTTTCTAGTAATTGGCTCAAAGTCACCCAGCTGTCTTTCATGCCTAAGGCAGGACCAGAACTCACAGTCTCCTGGTTTTCTACCTTATTGCCTTAATTACTAGATCCATGCATGCAACCAACATAAAAGAGGGCAGGGCTTTAAAAATATGAATCTGGATGCGATTTGGATGTTTTGACCCCCTACAAAAAAAAAAAAAGAATAGCATGATGAAAGGAGCTACAATACACTGCTTTCATTTCAGATCCTTTCTGAGATTCTGTTTCCTCCATAAGCAGCTTCTGGAGAAAATTCCATCTTTATTACATTTTTATTTATACTAGGTTACATTTTTCACCACCTTCTATATAATTTTATTACATTTTTATATAGTATTACATTTTTCACTGCATTATATATTTTATAATTTTACTACATTTTTATTTATATTGCATTACATTTTTTATTTGTACTGCACTACATTTTTATTCCATTAAATGGAACTTTAAAAATCCATTTTTATTACAAAATTACTTAAACGTTGCTAGAAGAGCAGGGATGGAAGATCACACTAAGGTTAACTTTTCCACAGGGCTTTAATAAAGAAGAGCATGGAAAGAGGCATTTTATCAATTTTCCTCTAAAAGAGGCTGTAAATTCACTGACGACACAAGTCGTGTTCAACCAGGTGAAAACAGTCAACCAAATATTGCAGATAATGGAATCCTATTTACAGGTAATCCTCGATTTACATTCTTTTATTGACCATTTGAAATTATAACAGCATCAAAAAAAGTGACTTATGACCTTTTTTCACATTTATGACCACTGTAGTGTCCCGGTGGTCACATGATCAAAATTCGGACACTTGGAAACTGGCTTGTACTTATGACGGTTGCAGTGTCCTGGGATCTTATGATCACTTTTTGTGACCTTCTGACAAGCAAAGTCAATAGGGAAAGCAGAGTCACTTAACAACCATGATGTTAGCTTCACAACTGCAGTCATTCAGTTAACAAGTGTGTCAAGAAAGTTCGTAAAATGGAGCAAAACTCACTTAACAACGGTCCTACTTAGTAACAGAAATTTTGGGCTCAGTTGTGGTTATTCATCAAGGACAAGCTGTTCTAGTGGAATAGAATAGTCAATATATAAATTGCATCTGCAAACTATCCTGCTTTATTGTTGTTCTTCGGTGGTTCTTTTCAGATAGATTTTTCAAGGTTTACGTCCTTTTCATAACACATTTTGCTTTTTTATGAATTTGATTTTCATGCATTTTACACATTACCCTTAACTGACGCAAATTGGTACCGGTATATACCTTTTGATGGTACACTGTGATGACCTTGGTGAGGACTGGAGTAGGGGAAATAGTTGTATATATATATATAACATTTTTTATTATTAGATATATATTTGTACATGTAAACAAAGAAAAAATTCAAGTTAAATGCTATTCAACTTAATACAATCATTTTAAATTTGTAAACATTCTTCACTCCGTATATCAAGATTTAACTATAAGCCAGATACATTTTCTTTCATTAGTGTTTCTCTTGTATGTAGTTGTATATTTTTAACATTTAATTCCATCCATTTTTACAAACTAAAAAAAATATATATCTCTATATATTGTACAATCAATGAACATAGTTATTAGCAGTTTTCCTTCCATATGGAATTTGGCATTTGACTTCCCCCACTCTAAACAGCATTTATTTATTTATTTATTTATTTATTTATTTGTTTGTTTGTTTGTTTATTTATTTATTTGTTTGTTTGTTTGTTTATTTATTTATTTAGATTTTTATGCCGCTCCTCTCCAAAGGACTTGGAGCGGCTAACAACATAAACAAAACAAACATCTCAGCATTTAAAAAGAAAAAAAAACCTAAAACCAAATCTAAAAAGCATTTAAAAAGACCCCCAGACACATTCATCATTCACACACAATCCCAGTCATCCCCAGGCCTGCCGGCATAGATAGGTTTTAAGATTCTTCCGGAAGGCCGGGAGAGTGGGGGAAACGCGGACTTCAGGGGGCAGTTGGTTCCAGAGGGTGGGTGCCACAACAGAGAAGGCCCTCCCCCTAGGACCTGCCAGACGGCATTGTTTCACTGACGGGACCCGGAGGAGGCCGACCCTGTGCGCTCTCACCGGTCGAAGGGAAGTATGTGGCAGAAGACGGTCCCGTAAAGTATTTTCAGTATCCTGAAAATACTTTTAAAGATGCAACTATAGCAACAAGGCAGACCTGCAGGATGAAAGGTTGAAGGCCTCAAACTCTTTTCCCAGAATTCATCTGGTCTGTACATACATTCTATCAGTGTTTCTCATGCTTGACAACTTTAAGATGCATGGACTTCAACTCCCAGAATTCTGCAGCCAGCCAGCTGGCAGAGGAATTCTGCAAGTTGAAGTTACCGATCTCAAAATTGCCAAGGTTGAGAAACACTACTAGTTCCATCTACTACTTGATGTAGAAGCTTGATATAGTAGTAGTAGTAGTAGTAGTAGTAGTAGTAGTAGTAGTAGTAGTAGTTTCATGGTTCTGACAGATGAAACTCTTCAAAGAACTTTGAGACATTGTTTCCCTTACAGAATCTTTATTCAAGTAGCATAGCATTGGCACCTACATAGGCAAAGCCAAAATCTAAATTTTCCTCCCCTGAGCACATAGTATCAAAGCACAATTCCCTCCTCTAATTCACAGTCATAAATCACATTCTCCAATTAGTTTGAAACTGCAGGCCTTCCCTCCAGTTCTTCAATCCATCATTTCTTATCAACTCTTATTTTAAAAAACATTAGTTCTCACCCTAGTTACAATATTGTTATGTCACTCTAACTAAACTCCCATGCACATTCCTCCTCCTCCCTCCCCAGTATCATCTAATTCCAACTCTAATTCTAAAACATAAGAAGGAAAATGGCTGCATCTCCATATGTCGTCAAAGCAAGAACATCCAATGTTAGCGGCGTTGGCAGTAGTAGTTGCAGTAATGTTGGAAGGGACTTTGGAGGCCTTCTAGTCCAACTCCCCCCCCACTCAGGCACGAAACCCCATACCATTTCAGACAAATGGTTGTCCAATCTCTTCTTAAAAACCTAGAGTGTTGGACCATTCATTGCTTCTGGAGGCAAGTCGTTCCACTGATTAAATGTTTTAACTGTCAGGAAAATTCCTCCTTAGTTCTAGATTGCTTCTCTCCTTGATCAGTTCCCATCCATTGCCTCTTGTCCTGCCTTCAGGGAGTTTGGAGAATAGCTTGACTCCCTCTACTTTGGGGCAGCCCCTGAGATATTGGAACACCGCTAGTCCTTCTCTTCATTAAACTAGACGTACCCAATTCCAACAACCATTCCTTACATGTTTGGGGCCACCACACTTCCTTCAGGTGACGGTATTTCCATCTTCTCTCTGACCCCACTCCCGAGAGACACAAAACCAAGCAGCTTTACTTGCATGTAAAAAAAAAGGGGGGGAAGAGATAAAAATGAAAGGAATTCTATAGTTCCACTGTCCTGCTCTGTAGCTTTAGATATATGAATAAGGAAATCTACCGGTACCTCCCACCCTTTGGGAAATAGATCGATTTCATAGGACATAAATAGAATCATCGGCTACTATAAAAAGAAGGAAAATGTAAAAAAAAAATTTTAGACAGTGCAAAGAGGTTTAAAAGGTAGAGCTGTTAAACCCACAGATCGCATCTTAAAAGGCTCTCCTTTAGAAAAAAGTATAAAGGATAATTTCAGTCAGAGACAAGCTAATGGTTTGCTCTGGATTTGAAGGAACTCAGCTGTAGGGGGTCCAAATTGCCTGAACACTCTCAATTTACTGAAGATATCCAAGACCTAACATTAGACTTTTAACACCTGGAATCAGGCATTAACACATAATTCCTAGCTAGAGTTGCTACCTCTTTAAGATGACCCAATGACTAAAGCTAAAGTCCTCTGCTTGCTTCCTGGTAGCATTTCCAACTTGCTGTAAATTTTTACAAGGAGTCACTTAGTACCTTTCCCAGCCAGCATATTTTATTAAAAGGCCTAAACTTTCATCAGCTGCAGCTCACAAAAGCTTATGGCTTTTAATAAAATGTCCTAGTTAGAAAAGGTGGTACCGGTAGCAGATTCCTTCTGCCTTTTTTGCTACTGTGGACTCACCGGTCTCTCCTCCGACAGGGTAGATGTTGAGACTTTTGTTTATCAAAGACTTAGACAATGGTTCCTTTTCTCCTGTTGTTCTCTCGAACTTTTTTTCTCTCTAGCAGAAATAGGGAGATCTCAGTCTGATCTCCCTGCCTGAGTTAGACAGAGCCTTATACACTTCCTTCCTTCCTTCCTTCCTTCCTTCCTTCCTTCCTTCCTTCCTTCCTTCCTTCCTTCCTTCCTTCCTTCCTTCTCCCTTTCCCTCCATCCCCTTCCCCTCCCTCCCTCCCTCCCTCCTTATCCTTTTCCCTCCGCTTCTCCCCTTCCTCCTTCCCTCCCTCCCTCCCTCCCTCCCTCCCTTCCTTCCACCCTTCCTTCTACCCTTCCTCCCTCCCCTTCCCCCTTCCTTCCTACGTCTCTCCCTCCCTCCCTCCTTATCCTTTTCCCTCCGCTTCTCCCCTTCCTCCTTCCCTCCCTCCCTCCCTTCCTTCCACCCTTCCTTCTACCCTTCCTCCCTCCCCTTCCCCCTTCCTTCCTACGTCTCTCCATCCCTCCTTCCTTCTCCCTTTTCCTCCCTCCCCTTCCCCTTCCTTCCTTCCTTCCTTCCTCCCTCCCTCCTCCCTTTCCCTCCCTCCCCTTCCCCCTTCCTTCCTTTCTTTCTCCATTCCTCCCTCCTCCCTTTCCCTCCCTCCCCTTCCCCCTTCCCCCTTCCTTCCTTCCTTCCTTCCTTCTCCCTTTCCCTCCATCCCCTCCCTCCCTCCTTATCCTTTTCCCTCCCCTTCTCCCCTTCCTCCCTCCCTCCCTCCCCTTCCCCCCTTCCTTCCTCCCTCCTCCCTTTCCTCCCTCCCCTTCCCCCCTTCCTTCCTCCGTCCCTCCATCCCTCCTCCCTTTCCCTCCCTCCCCTTCTTCCTTCCTTCCTTCCTTTCTTTCTTTCTCCATCCCTCCGTCCCTCCATCCCTCCTTCCTTCTCCCTTTTCCTCCCTCCGCTTCCTCTCCCTCTCTCCCTCCCTCCCTCCTTCCCTTCCCAGATAGACTGGGAATATGAATATTGGGCTCAGGCCTTACTCATTCGAGCACTATCCTTCCCTTAACTTATACAATTTTTGTATGAAACTTTTCCAAGTATACATTCTTGGAATGCATTTTTGCCGCATATAAATATTTGGGCACCTGTCTGAATGGTGCAGGAGGGACTTCTTTTCTGTGCTGTTCTGGTGGTTAACTTCTTTTAGGCTCACCGCATTCTAGGGCAGGATTCTTACCGTTCACTATTTTCAACTAAAGTACCTGGAGAAATGCCACTCAGGAGTGTGGCAACCATACCTCACCCAGGAACATTACACATGTTCAAAAGGGTGAGAAAGTAAAGCTGAAAAATACATGCTTTTCAAGATTAAAACAAAAAAAAAAATAAAAAAAAACCTTCAAAAGTTGAGGAGGATGAGGCCCCATATGCTAGCTCACAACATAGCCAAACGTATGTTTACACTTAATTGGCTTCAAAGTGTAGCAGAGCTAAAATTAAAAGGTGCATTTTACGCTTCAACATTTTATGGCAAAAATTCTCCAAAGATGTGTTATCATGATGCCATATTGCGAAGAATTCATTTTAAAAAAGATCAAGAAAGGCCCAGATTTCTTTTTGCAGCCTCATTTTGCTTTTGATTTAGTCTCTTTCGAACTTCCTCCGTTCACCCATAAAATCTTTGCCTGCAAATGAACACAAGATGTCGTGTCAACTATTTCCTTTGCATCGCCAAATCTACATTCCCGACAACGTGAGATTTCAGTAGATCTAGGTCATTTCCCTAATATTTTATTTTATTTTATTTTTAAATCAAACCTGGAATGTTGTGTGACATTGCAGTCTGGTAGGAAAGTGAATTGATCCCTGTTAACGGAGGTCAGTAGGAAGCACTAAGGCTGTGAACTGTGTTGAGATGCAAATTCAGAGATATTGCGATGCATAAAAGGAGCGCCGTGTTCTTTAATCATCCATTCTTATCATAAGGCAAGACGTAATGTGGTATCGCCTACATTATCTTCACACGCAACCTCCTTTGGGGGAAACTGTACTCTATCAAGAGTCCACCAAAGCAGCCTCACCAAAGTCTGATCTCCAGCCTCAGCCAGCATCCTAGATAAGGAAAAATGAACTCTTTGCTCGGCTTCTGACCCAGAACATGTTTTCAGCCTTTCCCATTTCACAGTCTGCACCACATCCTTAGCTGGAGGAAGTACAACCATCCATCTGATCAGAGAATCCATCTGTAATAGAGTTGTAACCTTTTGCTGAAAATGTTATGCTGGAGATGCTCCTAATATATATATATATATATATTTATATATTTGCTCAAAGTTTCATACTTTCTGCTCAATATTTCACTTTCTGCTCAGTATTTCAGATCAGGAGCATCCATAAATTAATATTTAGGTAGCAGTTACATTTTTGATGGTCATTCTGGAAGAGATTAAATGGACTTTTCACCACTGAATTGCTCTTGACCCCTCAATTAGTCTGATGCAGCATCTGGTTCCCCAGGACAGTCAAGGGTGGTGTTAAAAGGGCATCCATGGGCTGGGTTCATACAGCATGCTAAGCTAAACTGAGGTTAAATGCCAATAAAAGAGAATAATTGTAGCTCAGGACCTGTGGGGTCCTTGATGCTCTCTAAACTTGGTGGTTTTCTCCCAGACATTTCATTACCCAGCTAGTTAACAGCATCAGTGCTAGAAGGGACTGGGATTTGCTGCCTCTTTATATACAAGCATCTTGCCCTGTTAGTGGTGGTGGGATGGAACTATCCAGGTGCGGAACCACCAAGTGCATTCCCTCCCAACAATGTCAGGGCTAGCCATTTATATATATACTACTTTTTAGCACTGATGATGTTACTCACATTAGGTAATCAAATGCCTGTAAGAAAACAGCCAAGCTCAGCAATCATCAAGGACCCCAGAGTGGGGTTAAATAGTTTGCAGTTTCAGGTACTGTGGGAATCAGGACATGTGTTTGTACATTTCAAAAGCATGACTCCATCTGAAGCAATGGCAAACAAATCAGATTTTTATCAGGAATGTTAAGAACAAGTTTGGAGGAAGGCTTTCAATGCAAGACTAGAAATTTGGAGACCAAAGAATCAACGCTATTAGATTTGCACCTCCAACAATGGGTTGATTTTCTTGGGGTTAGCACGCTGAGTGAGCTCAACTATTGTGGTGTGTTGTTCCAGGTTTAGCTTGTTGCGTGAACCAGTTGTTGAGAAAGCAAAAGATGTTTTCAACAGTTTTAGTCTCATACTACAAAATCAACAGTCTTGTGGCACCTTAAAAAAAGTAATGCTTTATTGTTTTAAGTTTTGTGGGTTACAGATGCTGGATTATACTCCTGAGAAAATATGATCTGTATACACAGCTGGTGAGCAAAACAAGAAAGGATAGAAAAAGGATGGTAATGGGAAAGACAAGGAACATTAAGTATAAATAGTGACTTTTAACAAAATGGTATTTAGTTGTGACATAGTCTTGTATGAATCAGCTATGCACCATATATCAGCTGCATTGTGCATTCTAAGCAACAGAGATCATGCAATTACTAATATACAACACTAATAAAACACATTATACATACAAACACAAATACAATAGACAAGATAAAATATTGAATTAAGGTAAAACCATGATAAAATCACCATAACAGGGCACCATAGAGTTGCAATAGGATAGATGGTATAATTCAATATCTAAGCAAGTTAAATATCTAACTGCTCTGGTGTGGCCATGATAAGTTCATCCCAGGTGCCTTAAAATTTCCTGACAGGATATTCTGGAAGCCTATGTGTTATTTATTTATTTTATTTATTTATAATCAAATTTCTATACCGCCCCTCTCCCGAAGGACTCGGGGGGGGTGTACAGCCTAAAATTAAAAACATATAGATATACATAATTTAAAATAATTGAAAGTGAATTAAATAATTTGGCCGTAAAATCCCCATTTAAAACCCAACACTTACAAATCTTAAAAAATTTACTCATTCTAGAACATTCTAACCCTACTGAAACCGGAGCTTCTATGCCAGGCCGGCCTGTCGAAAAAGGAACGTTTTTAGTTCCCGATGGAAGGTGCGTAGATCTGTCATTGTACGGAGTTCGGGGGGGAGCTCGTTCCATAATGTGGGAGCTCCCACAGAGAAGGCTCTCCCCCTGGGGGCCATCAGCCGACATTGTCTGGCCGACAGCTCCCTGAGGAGGCCCTCTCTGTGGGAGCGTACCGGACGGCGGAAAGTATTTGCTGGCAGTAGGCGGTCCTGTAAGTATCATTTGTTCCGGTGCATCATAGTCACACTGTAGGCTAAATTCAGTTAGAACATAGAATAATAGAATTGGAAGGGACTTTGAAGGTCTTCTAGTCAGTGGTGGGATTCAAATATGTGAACAACTGGTTCTCTGTGTGGATGCAGCATCCGGAAATCCGTTCTGGGCCTGGGCAACAAAAAATTAGCTACCGGTTCTGCCAAAGTGGGGCGAACTGGCTGAATCCCACCACTGCTTCTAGTCCAACCTCATGCTCAAGCAGGAGATTCTATACCAGGCATGTCAAACTGCCAGCCCGCAGGCCAGATGCGTCATTCCGAAACTGCGCCCATCCCATTGCCGGCAATGGGAAAAAAGTCGCAATACATCGTGCGACATCATGTGATGTCATGTGCTTGACATGCCTGTTCTATACTCTTTCAGCTAAATGGGTGTCCAATTTCTTTTTGAATGCCTCCAATGATGGAGCATCCACAACCTCTGAAGGCAAGCTGTTCCATTGGTTGATTGCTCTCACCATTAGGAAATTTCTCCTCAATTCTAGGTTACTTCTCTCCTTGGTTAGTTTCCATCCATTGTTTCTTGTTCTTCCTTTTGGTGCTTTGGAAAATAGGTTGACCCCCTCATCTTTGTAGGAACACCCCAAATAGTAGAACACTGTTATCATGTCTCCCCTAGTCCTTCTTTTCATTAGATTAGACCAGGGGTAGGCAACCTTGGCTCTTTTATGACTTGTGGATTTCAACTCCCAGAATTCCTGAGCCAGCCATGATGAGGGGAAAGGGAGAGGTTTCCAAGCTGAGCCATGTCGGCTCAGGAATTCTGGGAGTTGAAGTTCACAAGTCATAAAAGAGCCAAGGTTGCCTATCCCTGGATTAGACAGACCCAATTCCTGCCAAAAATTTTGTATGTTTTAGCCTCCAGACGCCTATTCATTTTTGTTGCCCTTCTTTGCACTCTGGAAAGAGTGCAAAGTGCTGTCGGCCATTCCCACTTAAAGAGTTTTGCTTAGTTCTGGCAAAACCCATCCTGATTCTGTTCATGGGACTCCATATTTTGGGGGGCCACTGGGCTCCTGGAAGTGGTTTTGTTGGATCTATGTGATCTGTTTGGTTAACCTTAAGCTCACACATTCCATTAAGCAAGAGATCAACAAATTTGATGGGCAGAGACCTTCCTTAGAAGTTTTTGGGTGGCTCAGTGTCCAAGGGATGTGTCACTTGCACATTATCACAACATAACTTGTCTCCTTGTGGAAGATTGTGGAGTCCACTTCTCACCTGAGAGTAGTGTTGTTTGATGGCATAGAGGGAGCAGTCTCATGTTTTAAGTCTGATTGTGCCAATTTTAGGGTTCATATCACAATGTTCATAGGTTTCCCACTTCAAAATGGCAGAAAACTGTAGTGTCATTTTTCATCACTGTCAGCTGATGTTCTATGAACTAAGAGAAGCATTTATCATTAAGCAACAAATGATTGTGCATAAGCCACAGTGGTGTTTCCCACAATACATTAAGACAAGACCACACTGATCAAATGATAGTTAATGTGATGTGTGAAATCATGTGTTTTTGGATAAGAAGCCACGTTCTCTTTAATCCATGAGAAACTGTATTGTATCTAATAAACATGTAACTCAATTGTTTCCCTATTAACTTGGCTGCTGTAATTCCTTTTAACAAGATCAGTGATAAGGAGTTTAGACAGCATGCTAAACCACGGTTTCTTTTAGGCCAGATTTTCCTGAATAAGTCACAACAATTCAATTCACATATAACAAAGGCCCTAAATCTTGTATTTGGGGGACTGTGTGAATTTCAGACTGGAGATTTAATTCAAAGGCAGTTCAAAAAAGACACAAAATCAAATCAACTTTACAATGAAAAAAATCCAGCTGAATCATTGACTGCTTGTGAAACCATTCGACAAATCAGATGCTAAACTTTTTTCTCTCCAGATCAATTCTGAACATGGAACAGATCTGACTTTCCAAACCAGATTGAAACACATGAATCAGAGCAATCCAACAGTCCACACTAGACTAGACTAGACTAGACTAGACTAGACTAGACTAGACTAGACTAGACTAGAACAGAACAGAACAGAACAAAACAGAACAGAATAGAGCTGGAAGGGACCTTGGAGGTCTTCTAGTCCAGCCCACTGCTTAAGCATACCATCTATACCATCTCAGACAAGTGATTGCCCAGTCTCTTCTTGAATATCTCCAACGATTTCTGGAGGCAAGCTGTTCCACTGGCTAATTGTCCTCACTGTTAGGAACTTTCTCCTTAATTCCAGGTTGCTTCTCTCTTTGATCAGTTTCTAATTATTGTTTCTTGTCTTGCCCTCTGGTGCTTTGGAGAATAATTTGACCCCCATATTAAATCCATGACATTATTTGGATGATACTACCCCACCCTTTATGGTTTCACAAAGTATAAAACCTACATTTATGCAACCCATTATGAAGTAAGCCATGGTTCAGTACAATAATTGAAATGAACAAAGTGACCTGCAGAGTTTAAATATGTTCCCATTATTCAAATCGCAGTAATTTACAATATTTTCACTGGAAACTGGCATTTAATTCCTGTTTCTGGAGAAAAACTGCCCCACGGTGAACAATGGGTTTACTTTACGACATATACCACAAAAAAGGTCGTAAAATCAGCTCCAGTCACAGGGTGACCCATTTTACAACCATCATGGTTTATGATCATAAAGGCCAGATTCTGTTATGGTCCTAAATTGAGAATTATTTGTGTACAATACATATATACATACATTCATGCATACATACATACCAAAAGCTCAATCAGTTTGATATGAGACAGGTATAAAATTGGGAAAAATTCCCCTAACATAAATTATTGGAAGTCAGAGTTGGTCTCTTGAATAGAAGTAGTCTATCTTATTGTTTAAAATTATTGCTGTTATTTTATAAGCTAAACTTATTGGAAAGCTTACTTGTATCTTTAATTTGTTATCCAACAATTCTTTTCCTGAACTCACAGAAGGGTAGCCAAAGGTTAACACTGCCATATATAACTTGCTTTACTGTTTTATAGATATTAACCATATTTATAACTCCAATGCCCTGTAATGCTTAATGTGATTGATGTTTAGGACCTCCAACTAAAATCAGACTGTAACTGGTAATTCCAATATACAACTGTTACCATGGAATTCAAGGAATGAGTTTTCTCATTTATAGATTTCTGTGTTTATATATCAGTTTTACACCATGTAGAATTTTTTTTTTTTTTTAAGTAGACATTTGAAGTCTTTGAAGTGAGTTTGGGAAAGGATTTTGTGCTGAGAACTAACTCTGTCTGAAAATGATGACTCTCAAATTTCTCTTAAATGCCAAAAAATTTAAGGGGTATAACATTTTCTAGTTTGGGATAAGAAGGATGATGGGAGGAAGCAATCGGCAGGGCTGTAGTATATTTGCTAAGAATTGACTTTTGGAATTCCTAGGATTTGCATATTAAGACGTATAATCTAGGATTGTACTGCTCTCAAGTATCAGCTATGGACATGATCCCTATCTTAAAATGCCAATTTAAAATGCAGGGGAATCCCTAGATATATGATCTTCTGGGAAAATCTCTTTTCTGCTTTGCAGAAGTTTATTAAAGTTTATTATGAGATAAAGGACAAATAGAAACAAAAGTCAAGAGGGGGGGAAGGGAAGAGTGGAAAAAGTAAGGAAAAGAGGGAAAAAGATAGTGAATTCTGATCCTTTTCAGTGCAGCAGTGTACAAGAAAGTTACATCAACCTTTGGTTTTATATTTCTAATAATTATTCCTGACCATTTCTATAACAACAAAGTCAATCTAGTTGTCAAAAGCTAAAATCAACGTTTCTTTCTTTCTTTCTTTCTTTCTTTCTTTCTTTCTTTCTTTCTTTCTTTCTTTCTTTCTTTCTTTCTTTCTTTCTTTCTTTTGTTCCATTTTGAGCACAAAGTCCAGAAATGGTTTCCATGTGGAAACTGAAGAATGTAAATTCCTCTCTTTAATTAAGATGGTCTGTTTGCTATCTCCAGATTTTGCCATTTTCAAAAACCCTTTTTAAAACCTGAGGAGAAAAGTGTTGTTGGAGGTGAGGCCTCCTGAAAACCTGACAACCCACCTCAAAATGGAGCCATTCTCTTGTTGTGAGGTGGCCATTGGGATGGACAATATAGGCTCGGGGAGCAGCCACCATTTTTTTTATTCATTCATCCATCCATCCATCCATCCACCTGTTTGTTTATTTATTTGTTTGTTTGTTTGTTTATAACATTTCTAGAGCTTCCCGTCTCACCAAAAGGGACTCTGGGCAGCACACAATAATTAAATTAAAAGAAAAAACAATACCTATGTAAAAAAAAATGCCACCCAAGTGAGGTCCTGTGATTTGCTGTGCCTTCTCTCCTAGATCTCAGCCTTCCAATCTGAAATCCATGGACAGGACAAGGAAAGAGAAACAGATGTTCCTGTGGTGAGAAGGGACTTTGGGCTGATGACAAAGCTAGAAACATAAATCTTATCTTCAGCTCCAGGCAGTCCCTTGACGGATCCTCGATTTATGGGGTTATATACAGTATGTGTGAAAGAGAGAGAGAGACTGAGCAGACATACATTCCAATTTTATGCTGGCTCTTCCTCATGCTGCATTAATCTTGGGCTCTTAAGGATCTCTTGGGAATCACCAATGGGCCCAAATTCTAGATGTTGCACCAGATCAAGGGGATGGGCAAGCCATCCTAGGAAATGTGCTCCCTCTTGTTCATTTATTCATCTGTCTATCTATCTATCTATCTATCTATCTATCTATCTATCTATCTATCTATCTATCTACCTACCTACCTACCTACCTACCTACCTACCTACCTACCTACCTACCTACCTACCTACCTACCTATCTATCTATCTATCTATCTATCTATCTATCTATCTATCTATCTATCTATCTATCTATCTATCTATCTACTTATCTATCTGTCTATCTATCCATCTATCTATCCAGGGCGTTTTTTTGTCATAGAACGCCCAGAATGGAGTTCCGGCACCTTTTTGGGATGGAACCTTGTAGGGTAGGCAAGGCAGGTTGTATGACGTGTGTGAGTTCCGGCACCCCCTTTTTTTTTTTTTTTTACAAAAAAAGCACTCTATCTATCTATCTGTCTGTCTGTCTGTCTGTCTGTCTGTCTGTCTGTCTATCTATCTAATCTGTCATCTGTCATCTATCATCTATCCACCTATCATCTCTATCATCTATCTATCTCCAATATCTCAGGGGCTGCCACAAAGAAGAGGGAGTCAAGCTATTCTCCAAAGCACCTGAAGGCAGGACAAGAAGCAACGGATGGAAACTAATCAAGGAGAGAAGCAACCTAGAACTAAGGAGAAACTTCCTGACAGTTAGAACAATTAATCAGTGGAACAACCTGCCTCCAGAAGCGGTGAATGCTCCAACACTGGAAGTTTTTAAGAAGAGACTGGACAGCCACTTCTCCGAAATGGTATAGGGTTTCCTGCCTGAGCATTGGGATGGACTAGATGACCCTCAAGGTCCCTTCCAACATTATTATTATTATTATTATTATTATTATTATTATCTTTCTATCATCTATCCACCTATCTATCATATAACTATCTGTCTGTCTGTCTGTCTGTCTATCTATCTATCTATCTATCTATTTAATCTATCATCTATTTATATCCAACCTTTATTACTTTTATAAATAACTCAAGATGATGTATACCTAATATTCTTCCTTCCTCCAATTTTCACCTTAACAACAACCTTGTGAGGTGAGCTGGGCTGAGAATGAGTGACTGGATCACAGTCACCCAGCAGGCTGTCATGCCTAAGGCGGGACTAAATTCACGGTCTCCTGGTGATTGGCCTAAAATTGCCCAGCCTGGGTTACTGGGTTATTAAAATTGTCTGTGTGAATGAAAGAGGCAATCACTTTTTTATATATTTCTCTTTTCTTTCTCTGCTATATACTTATTTTTCTTTCCTTTCTATTGCTTTTCTGTTGTTTTTGTTTTTTGCATGTTCTCTTTTTCTTTGTTTTAGTTTGTATTCATTTGTACTGTTGTACGTTGTAATCTTTAAATTATTATTTTTTAAAAAAGAAACATACAGGGGCAAAGTAGAGCAAAGAGCACTTCCTTGTCCATCAGTCTCATCAAGTTGCAAAACAAATGAATTCTTTAAACACTAGAGAAAGAAAATCCTATCGTGATCTCTCCATTTTCTGGAAGTAAATGAATCTGACAATAAAATATTTTAATAACTAATGATTTGCTTCTCTGGGACGATATCCTAGATCTGCTGATGTTCATGGTGCTTCTGAAGAACAGTTTAATGCTGGGATGATGGAGAGGCCTGGAGAAAGAATAGACAAAATAAATGAATGCATTGCAGAAGAATGTAAAAGATGGGGATGAGGAGAAGAAAGAGCAGGCAAAATATAGACTTCAGTTAAGTTTCAGATCAAGGGAAATGTGTGTGAACAACAACAGAAACACCATTCTTGCTACCTTCCACACAACAATATCCTCAGACCACTCTCCCCCACCACAAAATTTAAAAGAAAGTGTCAGACCCCCCCAGGAAATACAATAAAACAAAAAAATCAGACGCTTCTTCATGAAATAAATTCCAAACAAAATTCTTGCAGACATCTGCCAGAGGGGTTCAAAGACATTTGAAACCCTACAAATCAACGCCCAGATTGAGAGAATAGCCTGATTTCAAGGGAAGTAAAGCCTTTGTAAAGCAATGCTCTTTGACCTTTTGTTATGGATAATATTAAGGTCTTGTGAAACTGAGGGGGAGGGATGTTAGCGCTGGAGAAAAATATGCACACAGAGAACGTCAGCACCTTCCTGTCAGAGTGGCAATGTAACATGAAAAGATGCAACCCAAGGATGTCCATCAGCCATCTCTCAGCCAGGACCCATTCAACAGTATGCACAAATAAAAGGTACCCTGAGAACATCAAAGGCAGCTGATGAGTATCATTTCAGACCCTTTCAATTAGGCCTACATTTTGAACCTCTGAATGTATCTGACATTTTGAGAACATACAGATGTTGTTTGTTTATCAGATGTTTATTCCACCTTTCTTATTTTGTAAGTAACTCAAGGAGACTCCTCCTTTTTTCCCCTAGGTGAGTTGGGCTGACTGGTCCAAAGTTTCTTGGTGATTGATCCAAAGTCATCCAGCTGGCTTTCATGCCAAGGGCAGAACTAGAACTCACGGTCTCCTGTTGATTGGCCCTAAGTCGCCCAATCAGCTTTCATGCCAAAGGAGTGACTAAAATTTGCAGTCTCCTGGTGATTGGCCCAAGGTCACCCAGCTGGCTTTCACACCTAAGGTTGGACTAGAATTCCCAGTCTCTTGTTTTCTAAGTCAACATCTTAACCACCACACCAAACTGGGTCTCTAAACATTTAAACATAAATGTGCCTCTCTCAAAATGTCTGCCATAAGGAGCCTGGCACATTTACTGAATGGCCATTATGGTGACAGTCATAAGCATGCATGTACTCAAAGACGAATTGGTAAGTTTGTTCCCTACCACCTCCTTGGTCTCTTAACCTTTTCTTTTCTCTTTGGAGGAAGATAGAGTCACTTCCCAACGAAATATTATCGGTAGGATGCAATGAAACACTATTTTTTTTAATTAGGAATGCCAGTTGGGTGTAGGGTCTAGAGAGATTCTCGGAAACAGCGCTGATATTATTGGTCTTGCAGCCTACTCATTTCCCATTTTATTTTATTTCATTTTTAATCAAAGGAATCTAACCAAAAAAAATGAAATGAAATCAGGAAGACCGAGAGAATTATATGCAGGTACATTGGTTTCTGATGATATTACAGTTCTCCATGCAAAGCAAGTCATATTGTTGTGTGTTAGTAATAGGCTGTTGCTTAGTTCACATTTCCCCTCTCCATCTATTTTCTGTGCACACAAGGGCCTGCTGAAAAGAAGATTGTGTTATAACTACATCAAGATCATGCTTGCTCAGTGTCTCACCCAATATGTGGGAAAATAGTTGTCCTTCGACAAAATACAATGGGGGGGGGAAATAAAGCTTTGCTGCAATTACCTCAAGATTATTCAAAGTGTCAGGTTATATTTTTACAAACAGGCAGAAATACATCTCTGCTTCATCTAATAAAGAAATTGCTGTTGCCTTAAAAGAGGAGCGGCATACAAATCCGAATAAAATAAAATAAATAAAAAAATAAATAGTCTGGAAATGGGAGTGGATTAAAGTCTGATCCAGAGAAATCAAAAGTGGTCCTGATGAAGGAGAAAGCAGTTTTGAAACAAGGGTTTAATGTGCTTTGGGGTAGTTGTTCAATAATTCTGTTTCTTCATGACCTGAGGGACATCATTTTGCCTGAAAAGTCTGTCAGAAGCAGTTTCTGGGATTTGTTCTGCTGCTCATATTTGTATTAGTGGTGGTGAAATCTAGCTACCTTATCATTACTCAGCCTTTGATTTTTTTTTCAAACATTTGAGTGTCTTCCAATAATGTTTGCCTTCACATTATGTGTCAAAAATATTTAGGACTTATCATTATTATTAGTGCTTCCATTTCATCTCCTATTGAGTGAACTGTTCATGACGTTAAGAAGAACAGCTTTCAAAAGATCAGACTCACAATTTGGGGGTTGACCTATAGATTCTGTTATTTTGGGGGCAGAAGTTGTTCAAGAGGAATCTATGATCAGGAATCACAGCAATGGAAAGCTGGATCTGGTAGGCAGTGCCACCCATTTCTTCAAATGAAAGTGACCTTCTTGAAAGATTTGAATCACATCTTCTGAAAAACCTTACAACAGTTAATAATTTACCATTTTTTTTGCCACTACTGAATGGGAAAATCATTAAATATCTACTTCAAGGTTAATCATGTTCAATTAGTTAGTCATCATTAGTTAGTCATCATCATTCTCCCATGAGTCTTGGGAGAAGGGCGGCATATAAGTCTAATAAAATCAAATCAAATTACCCTTAAATGTAAATGAAATTAATCCAAATTGAGTTTTTCTTTAGCTCAGTCTTCTCTGTAACTTTTTGGAAGCGGCCTTCAGCTGCACAAAGATTTAAGTATGGACTTTGGCCCAGAAAAACTGTTTTATCCCTTTTCGCATTCCAGATAAAATGGGACATATTATTTGTTGAAAGACAAAATCTATTAGTGACCATCCATCCATCCATCCATCCATCCATCCATCCATCCATCCATCCATCCATCCATCCATCCATCCAATGTATATCCTTCTGCAATCAGAATAGATTCTTCATTCTAATATTGATGTTAAATGATATGTCAAGGCTGGCTGTGATCAGGTGGCATGGTACATTCTACAGCAGCTCAAGCTTTCAGGTGATCTTCAAGGGCATCCCCCCCCATTAAGTGAATTGCAGTAGTCCATTTAAGACATGTCATGGGTGACAATACACAGTGCCTCTGGTTCCAGTCACCAAAGCTGGACAAGGTTTCTTCTAGTCATGCATCCTACTGGCTGTTCCAGTAGGAGTCATGAATCTGGGAAGAGCCCAGATTACAAATTTCTTTCTTTATGAATAATGTGATCTTGTCCAGAGTTAAAGAGAAAGAACCCCAGAATAGGGAGATTTCCAGTTAGGACAGGGGTTCTCAACCTTGGCAACTTTAAGACTTGTGGACTTCAACTCCCAGAATTCCTCAGTCAGCAAAGCTGGCTGAGGAATTCTGGGAGTTGAAGTCCACAAGTCTTAAAGTTGCCAAGGTTGCAAACCCCTGAGTTAGGAGTACCATCCTGCAAATTCTCTTGGTTGTTATGGACACAGTCTTAATACATCTCTCCAGCACTATTGAAACAAACCTATCTCATTCAGAAGGTGGATCAGCACCAATTTACCCTACCTTGTTTCACCTATGACCTCACAGAAAAAAGTATTTTTGATGTCTTTCTTTACTTCTTTCTTTATATCATGCTGCTTGCCCGGATACCAGAAGGTCTTAAATATAGAACATAGAAGCACAGGGCTATTTACAGGACCGCCTTCTGCCAGCAAATACCTCCCGCCGTCCAGTACGCTCCCACAGAATGGGTCTCCTCAGGGTGCCGTTGGCCAGACAATGTCGGCTGGCGACCCCCAGGGGGAGGGCCTTCTCTGTGGGAGCTCCAACGCTTTGGAACGAGCTCCCCCCCCGAACTCCGTACGATGACGGAATTGCGTTCCTTCCGTTGAGAATTAAAAACATATTTATTCCGACAAGCCGGCCTGGGATAGTAGCTCCGGTTCCAACAATGGCCATAATTGTTTTTAGGGGATTGAGTTTTTAAGATTATGTATTGGGTTTTTAAATGATTGGGCCAAATTATTAATTTATTTTTAATAATTTTAATTTTTGTATGTTGTCGTTTTTAATTGGGCTGTACACCGCCCCGAGTCCTTCGGGAGGGGGGCGGTATAAAAATCGTAAAATAAATAAATAAATAAATAAATAAAAAGGGATCCTGAAGTATTGTAGTCCATCCCTCTTCCCAAAGCAGGAGACCTTATACCGTACCATCTCAGACAAGTGGATGTCTGGAATCTTCTCTTCTCTTGAAGACATCCAGTATTGGGGAACCCACAATTCCAGGAGGTGAGCTATTGGTCTAGAGCCAATTGTCATTAATCAGTCTTTCCACTGATTTGAATATTTATTGTGCATCATATGAACATGTGATATGAACATGTGATATGAACATATGAAGAATGGTTACAGGGATTGGTATAGCCACTCTAGAAAAAAGGACTAGGGGTGACATGATGGCAGTATTTCAGTATTTGAGAGGCTGCCATAAAGAGGAGGGGGTCAATTTATTTTCCAAAGGACCAGAGGGCAGGACAAGAAATAATGGATGGAAAATAATCAAGGAGAGAAGCAACCTGGAATTAAGGAAAAACCTCCTAACAGTTAACCAGTGGAACAGCTTGTCTTCAGAAGTTGTGGGTGCTCATGTTTACCCTGTATTCACTTTGGGAAGCTGGGGGGGGTATGTTGGGGAGGGTGTTAGGTTGTTAGATTGTTTTATACTCAACTGTAATACTTGTAATATATAATAAAAATGCTTACTGAGAGAGAGGAGTTGCTCGGATGGTACCTCTGGACTACATCTGAAGGGGGGTGAGAGGGAGTAAGAGAGGGGAGAGGGAAGTAGGAAGGTTGGGGGAAAAGAGGTGAAGTGGAGAGAAAGGGAAGGAGAGAGATGGAGGAAGGGGGAAGTAGGAGAAGATAGGGAGGAAGAAAGAGGGTGGATGTGGTGTAGGGGGTGCTGTCCGGGCAACACCTATAAGTGTAGGTATTTAAACTTTTGTATGTTGAAAGATGGAAGAGGATGTATTATGTTGAGTTGTATATCTAGGGTTTTTTTAATAATAGGTTACTATTCTGGGATTTTATGCATTTATGTATTTTTTGTTAAAATTATAAAATTAATAAAATATATTTGAAAAAAAAAGAAGTTGTGGGTGCTCCATCACTGAAGGTTTTTGAGAAGAGACTGGACAGTCACTTGTCTGGAATTGTATAAGGTCTCCTGCTGATTGATTGATTGATTGATCAGAACATTTGCAAGATAACTCCTGGTCTGCATGTGTCTCAAACTTAAAGGATACTACTACATTTTGTCCTCTTTATAAGCTTCCAGCGGACCTTGGCCAAGGAAGGGAAAGAAATACAGATGAAAACAATGCAATAAAAAAGAACTAAGCTAAACAACAGTCAACAATCACTCTGTCCCACCCCACAAATAATTTTAAGAAACCTCTGAAGCAACTCAAAAATACATGCAGAAAAATCAAAGCATTCTGGAGGAAGATATGGTGGACACTCCAAACTATTTTCAAAAAGCGTATAGAATTTCTACCTCAGGCTTTTCTGTTAGGGATCACAAAGGATTTCACTACCTCAGAGACAAATTTATTTTTGAACTTAATTACAGCAGCAAGATTGTTGGTGGGACAATACTGGAAGAATCCGGAAATACCGCCTATTGAAGAATGGACTGTGAAAGTAACAAATTTGGCGGAAATGGCGAAAATATCAGCATACTTGAAAAACCGCTCCAATGAACAATTTCTGACGGACTGGAAACAGTGGATAGACTATATCCAAGAGAGACACCAATCAAACAGAATGCAGCTGGCGTTTAGCTGAGGCTCGATGGGAGGAGGGAAGAAGGGTTAACAAATCAAATGTTTACAAAAACTAACACCCAATGTTGAATGTATATGTTCTATAACTAATGCCTCTTAACATAACCTTATGACTAATGTTGTTTGCTTTAATATTGTTAAAGCAGACTGAATCTCTACCTCAGGATATGAAACTTTTACCTCAGGATTTCTGGTTAGGGACTATAAAAGATTGCACTAGTAATGGGATGAAGTCAATTCAGAAGCGCAAACGAACAATAGGCGATAGACTAGATACAGTAGATAGACCATATATAAGAGAAACACCAATCAAACAAAATGTATTCGGAGTATACTTGAAGATGGAAGGGAGGAGGGAAGAACGTTTACTAAAACAGATGTTTACAAAGATTAATACCTAATGTTGTATGCTATGTTCTAGGATGATTGCTTAGCAATAGGATCTTATGCTTAATGTTGATCACATTAATATTGAACCAGATAAGAGAAACACCAAACAAATAAAGTGTAACAGGAGTTTAGTTGAGGCTAGACGCGAGGAGGGGAAAAAAGGCCTACTAATTCAGACGTTTTCAAAGACTAATACTTAGTGTTGTATATCAGGTGCCATGATGATTGCTGCATAATATGTTTTTATGTTCAATGTTGATTGTTTTAATAAAAGAATTTTTATAGTGGAAAAAAAAATATTTCCACTTTGCTGAAATACTGCCTCAAGACACACGCAAAACAAAGGCACCAGGGACACATATTCTCGGAGAACTGAGGGGGGTCTCCTTCCCAGATCTGAACTACAAAACTAGGACATGTAAACAAAACTGAAAGGCAAATGGGGGGGGGGGAAACCTGGAATGGTTGAAGTTCCCACAAAAGTATAAAAGGCTGGAATGAGCCTTTTCACAATTACTGGAACAACAAGTCATAAAAGTTGTGGCGTGATGAAAGGTACAGAATAAATACCTCAATTCTTGGCATCTCATGTTGGGATCCAATGAAAGGAATCTCATCTGAGCTTTGCAGGGCAGCTTTTTCTCCCAAGATATGGAAATCACTTTGCTAAAAAGAAACGGAACAGAGACAGAGAACAAAGATCAGATTTTATTTGTCCTGAAAAATTAGACCTGAAGAATTGACTCCAAAGGATGGAGTGCATTATCTTTTCCCGGACCCATCAATTATTCCCTTTAAGCCTTCTCTCCCTTCCTATTCTCCTTTCTTCAACTGAAAGGGCCAGATTCAGAAGGCATACAGGTAGTCCTCGACTTACAACCGTTCATTTAGTGACCATTAAAAGTTACAACGGAACTGAACAAAGTAACTTAGGACCCATTTTTCACACCTACAACCCTTGCAACATCCTCATGGTCATGGGGTCAAAGTTTGGGTGCTTGGCAACCGGCAAGTATTTGTGACTGTTGCAGTGCCCCAGGATCATGTGATCATCTTTTGTGCCCTTCTGGCAAGCAAAGCCAATGGGGAAGCCAGATTCACTTAACAACCATGTTTTAACTTAACAACTCCATTCCATTCCATTCTATTCTATTCTGCAGTTGTAACCCTAATCCTCACCCTAACCCTTCTCCTCTTCTTCCTCCCTTCCTCCTCCTCTTCCATCATTAACATGCCCATGGTATTTCAACAGAGTACTGGAGAGGAATGGTGCAAATTAAGCAAAAGTGCAGACAAACTCTAAATACTGCAGATTCA
Organism: Bothrops alternatus; assembly: GCA_034064705.1. Taxonomy (NCBI): domain Eukaryota; kingdom Metazoa; phylum Chordata; class Lepidosauria; order Squamata; family Viperidae; genus Bothrops; species Bothrops alternatus. The sequence goes on from JARGCV010000527.1 coordinate 124,474, forward strand.
GGAAGAATGAGATACGGAGCAGAGCAAACATGAGGGCCAACCGCTGTGTTTGTTAGCACAAAGCTTCCACACTTTACAGAATCCCTGTTGTGGAAGTATCAAATGCAATGCTTTGATTCCCTTTGCGCCGGGGCCTCCACACGAGCACACATTAGTTGCCTGGATTAGTGGTGTTAATGTCCCCTTAATGCTTCCACAAACATTGCAGGAATGAAGCACCTCCTGTTTTTCTCCCACTGGTATAACATTGGACGCAACTCATTGAGATCAGCCTAAAAGGTTATTTATTTTTGTCCTGAGCATTATTCATCCTCCCTGCACATACTCAAGGACAAAAACTGCTTTGGGAGTTCAGCTCTCGTTCGGCCTGAGTCAAGTCCCAGATGTAACTACGGAAGAAAGTTCAGCGTTGCGAGGCAGGAGTCTGTAAGAAGCTCAGGATTCACACAGCAACACGTCTCCTCTAAGTGCAGTGGAATTATCAAGAGATTTGGTGCACCTGCTTTTCCAGCCGTTTTCGGCACTCGCTGCTTGTCATTTATCAACCCTGCCCAGATATCCCTGCACACCAGCTGGAACAGTCAACAAGTCAACTAGGCCATCATGTGTGTGCAGGGACTTGCAGACACTGAGGGCTGGATTCTGACCTCCCAGTGTCATATGGGATGTGGGACTCTGCAAGAGCACCCCCTACTGGAACAAGAACTCATCAAATTTCCAATAAAGGAGAATATTTGTAGCTCAGGGTTGAAATTAGGGGTCCTTAGAATATAGAACATAGAATAGTAGAGTTGGAAGGGACCTTGGAGGTCTCCCCTGCTCACGCAGGACGCTCTATATATCAAGGATGTCAAACTCACTGTGTCACGTGATGTGTCATGACGTATCATGACTTTTTTTGCTTTGCCGGAGCTGGGGTGGGCACGGCCTCCGTATGATGCAACTGGTCTGCGGGCCGACATTTTGACACCTCTGCTCTGTACCATTTCAGATAAACAGTTGTCCAATCTCTCTTTGAAAGCCTCCAGTGATGGAGCACCCACAACCTCTGAAGGCAAGCTGTTCCATTGGTTGATTGCTCTCACCATTAGAAAATTTCTCCTTAGTTCTAGGTTTCTTCTCCCCTTGATTAGTTTCCATTCATTGTTTCTCATCTTGCCTTTTTGTGCTTTGGAAAACTCCCCTCATCTTTGTAGGAGCCCCTCAAATATTGGAACACTGCTATCACATCTGCCCCAATCCTTCTTTTCATTAGGCTAGACCAGGGATGAGCAACCCTGGCTCTTTTATGACTCGTGGACTTCAACTCCCAGAATTCCTGAGCCAGTCATGCTGAGGGGAAAGGGAGAGGTTTCCAAGCTGAGCCAGGCTGGCTCAGGAATTCTGGGAGTTGAAGTCCACGAGTCATAAAAGAGCCAAGGTTGCCTACCCCTGGCGTAGGCCTAGGCAGCTTTATGACTCGTGGACTTCAACTCCCAGAATTCCTGAGGTGGCCATGCTGAGGGGAAAGGGAGAGGTTTCCATACTGAGCCATGCTGGCTCAGGAATTCTGGGAGTTGAAGTCCACGAGTCATAAAGCGGCCTAGGCCTAGGCCAGGGGCAGGCAACCTTGGCTCTTTTATGACTCGTGGACTTCAACTCCCAGAATTCCTGAGCCAGCCATGCTGAGGGGAAAGGGAGAGGTTTCCAAGCTGAGCCACGCTGGCTCAGAAATTCTGGGAGTTGAAGTCCACCAGTCATAAAAGAGCCAAGGTTGCCTACCCCTGGGCTAGACATACCCAATTCCTGTAACCGTTCTTCATATGTTTTAACCTCCACTCCTCTAATAATTCTTTTTGCTCTTTTCTGCACTCTTTTCTTATTGCTCTCTGAACTTGGTTGTTTTCTTTTCAGTGCTACACTGATGACGTTACCTAGTTTGGGTAATGAAATGTCTGCAAGAAAACAACTAAGCTCAGAGAGCATCAAGGCCGCCTCATCAAACTTCCCCAAAATGTTCTTCTGATTCTTTTCAATTCATCCAGAGTTTGCTTCATGCAGTTTTACTAAGCAAAATTTACATACTGAGAAAGTCTAATATACGTGACGTAGACCAAATTTTTGATAGTAGGGGTGGGAAATAGGAAAAGTGATCCATGCAAGCATATATACTAGATATGTATTTATTTATTTATTCAAAACATTTAGATAGCTACCCTTGGTGGCTCCCAATCAAAATGTAATGTACACACATTTATATATGTGTATTTCACAGGGAATAAATATATGTCTTTAATATTTATGTATTATTTCCTCCGGTATCATGGATACTAACATTTACGTATAAACTAGAAATGATTTCTTTCTGTGCTATTTTTCCCTAATTCTCTTCCATTTATTTGGTTAAATCAGTTCTTGGTTTGCTTGCGAGTTTGTTTCCTGATTTACATTTATAGCATGAGTTTGTTGGGGAGACAAAATGGGAAGATGACTCTATGTTGCTCTGAGTTTCCCAGAAGAAGCGAAGAAAACATATGTAATTCACAATAAATAAAACATGAAGAACATCATATTATCAGCATCAGGTCGCAAAAGCCATCAGGGTAAAAATTTAGCTTACTTCTCCAAGCTTAAGTTCATTTCACCCAGTTCCTGGGTGGATTTACCATATTTTAATGCCCACACAAAAATTCATGCATATTTCTGTTATCATTTTTTCCCTACAATACACATTTTATATGTATTTTCTCCACATGGTTGCATGTAGGTAAACAATTTTCCCCAATATAAGGTATGCTATTTCCACTAAAAATGCATTTTTCTGTACATCCATACCCACACAGACACACAGATACACATGTACAGTTTTTGCCCTATTTTTTATTGAGGAACTGCATTGCAACATTCAGAAAACCGTTCCTTTCATCCTAACACTATAGTTTAGTTCACCCACTGATTTTGGAATTTCAAATTAGGTAATCTTACATTCATATGCACTTTTACATCCATATGCAAATCAAAGATCACTCTTGTGCTCCCCTTACATCCATGGGTTCTGATTGGAAATTACCTTCCAGAATAAAGTAAAGCCGGTTTCAATCAATTTAAATCAACTCTTGAGAACTTACATAGATCTCTGGAGTAATTTTGGCTTGATACAGGAGCCATCATATTCTTCCAGATGGTTTTCTCAACCTCCCAGTTTAGTCTACAGGGCTGGGATGTTTTGATAGTTTCCCACTGAAATATTAACCAGATCTAAAGTTTGTCTTTCTAAAAGATAACCAATCTGTAAACGTTAGTAATTGAGGAATTCAAATGCTTGGACAGGCCAAGAGTAGGCAGAGGTCATTCCCTTTCTCATACAGGTAGTCCTCAACTTACGACCACAATTGTTGTGCTAGGTTTGCCACCAACCATATTGTGAAGTATGCAGATGATACAACATCTTATTCAAAATGACAATGAGGGTGCTTACCACAAAGAGGTTTGGTGAAATGATGTAATAAAAACAGCCTAGTTTTAAACATTGGAAAAACCAAAGGGATCATTGTCGATTTCAGAAAAGGCAGGCACAACCACACTCCTCTGGGTATTAATGATTCACCTGTGGAGATGGTTAGCAGCTGACCCAGTGCCTGGAGGCCATGCGGATCTGGATGGGGAAGAACGGTCTCAAGCTCAACCCCTCCAAGACCGAGTGGCTGTGGTTACCGTCGTCCCGGTACAACCAGCTGACTCCATCGCTGTCTATTGGGGGCGAGTCAGTGGCCCCCACGGGAAGGGCTCGCAACTTGGGAGTCCTCCTAGATTCACGGCTATTCCTTGAGGACCATCTGACGGCCGTGGCCGGGAGGATGTTTTACCAGATTCGTCTGGTACGCCAGTTGCGCCCCTTTCTAGATAGGGACGCATTACGCACAGTCACCCATTCCTTCATCACTTCCAGACTGGACTATTGTAATGCTCTCTACATGGGGCTTCCCTTGAAGTGCACGCGGAGGCTTCAACTGGCGCAGAATGCGGCCGCGCGGGTGGTAGTGGGGGCACCCTGGTGGGTACGAATGACCCCCATCCTGTGCGAGCTGCACTGGTTGCCGGTGGCTTTCCAGGTGCACTTCAAGGTACTGGTTACCACTTTTAAAGCGCTCCATGGCATAGGACCCAGTTATTTACAAGACCGCCTTCTGCCAGTAAATACCTCCCAGTGACCAGTTCGGTCCCACAGATTGGGCCTCCTCAGGGTGCCATCGGCTAAGCAGTGTCAGCTGGTGGCGCCCAGGGGGAGAGCCTTTTCTTTGGGGGCACCGACGATGTGGAACGAGCTCCCCCCAGAACTCCGGACGTGTCATGATCTCCGCACCTTCAGAAGAGAACTGAAGACTTATCTCTTCAATCAAGCCGGCCTGGCCTAGAGCTCCTCGGGTTTTAAAAAAAATTTTTAAACAAGGCTGTTCAGGTTTTAGAATTGGGTTTTTAATAGGTTTTAGTAACAGCCTTGTATAAATATTAATTTAATTTATTTTTAAATATTTATTGATATTATATGTTTTTATTGGGTTGTAAACCGCCCCGAGTCCTACAGGAGAGGGGCGGTATAGAAATTTAATAAAAGTAAAGTAAAGTAAAGTAAATTTCTGGGTGTGCAGCTAACATGTAGGCTGATTTGATCGCTAAACAGCAAGACACTGCATTTGCTGTTTCGCATGAAAAAAGTACATCTCCCTTCCCCTATCCTTACCACTTTCTATACAGGGATGATCTGTCTTATGGCATTACTGTCTGGTTTGCTTCAAACAGGAAGGCAGTGCAGAGAGTGGTGAGGATGGCAGAAAAGATTATTGGCAGTTCGCTCCCTTCAGTCCAGGACATAGAATATAAGTGTTGCTTGAGCAGGGTCCACAGGATTGTCTGGGATGTTACACAACCTCTTCATGACCTGTTTTCCTTGTTACCTTCTGGGAGGAGGATCTATGGTATCCGAAGCAGAACATCCAGGACATCCAGATTCAGTCACAGTTTTGTTCCATATAGCATCAACCAAATGGCTGTAGCCATTTTCCCTATTCATTTTCAGTTGACACATACCGTAGAAAGGAGGGAGGGGGGTTGCCATGACATCAGGTCCACATGTGAAGGTTCAATTGAACCGATTGAACCTACACACAGAAATCTTCTCAACTAAGGATCAGCACCTGCTTACAGTGAGATAAGAATCAATGATAGTCAAGGGATGTTGGACTTAGCTTGCCTGTGGCTACGCAGGGATTCTAGGCTGATCTCTCTTTTCACTCCGCCCCCGGATTTTGCCACTCCTTCTCCCACATCCAGATTCAGTCACAGTTTTGTTTCATGCAGTATTAACCTTGTGGACTCTCAAGCTTCCTCCTTCCACTGTGTATTCAAGATGGACAGTGATTAATATGCATATGTATTTATATGTAAGCTTGTAGGTATATACATATGTTACATACAGCATATTTATATGTATGTTATGTATGTGTACACTTTTGAGAGCAAGCAACAGAATTTCATTTTTAACGTGTGCCAGTGTGCCCACAGTAATAAAATAACAGTAAATCTTGCCTTGCCTTGCCTTGCCTTGCCTTGCCTTGCCTTGCCTTGCCTTGCCTTGCCTTGCCTTGCCTTGCCTTGCCTTGCCTTGCCTTGCCTTGCCTTGCCTTGCCTTGCCTTGCCTTATCTTACCTCTAAATGTACAAACAAAAACAGGCTTCTTCCACAAAGGAAAAATAGCACTGAAAGGATCCAATCAACCAATTTCAATTCTCACTAATTTGGGTAGCCCCATGACAATATTGAGGGTTTGGACATGGAAGTTGACTAGTCCCTCACTGGGAATAAAATTCAGTAGATGGTTATAAGTTAGCAGTCTCTCTCTCTCTCTCCCTCCCTCCCTCCCTCCCTCCCTCTCTCTCTCTCTCTCTCTCTCTCTCTCTCTTTCTCTCTCTCCCTCTCTCTCTCTCTTTCTCTCTTTCTCTTTCTCTCTCTCCCTCTCCCTCTTCCTCTCCCTCCCTCCCTCCCTCTCTCTCTATCTCTCCCTCTCTCCCTCCCTCTCCCTTCCCCTCTCCCTCCCTCCCTCCCTCCTTCTCCCTCTCCCTCTCCCCCTCTCCCTCTCCCTCCCTCTCTCTCTCCCTCTCCCTCTCTCTCTCCCCCCTCTTTCCCTTGCTATGAATATCAATCGGATGTGAATCCAAAGATGCTTTGTACACCAAGAAGACTTCCAACCAAATTGATTCCTCTTATCTCAACAACAGCTGGTGAAGTTGTAGTCTCTCCCGTATAAAACACCCACCTCTCTGCAGGAAGGCTGCTAACAAAGGAAGCCATTTCTGTCTTTATGTAAGGTCATGTCTTTGTGCATTGTGTATATGTGGGATATGGCTTGGTTCGTGAGCTTTTGTATGTCCAGTACCTCTGAGCGCCACAGGTATGTCCAAGGTAAACAAATATATCTTGTGCCTTTAATATATTTTCCCAGCAGATGGAATAACCTAGTTAACAGGCTATTTAATTCCTAGGGGAGCACCTGTAACTATTAGAAATTGATTTTATGAGCCTGTTACACAAACATTACTCTTTATGGTCTGAAGCCCATTGAAATTCTTCCTGTTCTCTCCCAAACAGATGGTGCTTGGGTTTTATATAATTTTTTTTACCTCCACACTGAAGCATATTCATAAATAACAACCTCCAATTTCTCTTGTGAGACAGAAACAATTCTAATTAGAACATTGCATATCAGCTATATTTCTCCCCACACTAACTGTTTTCCATTCAAAGGCATGTATATGTGCACTTACAGATAGGCATACATCAATGGTTGATCGGTGTGGGAGTCTCCTGCAAAATGAGGGAAGTTATCTTTCACGAGCCTTTTTCTCTGCGGGTGTGGGTGAGAATCTGCATCTGGGTATTTCTGTGGGTGGTAGAATCATCCTGGAACAAGTGTTTGTGAAATGTGCAATATGTTTATTATCATTAGAAATGGAAGGAAGGGGGGAAGAAGGAGAAGAATCTCACATAATTGACGTGGGATCCAGACCGAATTAACACCACCATCCTTGCCCAGGAATCCCAAAAGTACTTTTCCAAAAGACAACTGGATTGTCTTGCTTTGTTCTCTGAAAACATTTCGATTCTCTCCAAGAAGCTTCTTCAGTTCCTGGATGAGAAGTGAAGGTTTGCAAAGAAAAAAAAGAAAAAAGAAAAAGTCCAGTTGCCTTTTGGAAAAGCACCTTTCGGACAACCATGATCTGGATGATTGAGAATTTCCATAGACATTTCCCCAGGAGATCAATCGAGGAACTATCTCGAGGGGGGAACACAATCGAGGGGGGCATTTGCCCAGGTTCGCCTGGTGCACCAGTTGCATCCTTACTTGGATCGGGAGTTTCTCCTCACAGTCACACATGCCCTTGTCACCTCGAGGATCGACTACTGCAATGCTCTCTACATGGGGCTACCCTTGAAGAGTGTTCGGAGACTACAATTAGTTCAAAATGCAGCTGCGCGAGCAGTTGTGGGCCTTTCTCGTTGTGCCCACATTTCATCAACTCTCTGCATGCTGCATTGGTTGCCTATTGGTCTCCGAGCCCAATTCAAGGTGTTGGTTATTACCTATAAAGCCCTTCATGGCATGGGACCAGGATACTTACGGGACCGCCTTCTGCCACATACTTCTCTACGACCGACCGGTGAGAGCGCACAGGGTCAGCCTCCTCCGGGTCCCGTCAGCGAAACAATGTCGTCTGGCGGGCCCTAGGGGGAGGGCCTTCTCTGTTGTGGCGCCCACCCTCTGCAACCAACTGCCTCCTGAAGTCCGCATTTCCCCGACTCTTCCGGCCTTCCGAAAGAATTTAAAAACCTACCTCTGCCGGCAGGCCTGGGGATGATTGTTGATTGTGGTGTGACTGATGAGTATGTGTGGGGTTTTATTTTTAATGTTTTTTGTTCGGATTTAGATTAAATTGTTTTATATATATATGTGTTGTGAGCTGCTCCGAGTCTTCGGAGAGGAGCAGCATACAAATGCGAATAAAATAAATAAATAAATAAATAAATAAATAAATAAATAAATAAATAAATAAATAAATAAATAAATAAATAAATAAATAAATAAATAAATAAATAAATAAATAAATCTCAGGTGATGGAACAGGAAACTCAAACTTCCTCTCTGAGTGACATAGCCTCTTGGAGCATCTTCTGAGATTTCACTGGAAATCCTTTGCTAAACTGGGCTTTTGGTACCCAAAGTGAACCAACTGGACACAACTTAGTGAGAAGAGGAAGGAAAGAAAGTTGGTTGGTTGGACTGAGGTGTGGGGAGGAGAGAGAAGGAAGGGGAAATCGGTATGTCTAGTTTAATGAAAAGAAGGATGAGGGGTCATGATAATAGTGTTCCAATATTTGAGGGGCTGCTACAAAGAAGGGGTGGGTCAACCACCAAAGCACCAGAAGGCAGGGCAAGAAGCAATGAATGGAAACTAATCAAGGAAAGAAGCAACCTAGAACTAAAGAGAAATTTCCTGACAATTAATCAGTGTAATAGCTTGCCTTCAGAAGTTGTGGGTGCTCCACAACTTTTTAAGAAGACACCAGACAGCCACTTGTCTGAATGGTGTAGGGTGTAGGGCAGGGGTCTTCAAACTTGGCCCTTTTATGACTTATGGCCTTCAACTCCCAGAATTCTTCAGCCAGCATGCCTGGCTGAGGAATTCTGGGTGTTGAAGTCCGCAAGTCATAAAAGGGCCACGTTTGAAGACCCCTGGTGTAGGGTTTCCTTCTTGAGCAGTGGGTTGGACTAGAAGACCTCCAAGATCCCTTCCAACTCTGTTATTCTGTTATCATCCCTCAGCATCAAAGGATGCTCAGAAAATGCTGCTTTCCTCCACTCAGACAATTGCTTGGCCTTAATTTAGGGAATGTGTGGCCATAATTTAGCCTTCAGATCTCTCAAAAAATTATGGATCTGCTGGTTTAAGTAAGTTTCCACCCTAACACTGAATTTTCAAGCAAGGTAACAACCACAAAACATTTTTCCGCACACAAAGAACCTTTTTTTCTGTTGCTTCCAACTTCACATCTCTTTTAATGGTTTTCTGCTGGTCTCATTTGTCCCTGTCCATTCAGCTTTTTTTCTTATTCTTTTCTTCTTAAGAACCAGCCTCGGTGCGATGTTTATCACCCAAGCAGGCCCAAGCGATGACTTGGGACTTCACAACTAAAAACTAGCTATCACTTCACATTATGTCAAATGCAACCTTTTTTGACAGAGGCAATTTACACATTACACTACCAGGCTTCAGCAGACCGAACAGTAGAGATGCCTTCAAAGGATTCTTCCATAGCAAAACATCTAAAGAATTTTGCAGGAAACTGAAAAAAAAAAAAAGTCTCAATGAGATTGACAACATTCCTCGGGAGCTGCTCACTTGTCTACGTGATTTATGACAGGGGTGAGTGATTAGCTCTCTTCCCACCAAACAGTCAGCATTAGCAAACATACATATATAGAAGAAAACCATAGCAGGCCTGGGCTACAAGAACAGTCTGAGAAATTGACATTATAAAGCATTTGCCCCGACTGTTGTTTTTATCTCAAAGCTCATTAATCCTGTTCTTCTCCTGTTTTTTTTTTTTTCCTTTTGCCACTGTTGCTGAATCACTTGTGCTTTCCAAGATTATAAATAAGGTCAAATCCAAGAATGCAGAACATCAGGCTACAGCTGTTTTGCTGCCCGTTTCTAGACATATAGGGAACAGCTGGGCTCAGAAGTAGAGGGCAAACTACTGGGTAGAAATGATAGGAGTGAGAAACGAAGTTAAATGATGCTATTTTGCTCAATAATCTGGAGGAGATTTGGCTGTTGTCAATCAATGCATATTTAATTGTTGTGGGCGGAGAGAGGGAATGGAGACATTACAATGCAAATACATTCGGCTTTATAATGCTAGCATATCTAGGTTATAAAAAATCTGAGTCATGAGATGCAACAAAATCCTAATGATTGTCTAGATTTTTGCAGGCCAAATACATTAGCTGTACTTTGATCAAATGATACAACAGCAAGACACTGGTGAAGAGGGCACAGCAGTGCCTGCATTTTCAGCATCTTATGAGAAAAGCACGTCTTCTGTCTCCTGTCCTTACCACTTTCTATACATGGACGAATGAAAGCATCCTGTTGTATTGTATTACTGTATGGTTTGGAAGCATAACTGTTTCGGACAGGAAGGCAGTGCAGAGAGTGGTGAGGACGGCATAAAAAAATTATTGGAAGTTCACTTTCTGCTATCCAGGACATGGCATATAAGTGATGCTTGACCAGGGTCTGTAGTATTGACAGGGATGCTACAAATCTTCTCCATGCTTGGTTTTTTTTTTTGTTACCTTCTGGGTGGAGTCTTTGCTGTATCCAAAGCAGAACAACTAGATTCTATAACAGCTTTATACCATATAGTATCAACCTTGTTAACTCTCAGGACTCTTTTTTCTGCTATGTATTCAAAATGGACTGTGGTTAATATATGTGTGTATGTGTATGTGTGTGTGTATACATCATGTGTATATGTGTGTGTATGTATGGATATGGAGATATATATATGTACTTTTGAGAGCAGGCATCAGAATTTCATTTTTTAATGTGTGCCAGTTTGTACACAGAAAAAGGGACAGTAAAGGTTATCTTATTTTATTTTATGATCCTGGGTTTTCCCAGACACATTATTTCATGTTGTTTTTTCATGTTTTTGTTGAACATTTCATGTTCGAATTTTCACATTCTGCTCTAGCCTGGAATTTTAATTCACATCAATAACATTCAGGTTGTTTAACACAGATTTTGAAATTCTTTTCCCGTCATCCTCAACACACACTCTTTGGCATAACACACTGACAGGACTGACAGAGTTAAGGATGGAGGAAAAAAGAAGGGAGGTAAAGAAATATCCCGTTTAGTCTGGAGGAAGGAATTGTTCACAGAAAACTGTCTCAAATTAGGCAAAAGAAAAATACAGAATATGAGACTTCACTCCTCTGCAGTTGAAGAGACCTCTTCCGGCCATCCCTTGAGGGAATTTCATTTCTCAAAACTTCATTGCCCTCGTATATTCAATTAATTAATACAGTCCAGTAGGGATATACAGCCACAACTGAGCCCAAAATTTATGTTGCTAAGTGAGACGACCTTTAAGCGAGTTTTGCCTCATTCTACGACCTTTCTTGCCACAGTTGTTAATTGAATTTGACTCCCACCTTGCTACCACCATCATAAGTGTGAAAAGTGGTCATAACGTAAGTCACTTTTTTTTCAGGGCCATTGTAACTTCAAACAGTCACTAAACAAACTGTCGTAAGTCGAGGATTTCCTGTGTGGAATGTTAAAGTCTTCAGGGTTAAACTTTTGCCCTGAAGGATTTGCATTTTTCAGTAGGGAATGGGGGGGGGGGGGCTGGGAAAGTCAGAATAAGAAAATTGGTGGAGAGGAGAGAAAGAACAGATGTGAGGTGAGCGGGTACATAGAGTTGACTACTGTTTGGAGTGAGAGTCAAAGAGGGAACTAAAGATAATGGGGCAAAAAATAGGTTGGAAATGTGATTCCGGACTGGCAAAAAACTGCAGAAAGTTTTGGGGAAACTCTTATTTTCACTTGAACTTTGAATCCTGATCCATGACTGGGAACAGCAGGAAGAAGATGGGAAATAGCAGTAGCACTTAGACCAGTGGTTTTCAACCTTTTTAATGCCGTGACCCCCCAACCGGTCATAAGTTGAGGACTTCCCAACTGGTCGTAAGTCAGGGACTTCCCAACCGGTTGTAAGTCAAGGGCTTTCCCTGCCCGGGAGCGCCGCTCATGCATGGTGCCGCCCCCTGTGCCGGCCGAGGCGTAGCTGGCAAGGGGCAGTGACGGCGCAGGGAGACCACCAGCTGGGCCACCAGCTGGCCCAGCCCAAGGGAGGTAAGGCACCCGCCGGGCACCACAAATGCCAGCAACCCTCCCTGCACCTGCCGGTCTCCCACCTCCCACCCCTGGCCCTCTTTTACTTACATTTTTAGTAGTTGCTCAGCAGGGAGGGGTGGAAACTTCTAGACAGCTCGCTTTCGCTGCAGACAACTTGCAGCACCGTTTGCAGACTGGGACTTTTGGTGGGCTCAGCAGGGAAGAGACAGCCTGGACAATTCCTATTGGCTTTTGAAAGCCAATAGAATTAGACTCTATTCAAGAGAGTCTATTCTATTGGCTTTCAAAAGCCAATAGAATAAGAGGGAGTAGCACAGCTAAGGAAAAGGGGAAAAAATGGTGGACTGCGTTGTTTGGTGACCCCCGTGAAATGGTCATTCGACCCCAAATGGGGTCGCGACCCACAGGTTGAGAACCGCTGACTTAGACTTATATATATATATCACTTCACATTGCTTTACAGCCCTCTCTAAGCGATGTACAGAGTCAGCATATTTTCCCCCAACAATGTGGCTCCTCATTTTACCGACCTCAGAAAGATGGAAGGCTGAGTCAGCCTTGAGCCAGTGAGAATCGAACTGCTAGCAGTTGGCAGAATTAGCCTGCAATACTGCACTCTAACCACTGCGCCACCATGGAAAGAGACACAAAATCCTGCTCATCCATTCAAAACCGCCCCACACAAGTTCCTTGCTATTTCGGTTACTCCTGGGAACAAAAAGAACATCAAGGAAAATGGGAGGGGATGATGGCTCTTGTGAAGGCTGGGGATCACTGGTGGAGGAACCCTAAGGATGAATGAGGCAAATTTAGACAGCTGCTTGGGATAACTGGACCCCAGAAGACGAGAGCCCGTGAAGCTGCCTTTTGCGAAAAGAAGCCCAATTCTTTGCTTACGACTTCTCTTATAAAAGCCTTTTTGTACTTAAGCTCCAGACAACACATATAATGCTTCTTCCTCCTTTTTAAACAATTTCCCCCCATAACAATCCTGTGAGGTTCTTGGCGAGAGGACAAGAATGCTTTGAGATTAAGTTTTACTGGATTTTGAAAGAAAAAAAAAGCTTTCCAGTTGAGCCCACAGTCTTGGGATTTGATCTCCTACCAAGTCATAATCCTGGTCAACTTTTTGAGATCAAGCAATGTTGTCCAGGCGTCACTACCTGTTGTGGTTTATTTATTGGTCAGATTACAACCTACTTTTCCTCAAGAATTTGAGACTGTCCTAGTTTTTTTTCCAGAACAACAATCTGGTGAGGCAGATTGGACTGACAGAAAGGAACGGGCCCAAAGTCCCTCAGAGAGGTTCCTTCGCTGAGATTGAATTAGAATTTGGGTCTCTCCAACATTAGGAACACTGCATCCAGTTTTGGTCAAAATGTTGAGGCTCTGGAAAGAGTGCAGAAAAGGGCAACTGTCAAGTCCTCAAACCCTCATTGTTTCACTTGCATACCGTAATTATTCTACTTTGGGGGCCTGCCCTTCAGCTGGGGGGGAGGGGGAACATGCTTTTGCTTGGGATAACTTTCACTTTCTACTTTCCCTCTCCTGCCTCTATCATCTTGAGAAAGGACCGTGTCTCCCTTATCAGGGAGATGGTTACAAAGGAAGGAAAGCTGGAGAAGACCTTAAGATGTGCACCGACTGTGCCAGTTACCCGCTCATTGTGTCACCTGTGGATGGGCTGGATTTCAAATGGACCCTTATGACTTTGGTGGGAGGAGGAATATTGCTAGCTTAACTATACCATTTACGTGGGTTTTTTCCCCAGATCTCGCCTTGACTTCCCTACCGTCACTGACGGTATCCTTTTGAGACAATGCCTGTTTCAAGAGTTCTGCTTTCTTGGGTGGTTAGTTAAGATACCACAACCCATGGATGCATCCTTGGGAGACAAGCGGAAGTAAGGAACACAGACCAAGGTGAATGCCACAGTGATTAATTTATCTGTAATATTTATTTGCGTTTCAACTTAGCTTCATAGGTTTTCAGGGTTTTACCAACAGTTTTCAGGGCTTCTGGAGGCTTAAAGATGTTTAGAGGATCATGTGAACCAGGGGTCTTCAAACTTGGCCCTTTTATGGACTTGTGGACTTCAACTCCCAGAATTCCTCAGCCAGGCATGCTGAGGGGAAAGGGAGAGATTTCCAAGCTGAGCCATGCTGGCTCAGGAATTCTGGGAGTTGAAGTCCGTGAGTCATGAAGGGGCCACAGTTTCCCCATGCTGGCTCAGGAATTCTGGGAGTTGAAGTCCACGAGTCATGAAGGGGCCATAGTTCCCCCATGCTGGCTCAGGAATTCTGGGAGTTGAAGTCCACCAGTCACGAGGGGGCCATAGTTCCCCCATGCTGGCTGAGGAATTCTGGGAGTTGAAGTCCACAAGTCATGAAGGGGCCATAGTTCCCCCATGCTGGCTCAGGAATTCTGGGAATTGAAGTCCACAAGTCATAAAAGGGCCAAATTTGAAGACCCCTGTGACAGTGGCATTATCAGTTTTTCAACCTAACATAAATTTCCATGATAATGATAGGTCTGGTTGCACGTTTGGACCACAGTGAGAGAAAGAGAGAGATGGAGATGTTCTAAACAAGGCCTATAGACCTTGTCACACTGGCTGAGGAATTCTGGGAGTTGAAGTCCACAAGTCATAAAAGGGCCAAGTTTGAAGACCCCTGATGTTAACCTTTGCTAGCTTACCCACTGCTCTCTCTAGTTTAAATTTGACAAATTTGCTCCTGATGTTTTTAAAGAGGCAGCCCTGGTGTTGTAATGATGCATTTTCATGGAAATCCTTAGTAAAAGATGATAACCAGAGTTTTATTCCTTTTTTTTTTACATTTATACAGCAGTAATAAATAACAATACAGTGAAGACCTTAGATCAAGCATTAATATTAAGCCATTGGAGCATTAATACTAAGGCAATACTAGGTGATGATGTTATTAGTTTGGGTAAGGAAATGTCTGCGAGAAAACAACCAAGCTCGGGGTGCACCAATTAAGCATTAAGCTCAAGATAGAAAGACTTTATATCATAAAATAATTTTAATGCACATCTCAATTGTCTGTCAGTACCACACTTGGCTTTAATTGCACATTTCAAGCATCCTTATATTTAATAACATTTTGGAAATGCTATTTAACTTCATTGTAAACTTTCTCCTTCTTCTCTTTAAACTAGAAAACCGCCTACAGGGTTAACCATTTCTAATTTATATTGCATAAATGCCACTCTACCCAACTGATGTATGCATTTCGTCATGTATTATGTGCATCTTCTAATGTAATAAAACAATTATTTCAGAAGGGGAAAAAAAACCCCTGCACCTATCAAAGAATGGTGCATTTTTTTTTTTTTTGGTCCTGACCCATAAGTGGGAGACTCAGAGCAGTGGTTTCCATCCGTTGTTTCTTGTCTTGCTTTCTGGTGCCTTGGAGAATAGGTTGACTCCCTCTTTTTTGTGGCAGCCCCTCAAATATTGGAACACTGCTATCATGTCACCCTTAGTCCTTCTTTTCATTAAACTAAACATCCCCGATTCCTGCAACCATTGTTCATGTGTTTTAGTTTCCAGCCTCCTAATCATCTGTTAAAAGAAAAATCTTCATCAGAGTCCAGTCCAAGATGGGAATAAGCAAAATGGAGACTGCTTTAGAAAGAAGGTTGTAGTTTATTGAAGAACAGAGCCAGACAGAAATGTGGCTCTGGAAAAGCTGGCCCCCATGTACCTGGGAGTGGAGGGTTTTTATACCTTCTTGGGCTTTTGTGTTTGGAGTTGTTTCCTGTTCCTGTGGCATGAACTTTGACCTGAGTTTTTGAGTGTGTCCTTTTTAGTATTCTGATGGTGGTGGGTTAATCTTATTATGTCCTAAAGGTCATATCCTGGTTCCCTGGGGCTGTGGCTGATGACTATGTCCTGTGTTGGATTTTTTTGGTGAGGGGTTGTTGATTCTAGGGATCTTTGTCTTTCTAATCCCATCAGCTCCAAGCTTCCTGGCTCCAGTCTTTCTGAAAGGATTATCAAATCTGCATTTCAAAAAACTGGCCTGCTTGGTTTCTGCTTGGGGGAGGAAGACTTGAGGCTGTCTTTGCCTAAGATTTTTCATTATTCCTTTTGGGGAAATATAATATTCTGTCCTTTTAATATTCCCCAAAATATTTCTTTCTCTGACTTCCCACACATCTTTTTTGCTCTTCTCTGCACTCTTTTCAGAGTCTCAACCTCTTTTTTTATAACATTTTTTCCTCAGCTGTCTCTTTGAGATTGTTCTGAAAACAAAAATAACCATAAATCTCCTCATGAAATGGCTCCCTTGCTTTACTCTGCTACTCATACTTTTGCAGATAAACCGGACTCTGAGTCAAGACCCACCAGAAGTGTCCATCCATTTGTATTCCATTATGGCTGCTGTCAGAGCTGGGCCGTAAGCTGGGATCCCTGGGGTGGAAGAGGCTGTCTTGTCTGCTCTGCAGGGCGCTTTTTATCCTTTTAAGTTTACCTAGAAATGGGTGTGAGGTGGCCGATTTTCAGGAACCAGCAGCGGCCGGCCTGAAGCCAGCGAAGGATTAAACTTGTCAGCCAGTGATTTCCTGCAACGTTGGGGAAAGGAATGAAAGGGAAAGAGCCTCATGAAAAGAGCTCCATAAAAAGGAAATTATTTCCTTTCTCCCATCTGCTGTCTTTCTTGATCGTAAAATGGGAGGGAAGTTGCCTGGCTGAGCTGCCTTTATTGGGGTTGATTTTTATACACTCTATAGGAGCGGTTTTTTAAAAAAATCCATATGGCTCAAACGATTCTTCCTGTTATTTCTTGATGGAGAAATTGGAAAGTGGTGAACAGGAAGATTCAATCTGGAGAAAGGGCATTTTAATCACAGCAGTTCCATGTTCATGTGAAACTGACCTCGTTACTCTTAATTCCATAGGTTTATTTATTATGTATGTGTTTATGTATATATACATGCATACATACATACATACATACATATACATACACACAAAGGTATATATATATATACAAGATAGAAAAACACCCACACAGCATGAACAAACGAGATGATACCTCCCGCCTACCAGCCATTTGGAAACCCGCCCTTATTGACAGACGAGTCCATAGCACGGGGAATGACACCAGACCTACACTCACAAAAACCACACAGGATGTCACCACCACACATCCAGGCAAAAAGCAAACCCAAACCCACACTGATGAGGAGGCACGACCACAAACCAGAAGCCAGACCACAGCTGCATCATTAGCCACCTTAAACCCCTCCAATCCATACACGAAGCAAACTGACACCCACCATGAAGATGAGGCACGACCACGAACGCAAAGCCAAACAGCTATACAGTTCACAATCTCTAATCTCCTTGTAACACTGACTAACCTGAGCACAACAAAGCCCCCACCCAAACAGAACACTCCCCCAGCCAATCAGAGCACAGCCAACCCCCATCCAATCAGAGCACAGCCAAGCCCCTAACCAATCAGAACACACCTCCACCCAATCAGAACACAGCCGAGCTCCCAGCCAATCAGTTCAAACCCCCACTGACAGTTAAAAGGAAGAAACAGCTAAAATCTCACATTGCTCCTAGAAGCAGAAGCCGAAAGCACCAGCCTGAAGATGACGAATGAGACTTCGTCGAAACGTCGCCAAGACACTTCAAATTCTACGTGGGAGAAAACCCGAAGAACCAAAGACCTACATATATATATATATTTCCTTCAAAATCTGAAAGTGGACATGTCCTCCAATTTTTTCCCATGACAGTAACCCTGTGCGATGGGTTGGGTTGACAGAAAGAGATGGGGGATAGAAAGAAGAGGAAGGAAAAAGAGGGGAGAGGAAGGGGGAGAGGAGGGGAAAGGAAAGGAAAGGAAAGGAAAGGAAAGGAAAGGAAAGGAAAGGAAAGGAAAGGAAAGGAAAGGAAAGGAAAGGAAAGGAAAGGAAAGGAAAGGAAAGGAAAGGAAAGGAAAGGAAAGGAAAGGAAAGGAAAGGAAAGGAAAGGAAAGGAAAGGAAAAATGAGATGAGATGAGATGAAGTGAGGTGAGGTGAGGTGAGGTGAGGTGAGGAGGCAAGGAGAGGCGAGGGGAGGGGGAGGGGAGGGGAGGGGAGGAGGGGAGGGGAGGGGAGGAGAGGAGAGGAGAGGAGAGGAGAGGAGAGGAGGGGGAGGAGAGGTCCACCATCCTTCAACATGCTTTATGACTAAAGGCAAACTTGAACCCATCTGGCCCATAGAATCGCCAAGAGTTGGACACGACTGAATGGATAACATCATCATCATCATCAATCCAAGACTGGCATTTCTTCAACTCTTCCAACAGACTAAATGTTTCTTTCTATGACATTATGAATTTCAGGGTCAAGGTGGAAATATCCAGGGGTGAAATGCCCAGATCCAGCATTTATCAGGCCCCTTCCTTGAAACTATGCCAAACTGTGGGACCAGGGGTGGGGAGTGCTTCCTCTCTGGCACCTTCTCCCCTTTGATCTCTCTTCCCCCATCCCCACCCCCATCTCAGCCCCTGACATATAGCCGGCCCTGACCATGCTGGCCTTTAGGAAAATAGTGGAAGCCTTACTCTTCCCACAGAATAGATACAATCATTTTTAGGAATTTTGTATACTTCAGCCACCTTTGCCATTGATTCTCTGCTTGGTTTAAATAACACAGTGGTTTTTTAAAAAAAATATACTTTGACTTCCTTTTTATCACAGAAAGGGAATTCCTACCAGGGTCCTTCTCTTCAGCTTATGGGGAAGATGCATTGTGAAGCAATAAAGACACAGCTGGCTTGTGCAGGTGTGACAGCTGTTGTTCGGTCTGTCAGCTCTTCAGGTTGATCCAACCAAGACAGATAAAAAAGCCACTCTTCCAGCCTGAACAACTGATTTCCAAGCTAGAGAGATGCCAGTTGATAGGAGGGGCAAATACAGGTAGCCCTTGACTTACTTACATTCACTTAGCGATCCTTCTAGAATGAAAACAGATCATAATTAGGGGACTTATAACCCAAATTATATGTTCTAGCATCAGACACATACACACACACACACACACACACAGAGAGAGAGAGAGAGAGAGAGAGAGAGAGAGAGAGAGAGAGAGAATCAGGGAATAGCATTTTGAGTGCTCAGATTGAGGTCAGCCTTTCCCTGTAGACCAGAGTATAGAATACAGAAAAAAAATAGAGCTGGAAGGGACCTTGGAGGTCTTCTAGTCCAACCCACTGCTCAGGCAGGAGATCCTATGTCAGGGGATAGGCAACCTTGGCTCTTTTATGACTCGTGGACTTCAACTCCCAGAATTCCTGAGCCAGCCATGCTGAGGGGAAAGGGAGAGGTTCCCATGCTGAGCCATGCTGGCTCAGGAATTCTGGGAGTTGAAGTCCACGAGTCATAAAGCAGCCTAGGCCAGGGGTAGGCAACCTTGGCTCTTTTATGACTCGTGGACTTCAACTCCAGAATTCCTGAGCCAGCCATGCTGAGGGGAAAGGGAGAGGTTTCCAAGCTGAGCCATGCTGGCTCAGGAATTCTGAGAGTTGAAGTCCATGAGTCATAAAAGAGCCAAGGTTGCCTACCCCTGCCCTAAGCCCTTCCCACCTACAGGTAGTCCCTGAGTTAGGAATTCTGGGAGTTGAAGTCCATGAATCATAAAAGTCATAGCAAATTTGAAGACCCCTGCTCTACACCTACTTAATGTTTACGAGTTGAGTGGATTCACAGAATCCTATCTGAATGTAGTGACCTTCTGCAGTCGAGAGTCTTGATAAGGCAGGATTACACAAACTCTTTCCCATCCATCTTCCTTTGCGTAGTTTGACGCTTCTTAAATGTTCTGCTGCAGGCGGGCATCTCAGCTGGATGGTAAAATCTGGTCACAGTTCACAATTGACCTTTTGCCATACATATGTCTAGCAGATATTAGAGATCCAGAGAGGGCTATTTTATTCTCCATTAATTAATCTGAGCTACAAAAGCACAAGGCTGTAATGATCAGGACTCACAAAAACATCAGTTTGAGCATTTCCATGGAGAAAATGCTCGAGGGGGCTAGCCTTAGTCAACAGCAATGAACAAAATAAGCTTGATATGCAATAGCCCTGACCCCAACCCAGGGTTCTCTCTCTCCTCATTGTTAGTCAGGAGGAGATCATGGAAGATGGGCACTAAGTAAATAAATCTCCAGGGGAGTTTTGAGTAGGCCGTGGGAGGCTCACACGAGGAGAGAGAATTCCCAAATAAAGATCCGCTTGCATTTTCCGGTTTGGTGGTTTGGCTGGTGGGCAGAGGGAGTTTGATGTGTCTTCGGAAGGGGCAAACGCAGCGACAGCAAAGCTTTTGGTCTTTCTGACCCATCGGAGCAGAGCAAATTATTAGGACAGAAGCCGGTCATGAAATACAGCTAAGACGATGTCGCTCTGCATGAAAGCATTAGGTGGCTTTGGATCCTTAAGGGAGGGATTAAGGGGGAGAGGAAAAGATCCCCCAGACCCAGATCCCAAACAGCTGCAACAGACTGCGGTGTTAGACTCTTACTTCTTGGGTGAAAAAAAAGGATATGCTCCGGTCCCCAGGGGTGTCACTAGACAGGGAAGCTTCTTTGCAGTGTCACCTTTTTATTTTATTTATTTAAATCACATTTATATGTCGCCCCTCTCCAAAGACCCGGGGCGGCTCACAACAAAAAAATACTACAATAATTTTAAAATTAACACATTCATACCACACACAAACTCAATCAATTCACATGCACTGATGGCGGGACACTCTTAGGGCCGAGGGGCAGAGCGCAGCTCACATGCCCCAAGCCCTGTCGGCATAGATGTGTTGGGAGAAGGTTGGGAGCGGAAGCAAAACGCCTGATACAAGTAATCCAGCAGCAGAAGGAAGGAAGTTGATGTGGAGGAACAACACAGTCCCCTTAGCTGGATACTGGAGAAAAATATTTCAGCTAGTGGAGTATAAAAGCCTTTCTCCTTCATCCACCAAAGAAAAGCCTTCTCTCCTTCATCTACCAAAGAAAACAACAACAAACAACAAAGCTGAATGGAGGCCTGACCAGAGCAGAGACGAGCACTGAAGCACATACTTAGTTTTGGTTTGTCTATTCTGACTGAAAATGAAATTCTGAATGGTAAATACAAGTAACAGCAAAAAAGAAGACTATTACCAACCAAAGAATTAAGAATTACTATAGAAACAGCAGGCCATCATCCCCCGGAGGGACAACTGCATCCAGTAAACCAGCATTCAGTAAACCAAAAGCAGTAAAGCAGCAGCAACAACTTTACAGCCAAAAAGCAGCAGAGCAACAACTTACAGCCGAAAGAGCAGCCAGCAGCCGGACCGGTGAACCAGCATTCAGTAAACCAACAGCTATCAACTAGCAGTCTGCAACCTGCAACTAGCAGCCTGCAACCTGCAACCGGCAGCCTGCGGCCAGCAACCGGTGACCAGCGGCCAGTGACCAGCGACTGGCGACTGGCGACCAGCAAGTCCAGGGGGGCTTGGAGCCGGCTCGCTGTCGGAGGGTGTCCATCTTTGTCCTTCGCTGGTTCGCCCTGATGCTTCTGCCATTGCTGTCTGGCTTTATGTGGCTTTTTGGGGATTTTTCAACAGGGAGAGCTTTTTGGTTGTCCCTGCTTTTTGCCACCAATTGTTTCTCGGCCTCTATTTGCCGAGTTTTGGCCCCAATGCTGGCTTGTCGTGGGAAGTGTATGCGGTTGTCAGGGGACAATAACCAAGATACTATTTATGATAAGGATGAGGGACTGGGAACTTGTACAGCTTTGGTCGGGGGGCTTGATTAAGTCCCACTGGTTGCTGCCCCCACTCGAGAGCCTTTTTACAGTGGAAGAGAAGATGTTGTGGGACATGGCTGTGGAGTTCCCGAGAGCAACTTTTAGTGAACATTTTTAGCTGACCTTCAAGCTCAGTCTGTGCCCTGATGAGGCATTTTGGGGCGACTGGTTTATTTCTTGTATCTCTGCTTGTGGTTCTTTTAATTAATATGTTTTATACTGTGGTTTTTTAAATTTAATATGTTTATACGTCTGTTTTTAAATTTTTAAACTTTAAAATTTAAATTTTTAATTTTTATCAAATTTTGGGGGGGTGAGTGATGTATGTATGGGACGGGGTCATGCTTGAAGAATGTATGATAGATAAATGGACAGGCCTGCCGAGCTTGAGAGAGGCCGGGGACTGGGGAGATGCGGACTCTGGAGACAATGAGGGTTGGAATATACCGGTCATTCAGGGAAGAGGGCAGGTATGGCGGGAGCAGGAGGGTAGGCCGCACATGGGGAACTCGGTCCTGCTGTCTTGTAGCAGTTTCCTTGTTCTGGCCCTTCTGAAAAAACTTGCTCTCCCCACGATTCTGGTGATGGGTGTAGCTCGGGCCCTGGGCTCAGGCTATTGCTGCTTAACGCCAGGTCGGTTAACAATAAGGCTCCCCTCATTCATGATCTTCTCATGGATTGAGGAGACCGACTTGGCGGGTGGTGACTGAGACCTGGTTGGGCCCTGAGGGGGGAGTTCCCCTCACGGGCATGTGCCCATCAGGTTATCAGGTATGGCATCAGCCGCGACCCCAGGGAAGGGGGGGAGGAGAGGCTATTTTGGCCCGGGAGAACTTCAGTCTACGTAGACTCACTGTTTTCGAAATTCCGGGTTGCGAGTCCATCCTTATGACGCTGGACCTAGGGGTCCAGGTGGGCTTATTGCTTACGTACCTGCCTCCCAGCTGCATGGCATCAGCCCTGCCTGTGCTACTCGAGGAGGTTGCTGGGCTGGCGGTGGAGTTCCCCAGGCTTATAGTCCTGGGGGACTTCAATCTGCCGTCGCTTGGCGAATCTTCGGGATTGGCACAGGAGTTCATGGCCGCCATGACAACCATGGACGTGACCCAAGTAGTGCAGGGCCCGACGCATGAGGGTGGACACGCCCCGGATATGATTTTCCCTTTCAGAGCAGTTGGGTAATGATCTGGTTTTAAGGGGCCTTAGATATCATGCCTTTGTCATGGACTGATCATTTTCTGCTTCGACTGAATTTTACGGCCCCCAATCCTTCCCTGCAGGGAGGCGGAACCGATTAGGTGGTTCCGCCCCAGACGCCTGATGGATCCAATTGGCTTTCAGACAGCGCTTGGGGAATTACCGAGCTCCCTCATTCACAGTCTGGCGGAGTCCCTGGTAGCGGCATGGAATACGGCCGCGAAGGGGGCTATTGACCGGATTGCGCCTTTGCGACCTCTCCATGGTGCTGGCCCCAGGAGGTCTCCTTGGTTTACTGAGGAGCTCAGGGGATGAAGCGCCATAAGAGACGTCTAGAGAAGCGATGGAGACAAAGTAAGTCCGGATCTGACCGAACTAGATTGAGCTTATTTATTAAAGCCTATCTGAAGGCGATTAAGGCGGCAAGATCTTTGTATCTTTCTGCTTTGATCACGTCTGCGGAATCTCGTCCGGCCGCCCTGTTTAGGGTGACCCGATCCCTTATTAACCCAAGAGGTCGGGGCCTCCCTTGCAGGGTAGTGCCGAGGACTTTAATAACTGTTCGCAGACAAAGTGGCTCAGATCCGGGCTGACCTAGACTCCAATTGTTGTAGCAGAGTCGACTGATAATGATTCAGTTGAGGGGACAGGGGCATGTTCTTGTCCGGTCATCTGGGGGAGAGTTTGAGGCTGTTACGCCTGAGGAAGTGGACAGGGCCATTGGATCTGTATGTTCTGCCACCTGTTTGTTGGACCCGTGTCCCTCCTGGCTGGTTTCGGCCAGTAAGGGTGGGTGACACGTACCTGGATCCAGGAGATTGTCAACGCTTCTTTGAGGGAGGGGTCCTTTCCGGCTCCCTTAAAGGAGGCACTTGTGCGCCCCCTCCTCAAGAAGCCTTCCCTGGATCCAGAAATTTTTGACCAACTCTATCGTCCAGTCTCCAACCTTCCCTTTGTGGGGAAGGTTGTCGAGAAGGTGGTGGCGCATCAGCTCCAGCGGTCTCTGGAGGGACAGCCGATTATCTGGGCCCTCTGCAGTCGGGATTCAGGCCCGGCTACAGCACCGAAACTGCTTTGGTCGCTCTGATGGATGATCTCTGGCGAGCCCGGGATAGAGGCCAGTCCTCTGTCCTGGTGCTTCTTGACCTCCTCAGGCGGCGTTCGATACCATTGACCACGGTATCCTTCTGCGCCGGCTGGAGGGATTGGGAGTGGGGGACACCGTATTGCGGT